>CM053597.1:71224893-71266152 GCA_028646575.1 Pseudocheirus occidentalis
CACACACACACACACACACACACACACACACACACACACACACACACACACGCCTCTCTAGCGCCCCAGGGGCCAGCACTATCCGGGCTGCACCCAAGTCTCTGGCCTGGCCTGTTTCGCACCCTTCCTTCTCGATGCAGTGGTCTCCCCTGTTTCATACCACCCCGCCAAAGACTGCGGGCTTTGAGGTGTTCCCCAACAGGCAGCGACCCCGCCCACCTTCGCTTGAGATATTCCTGATTTCGGCTTTAAACCCAGGCTGCTGCAGCTAGGCAGCCCTAGTCCCTTCTTGTCACCCCTTTTACTCTTCTCCTCACTCAATTATGCAAAAATGAATCAATCAATCAATCAATCTCTCTCTCTCTCTCTCTCTCTCTCTCTCTCTCTCTCTCTCTCTCTCTCCCACACACACACACACACACACACACACACGCTCATTTGCAGTCCTGGCATGGGCAGTCAAGAAGTCAGGCACAGGGAAATTCTCCTCTTGCAGCTTTCTTCTACAGGTGCCCCTGGCAGCTGAGGAGACAAGCTGGCTAGAGGTTTTATTAAATCACCAGGCTCAACCCCGTCATTCCGTAGTAGCTGATAGCAGTGAAAGAATTCTATGTAAAGGGGGGGAGGGAAAGGGAGGAGATGTGTATGCATTGTTTCTAGAGTCACCAAAAGCTTCTGGAGAAAATAATAATAACAATAAAGGTTCATTTTAGTCCCATCCAAAAGTAGAAAAACTTCTCTTAGAATAGCTGTATAACTGAACTCAATATCAGTCAGCATGAGGAATGAGGAAATCAGGCCCAGAATTTCTAAGGTACTGATCCTGAGCCCAGTAGCCACTCCAGTCTAGGCACCAGTGGCATTGTGTTACACCCTTAAGGCTTAGCTGAATACCAATAAAAGGAACAGAGGAAAAGAATTGGAGAGGAGGAGATAGAAGGTTTGGAGAGGGAGGAGTGAAGCACACAAGTTAGCTCCTTACAAATAATTCCAATCTCTTTTCCTCTCTTCAGGAGAGATGTATGTGAACCCTTAGAGCTAAGGAAAGGGGAAACTGAGGGAGATCTAAAGGCAGAAAATCTCTACTCCCCTTTTTACTCAGTCTTCCCTTTCCTTTTCATTTACACAACGCACATATTTCTGAAACAACTTCAGGGGCAAGGCTGTTCAGGCAATGGGAAAAGGAACTGACCCATCCTTTGGTTAAAGAGGCATTTTATCTCCACTCAACTCAGCATCTCAAGTCAGATTTATTTCTTTGTTAAATATGCAGTCTTTCTGCTTAAGGAGCTCACTTCTAAAGAGAGGTAGCTTAATGTAGACAGAAATATCATCAACCTAAATACTATTTTTAACTTCATTTTTAAATGATTTCTTCCTTCCTTTTCTTGGAGGGGTAGCACTACATTCCTCCCCCCAACCTCCTTAGAACATAAGTTTGCGTAAGAGTTTCAATAGCAGAATGACGTCCACTGGTATGGTCCTCAGTTCCTTTTAACTTGCCCTTCACTTCCTCAAACTTGTGGATGAGGTTGAGAGAGAACTGTTAGAAAGGTGAGTACTGGCATCACATAACCTTCTAGGTTTCTAGGTCTGCCTTTTAATTGTCTCTTGAAGTGGAGGCCTGGGTAGGAAAGCAGAGATATGTTAAATCCTCATATATAATAAAAAAAATGAATTTAGCTTTTGATCTCAATCTCTTCTCCCATCAGGGATTTATATGAAACTACCATTTTTCTAAAAGATTCATTTGGATTAAACTCTCTGTCCTTGAACTTGCCCAGGCTCCTGTAGTAGAGGGGCAGGTCCTAGGGAAACAGCAAGAAGGTTTATGGAGTGATGGAAGAAGAATGTCTGAAAAGCATTAATATTTTCAGTTAATTAAATCAGAATATCAAAATATATATTATATATTCTCTGTCTCTGATATATTTTGGTACTTGTCACAGCAGAATTCTGGGAAGGGCAAAAAAAGAAAACAGCAAGGGAGGAACAGGAAAAGACTAACTAGAAGAAAAAAATGAAAGAGGAATGCCTATGACCAAAGGGGTGGGGGGAGAGAGAAAAGTGCTTTGTTGGTGATGCATGTGCTATTTTGTAAATCAAAACTTCAGCTTTAATTTCTGGGAAAGTCGAATTAGGAACTTTGTATAGAATTCATGTTACCTTTATAATGGGAGTAATCAGCCCCATATGCATCTATTTTGCCTAGAGTCCATGGAGCAGAGCTAAGCTCCTCTAGCCACACCCAGAGTCACCCATGCTGAGCACTGAAGAAATTTTGGATAGTATAGCAATCCTATGGTACTTTTGACAGCAGGATTTTTAAATGGCCCCAAAAGACACATATCTGATCTCAGTACTTTTCCTTCTCATGGAACTCCATCTCTGGAACACTCTTGTTGATACTTCCAATGAAGCAGAAGCAAAAGTACTCTTGGCAATTATGGCAGCAACTCACAAACGGCCACATGTACATGTGCTATCTAGGCAAACCTGAGCATAGGCCTCAGGACTTTAGTTGCTTCTTCTACTTTATGTTTCTTTTGGGACAAATGGACAATAAACCTGAGATGGATGTTTCCAGCTGTGGATTCAAGCTTGTGAGTTCGAGTGGTACAACTGATGGTCAGTAGAAATTTTCTGCAACTTTGGTCTTCTAAGAAAAGATCACCACAACAGAAGGAGATCAAGCCATGCCCTGCTGGCTAGTCAGGGGATGTAGAACTTAAGGGAACTTAAGGTATTGCAGAAATGAAGTGAAGATGAAATGGCTTTCTATCAGTCTCACTAAGTGGCTCATATTTTGCTGTTTTAAATATTCAGCTCCTATGGGAACAGACTAGTACTTATGAGATACTATATACTGCTTTAAGGCTTTGTCAACACGTACTTATGAGAACTGTGGATATCTGTGTATAAAGGAAAATAGCTGTCCTATACCTGTTATATATTGTACAATGAATGTTTTTTTTACTCTCTTTTGGGTAAGTCCTAGATATGAGTCTCTTGTGACAGTCATTTTTCTCATTTGTGAGCATATAAAATACTTTTCTGACAACAGTGAGATTGGTTGGACAGGTGATAATCCATTTTCAGATGAAACTATGATATTGTGAAAGGCTAAATAATTTGCCCAATCTTACATAACAAATAAATGTCACAGACAAAGAGACAAACACGGATCCTCTGACTCCAGATTTAGTGCTTTTTCTACCAATCAGGACCACTGAAGCTAAATATAGGTTTGTTTCCATAGACATATCTCTTGTGAACTTTTACTTTAAGGGACAATACAGAAGGAACAATAGATATGGAAGAAACAATGTATGCAGTCAGCAGAGACATGAGTAAGAATCTGATCTCTTTCCCACACTAGTTGTGTGACACAGAGCAAGTGACTTAGCCTCTCCCACCGTCAGCTTCCTCACCTCTAAGATTTGGAGAAAAATGCATAGTCCTTAACACCCACAGTTAGAGACATCCAATGAGATCATGTATGCCAAATGCTTTGTAAACCATCAGTGATATATCAATGTCAGCTCTTCCCCTGTTCTTCTGCTTTTATCAGCAAACAGAGATTCAACAGTAATTTTAGATTCTTTCAACTGACTTCAACTATTCATTTCTCTTTTCTCAAATTTCTTTTCCTTGACTTTTTTCTCATATTTTCCAGAAGAATATTTTACCAAAGTATTTTACCTCAAGATGGTTAGGTTAGCTGTGAGCACCAAATATGCAGGACACTTCCCAATATATGATTCCCATTTGCCTCCTGAGTGACTGACTTTATTCACAAACTATCAATTTAGCTCTGGCAGGCCTTTCTCCAAATCTGTCATAATGCAGCTGTTGGTTTTGTCTACTCACTTCAGCTTAATCTCTAATTTATGTATTGTTGGCATTAGCAATTGCTTTGATTAAAGTAGCTTTGATTTAACTTGAGACTCCTGGCAAGATCCTGGGCTTCACATTTGACATCAGGCAATATTTACAATATGAGAACCAATACTTCATGCCATTTTGTCCAGCTTTGCTCTCTTGTGGCTTGCTATTACAAGTATAAGTGATCAGCCACAACCCAATACAGGTGTGCTCCACTTTTAGGAAACCTCTTATTCAAAACCTTCAAAATAGAAATCAGATAAAAGGGGTATCAGGGAATGGACTGTGTAGCCATATTTCAAAGAAAACAAACAGACTTCTTCTAATATATATAAATAGGAATTTTCTTCATAAAAATGTCATTTATACATAATTTTGCCAATATATAACAAATACAGAAAATGAGGTAAACCCATATGTGTATGTTTCATGAAGTGCATAAAGATGGCATCACTAGGCTTGACACAGCAGATGAAGGGTATTTCTCTATAAGCAGATTTCATTTCATGTTAGTCAATTCAGTTCAACAAAGCTCTGGGGCTACAAGAGATAAAAGTGGATAGTCCCTCCCCTCAAGAAGTTTTCATTGGCTTGAGTAAGGGAGAATTTTTTTTTAAGTTGTTTGGTTGTTTTTCAGTTGTCTGACTCTTAATGACCTCATTTGGGATTTTCTTAGTAAAGATAATTAGTAAAGATACAGCTAGTAAGTGTCTGAGGCCAAATCTGAACTCTGGAAGATGAGTCTTTCTGACTCCAGACTCAGCACTCTTCTATACACCGCACTAGGAAGCTGCCATCTCTTCAAAAGTATTCATATGGATTCTCTTTGTTTCCTTGGGCATATCATTCACTTCTCTGGGCCTCTGTTTCCTCATTTGAGAAATTAAAAGGTAGGACTAGAATAATATCTAAGATTATTTCTAGGACTAATTCTATGATCCCATGTAAAAAGAAAAGTACCTATGAGATCTGAAATAATAACAAAAAAGACACCAAATTGTTTATGAAATGCCAGAATAAGGCATATACCTTAAGAATTTTGAAGACAGATGTAAAGTCCTTGTTATATATAAAATATGTATTGTAAAAATTCACTAAGAAAGTGGGTACTTGTCAGCTTGGTATGTGTGGCTGATAAAATGAGGTATATGAATGGAACACCACTGTACCATGAAAAAAATGTACAGAAACTTGGAGAAGTCTCTTTGAGCTGATGTGGAACAGGAAAACAGCTTTGTGCTGACCCCAGTAATGCAAATGGAAGCCATACTGAAAAATTTCTGGACTCTGGTCAAAATGGTGACCATCATGACTTCAAAAAAACTAAAGGTAAAGTCAACTAATGGTGAAGTCAGTAGAGAGTAGTGAACCGTAGTTTCTAAAAGAGGCACGTTTAATGTACCTTTTGTTTTGTTTAATACTCATTTGTTACAAGGTTGGATTCTGGCAGGGCTGAGTCAGTGGGATATAAGAATGATTTGAACATTTAAATATATATAAGTTTAGAAAAAAAGTAAATGAAAGGTTGTTTGAGAAGAGATTTGGGGAGTTCCCAAAGAAGGCTTTTCACAGGAATTGACATCTGAGTTGAATGCTTACTGCCATTTCAATGGGTAGAAGATTTTGGAGAGAAGGAGAAAGAGTTTAATATAGGCATTCCATTACCTATGGAAAGCCAAGGAGTCAGAAGATTTAATGCCACGTTCTAGGACTAGCATGTAGCCCATTTGGCTGGAACACAGAATATGTAAGAGAAACAATCTGAACTATTTGTCAAGGTAGTTGTGAACTAGATTGTGGAGAGCTTTAAATATGAGTTTGTATTTTATATCAGGAGCAATAGGGAGCTACTGAAAATTCTTGAACAGGGATGTGATACGGTTTTACCAGGACTTAAGGAAGAATGTTTTGGCACCTGTTCATAAGATGTATTTGAAAAGCAAAATTAGAATTCTGAAGACCATTTGGAAAGTGATTACAATAGTTAATGATGTAACTTTCACTTATCCTCTCAGTCAATTACATACAGTGGACCTTATTCACTCATATTTTATAATACTACTTTTCTCTTCTGTCGTCTTCTGGAATGTTTCTTGACTATCTTCTATTCTCAACCACTGCTATGTTGAGTGAATGCTAAAATAATATTAACAAATACCAATCCCACTTTGAGAAAAGGATAATGGGATGTAAAACTAAATATCACTGATTTGAGGATTATTCAGCACTTAGTATCAGGTCTACCACTACTTCACTCTATGGCAAATACAATAAAAAGTGGTAACTTTCAATATCTCTTGATAGTTTCAAGATATATACTTTAGGCAATGGGCAAATATATCTGAGAAATTATCCACAGTTTCATAAATAACCTTCCTGACCTCAGTGGGAAGACACAGTCAGGCGAATTTTGCCCATCACTGTGCATTGTTTTACCAAAATAAGAATAGAAAAAAAGAATCTTGTTAGGAAAACATCTCCTGTTCCTCAGTCCCCTGTTACCTTTTGTTTTTCACATTTTCATTTCCTTACCCTTGCTATCTGGCTCTAATCCTTTCAGATAGGAATCAGCAGCTTAGGAAATGTCAGCTAAGGATATGAATTCTCTGCTCTCAGTATCACTGTTTTTACACTTCTATAGCACCTTCTGAACAAGGAACTGAAGGCACTTCATAAACTACAAAGTACAAGGTGTCTTCAAACCATTTAGAAAACAAATTTTAAAAAAAGACAGCAGGATTTTTCTGCTTCTCTCTTATGGCAATCTGGGAGACTCTTTCCCCAACTTCCAGTGTGTGTGCACTGGTATCATGGGAGCTGGAACAGACCTTGAATATTATCTTAAACACAACCCCTTATTTGGAAAATGAGAAAGCTGAGTCTCATAGGTTTATTGAGTTGCCCATGGCTAGGAAGTAGTAGAACTGAGGTTTAGATTAAGGTTCCTAACTCCTGGGCCAGGGTTCTTACTGATGTATCTTAATATAGAATCAAAGAAGTAAAATTCTCCTAGTGCTGACCAGTACAGAAGAGATTTAATATGAAGCAGGAATTTAGACCAGTGAATTGCCTATCAACAACATTCACTTCAAAAATATATTTAGGAGTAATAGCCCCTACTATTATTTAAGCAAAATAAAATCCCTCTATATATCACCTTGACTTCTGAATCAGTTGTGAAATATATATACTTAAGGGTCTCTGTGAGTTCTGGGAAATGACAAAGCACTTTTGGACAGGAATTACTGAGTGTCAAACCAACTAACTAACTAAATAAATAAAAACTTTTAGGCCTAGAAAGGAATATTGATATACTTATCACAAAACAGATTTGTAAAAGTTACCTAATCACCAACATGAAATTACCTGAATTGTAGATAAATAGCCCAAGGAAGGGCCTCTAAGAAAAAGTTTGATTGCTTTTTTTTAAATTAAGAAACACTTAAATTTTGGTGATAGGAGTACTGAAATTTTATTCTGGAGTTTGTTTAAATTACCTTCTAAATTGTTTAACACACTGTTTCTAAAAAGAAACTGATCAAACAAATAAATCAACCATAGCTATCTGTGCAGTGACATATGTTATCAGATTACCCTCATAGTTGAATAAAATTAGGAATTCATTAATATGTTGTTATTCTAAGACATAATTTAATAGAAAAGCTGAAGTGACTGGAATGTTGCTGTACTCAATTATCTCCTCAATTATCCATACTTAAAAAACTACTTAGTTGAATTTCGTAGCTATACCTAAGACATTAAATGGTACAAGCTACCAAGCCTAGCAAGTGACAAATAGCAACTTCTAAGAGAGCTCACCTTGAAAACTCAAACTTAATAAGCAACAGCAAATATCACAGAGAGGTACAATCTGGAAAATTATCTAGGAAAGGGAGCTGAGTGTCTTGGGAGGATGGAAGAGGGTTTCAAGCCTCAGGGACTTGAAGAATAGGGGGTGAATTAAGAGACTTTAGGAACTGGGCATGCAAATTTGAGAGGTTGTTAGAAAATACTGAAGAAGTTCCTACTATTCTTGTCCCTGATAACTATCATCTTTGGCCATGACAAGAAAAGCCCTAAAGTAGCAAAAATGGGAAGGTAGCTACTGTGAGGAGAATTTCAGAATAAATGTTAAAAGAAAAGACTTCATAAAATAAAATAGAAAATGAATATTAAAACTATTATATTATATATTCATACCTATCATATTTAATAAGGCATAAAACAACCAGTAAGTATTTTTTTATTTGTAAAGGAAGTAAAATGAATCATAAGAACATTTTGTTTTAAAGTTTAGAATTTCATTAGGGCAAATTTTGAGCATTAAAGGTTCATTTCTAGCCTAGCTGTCTCTCAGAATGTAGTATTCAGGTAATCACTATATTATCATGAGAAAGAAAAAAATAGCATTAACATTCCTTTCAACTGAATACTGAAAGTTATGGTCTTGCCAAAGTAGAGATCAATCATTTTTCTTTAGGATCCATCCAAGAAAAAACTTGATGGAAAAACTCAATTTTAGTTTTGATTTATTCTTTATTTTCCTATCATCTTGTGCCAAACCTCACATCTGATACACTCTTAAGAATCCTAAGTGAACTGTGATGATTTTTTTGTTTTGCTCCATTTATACTTTATAAATTCAATACCACTGGTTGTGGGCATCAGCATGGAAGATGCAGTTGTGCTATAACATTTTTCACAGTCCTTTCCCCCATCCCCTTTGTCTCTGAACATTAAATACCCCATAGCCTGTTATAATGATTAGCTTGTTTTTATTGTAGAGGCAATAAAATAACCCCTTAGGTCTACTTGGTCCCCATACTCTGCTACTTTTTAGAGTTTACTTTCAATTAAAAGTTCAGAACATGATTAGCTTTGACCTAATTTAAATGTATATTTATCTCTAGTCAACCCCTTAGCTCCTTATGGTTAGGCAATATTCTTTACCTAGATGTTTTCTGCTAAACAACAGAGACTTTACAAGATGATTGAGTAGCAAGAAGTACCATCTATCTCTTTCCCACAATCATTCAAGGATCTAGAAATTGTAACAAACCAAGTTCTGACCACCACTACCATGCTCAAAAATATCATAGTGAATCATTTTCCAATCCAGCAGAGGAAAATAGAAAGGTCTCTCAACACTAGAGAGGCAGTCTAGACAGGAGCTCAGTAGATTGAATGAGGGTCTACTTGTGGCTGTACACCACAGCAAGAAGTTTCAGACTTACACAGAGGGGTCTGACATTGTTCAGGGGTAGGCAAAGGAACCAAGTGGGAGCTTGGTTGCTTACTACCCAATGCAGAATCACAAGTCCAATGTAATATGTAGAGGGAACCAGGAACTTAGGCTGGTATTTCAGGGTTGGAAGTGTTCAGTACCCTAAGCTGTATCCTGAGTGAAGGACAAATACAGAATCAAAGAATTATTTCATGGTTCTGACTCCTCTCAGATCCAGCCCTGAAACAAATCTGAAACCTGCGGGGAATAACTAGGGCAAGGAGTCTAAACCAAATGGGAGCCTGAAATTCTACCATTCTGAACCTGCCAGACTTTTCAGATGATTGTCACTGGTAGAGTCTAGCAGAGTTCTGGAGTATATTGATGTTTGTAGAACACTAGTATCTCTGGCTTGATAGCTATTGAGACCTTTGTTCATGTTTGCTTTCCACTTTTGGTGTCCACCTGTCATCCAACTGTCACCTGTGGCTCCAAGAAACTATAATATGTGCAGTGGCCACACCCCCAATAAAACCATTTCAGAAGACAACTAAACGAAGTTGAGGGTGACCAATAGGCTTTAAACCCATTGGTGAGTTAGGGGACTGTCTACCTAAAGTATGCATGTGAAGACTTTTTATGGTAAAATAGGTGGATATAATTTAATGTCAACAGATTAGAGGGCTTCTCCATGCTGGAACAGTTTATTTCTGATTTAGAGAGAAAGCTGAACTAACACAGAGATGGACACAGTGGCACAGAAAAAGGGTAGGCCACTTTCTTTTTTTAAATTTAATTGATATAATTACTTTTAGTTTATAAGATTCAGTTCCAAAATCCCTTGAGTTTCAAATATTCTCCCCTCCCTCTCCACCCTCCCCACGGCAGCATGCAATCAAGTATAGGGTCTGCAGATACTTTCACATTGGACATTAATCTGGTTGTATAGAAGGGTCGTAACCAATGGAGTGAACAATGGGAAAGAAACACATCCAAACATGGAAAAGAATGATAGCATGTAGATTGCTTCAGTCTCTATTTAAATTCTGGTCTTTCTAGATCTTTCTCTGAATGTAGCTGTGTCCTTCCATCTCAAGACTTGTAGAGTTGTCTTATAACTGTGCATTGCTGAGAAGAGTCCAGTTTATCAAGGTTGGTTGTCACACTTACGATGTGTCTGTGATGGTGTACAAATTTTCCTGGTTCTGCTCTTCTCACTTAGCATCAATTTGTATAAGCCTCTCTAAGTAAATATGAAGTCCATCTCCTCCCCATTTGTTATAGCACAATAGGATTCCATTACATTCATACAGCACGACTTGTTTAGCCATTCCCAAATTGAGGGGCATCCCCTTAATTACCAGTTTTTTGCCACCACAAAGAGAGTTGCAATAAATATTTTTGTACATGTAGGTCTTCCTCCCACTTCAGTTGATCTCTTTGAGATACAACCTCAGAAGTGGCATTACTGGGTCAAAGGGTATGCAATTATTTATAGCCCTTTGGGTATAGATGCAGATTGCTTTCCAGAATGGTAGTGTCAGTTGACTGCTCCAGCAACAATGCATTAGTGTTCTAATTTTTCCACATCCTCTCCAGCATTTGTCATTTTCCTGTTTTGTCATCTTAGCCAACCTGACTGGTAAGATGTGGTACCTTAAAGTTGTTTTGATTTGTATTTCTTGAATCAATAGTGATTTAGAGCATTTTTCATATGCCTATAGATATCTTTATTTTCTGCCCTCTGAAAATTGCGTGTTCATATCCTTTGACCATTTATCAACTGGAGAATGACTTGTATTCTTATAGATTTTACTTATTTCCCTGTATATTTTAGAAATGAGGCCTTTATTAGAGAGACTGGTTGTAAAAATCCTTTCCCAGTTTCCCACTTCCCTCTTAATCTTGGTTACATTGGTTTTGTTTGTACAGAAACTTTTCAATTTAATGTAATCAAGATTATCCATTTTGCATTTCATAATACTCTCTAATTCTTTGGTCATAAAGTCTTCCCTACTCCATAAATCTGACAGGTAAACTATTCCTTGCTTCCCCAGATTACTTACAGAATCAGCCTTTATTCATAGATTGTGTATCCATTTAGACTTGATTTTGGTGTATGGTGTTAGATGATGGTCTATGCCCAGTTTCTGCCATGCTATATTCCAATTTTCTCAGCAGTTTTGTCAAATAGTGAGTTCTTATCCCCAAAACTGGAGTCTTTGGGCTTATCAAATAGTTTTTTACTATGATCATTCAATACTGAGTCTTTTGTACCCAATCTATTTCATTGATCCACTACTCTATTCTTCATACCAAGTAGTTTTGATGACTGCCACTTCATAATAGAGATCAAAATCTGGTATGGCTAGGCTACTTTCCCTAACATTTCTTTTCATTAATTGCCTTGACATTCTGAACCTTTTGTTCTTTCAAATGAATTTTGTCACTATTTTTTCTAGCTCTATAAAGTAATTCTTTTGGTAAAATGATTGGTATGGCATTAAATATGTAATTTAATTTAGGTAAGATTGTCATTTTTACTATATTAGCTCAATCCAGCCACAAACAATTGATGTTTTTCCAATTAGTTAGATCTGATTTTATTTGTATGAGAAGTGTTTTGTATTTGCATTCATACAGGTACTAGGTGGGGTGAGCCACTTTCAAGAGGTTTGATGTACAGCACAATTACTCAGCTGAGCCAGAATACTCACAAACATCAGGACTGGTTTGATGAAAAAGATGGGGACATCTGGTAGCTACTAAATGAAAAACAAGAACTCCACAGGGTTTACCAGTAGGATAGTTCATCCATCCCTAAGAAGACAGTATAAAAATAAAAAATGCAAGTGAAGCTCAGAGAGATACAGGATTCTTAGTTCACTAAAAAAGCAGATGAAATTCAGTTTAATGATGAAGTGCTTCTATAATGTCTTGAAGACTATTTATGGGTCAAAGATCTATAGTGCATCTAAACTACTCAGCACTGATAAACCCTAAGCAATGATAAGGACATGATCCTGGAGAGATGGGTACTTCCATAGTGTTCTCAACAGACTAAAATCAATCAATGCTGAAGGCACTGACCATATACCTCATGTTGAAGTCAATCTCTCTCTAGTCAAACTTTGAAATGAATAAGAAGTTTTTAATGCCATTAGGCTCCTTTCTTATGACAAAGTGCCTAGTCCATCCCAGCAGCTATTTAAAAGGCAGGAGCCCCACTGCTCTTAGGAAAGCTGACTAAAATCATCTGGTCTGTATAGCAAGAGGAGGTTATCCCTCAGGAAATCAAGGATGTTTCCATTATCCATCTCTATAAAGGAAAAAGAAATGGGTCGTCCTCTGACAATCACAGTGGGGTCTCTCTTTTAGTCAATGCCATTAAGATTCTTGTCAGGGTCCTTTTTAATAGATTGATCTTTCACTTGGAATATGATCATCTATCTGAGAACCAGTGTGCATTCAGAAAGTGCAGAAAAACTATTGATATTGTGTTGGC
Organism: Pseudocheirus occidentalis; assembly: GCA_028646575.1. Classification (NCBI taxonomy): domain Eukaryota; kingdom Metazoa; phylum Chordata; class Mammalia; order Diprotodontia; family Pseudocheiridae; genus Pseudocheirus; species Pseudocheirus occidentalis. The sequence continues at coordinate 71,237,508 of CM053597.1, forward strand.
TGCCCAACAACTCCAGGATAAATGGCAGAAGCAGAACAGAAGTCTATGTACAATCTTCATCAATATGACCAAGGCTTTTGATACTGTCAATCACAGCAGCTTGGGGAAGTTCATGGCAAAATTTGGTTGTGTGGAGAAGTTCATCAGTATTGTATGCCAGTGCCATGATGTCATGCTTGCGTAGGCTCAGGACAATGAACAATGCTCTTGTGTTTTTCAAGTCACCAATAGAGTGAAGCCAGGCTTTGGGCTTGTTCCCATGGTATTTAGGATGTTCTTTTCAGTGATGTTAGTGAATGTCTTCAGAGAAGACAAAAAGTCACATTAAAGTCAGCTACTATACTGATGGTAAATGATTTAACTTGAAAAAGTCTAAAAGCCAAGGCTAAAGTAGAAGGAGAATTAGTACATGATTTTTTGTTCACAGACCTCTAAGGCTAACATAAAACAAATTATGGATTGATTCTCTGCCATTTGTGTTAATTTTGACCCGACAATTAAAACCAAGAAAACAGAAGTTCTCTACCAGCCAGCACCTCACCATCCATACATGACATCAATGATTAGAGCAAACGAAGAAATTTTGAATGCTGTGAATAAGCTCGCTTACCTTGGCATTATACTTTCTACAGATGTACATATTGATAATGAGGTTGACATACGCATTGCCAGGGCTAGCTCAGTGTTTGGGAGACTCCAAAGAAAAGTGTAAGAGAGAAGAGGTATTAGGCTGCCTATCAAACTGAAGGTCTACAGAGCTGTTGGGCTGACCTCATTGTTTTATGCTCAGGAAACATGGATGGTATACCAATGCCTGGCCAGGGAAATGAATTTCTTCCATTTGAATTGTCTCAGGAAAATGCTAAAGATCATCTGGCAAGATAAAGGTACTGGACACTGATGTCTTTTCTTCAGCTGAACTGCCAAGCCTTCAAACTCTACTATAGAGTGCAACTCTGATGGACTGGGCACTTTGTTTGAAGGCAAATCATATTTGCTTAAAACAGTGGTTTTCAACCTTCCTAATACTGTGACCCTTTAATACTCATATGTGGACATATCTGCATGTGGGCAGACCCACCTGGAGATGAATAGGAGTGATGTCTTGGTTCCTAAGACCATTGGAAATATGTGTTCAATGTCTTGTTCAACCCCCAAAGGGGTCATGACCCACAGGTCAAGAACAGCCAGCCTAAAAGATTATTTTTACAAAGAACTCACACAAGGCAAGCACTCATATGGAGCTCAGAAGAAGTGACACAAGGATACTTTAAATGTCTTTTTTGAAGAACTTGCTATCAATTGTGAACATAGAAGACACTGGCACAGGACTATCCAGCATGGTACATCTGCATCAAAGAAGACACTGTGCTCTACAAGCAAAGCAGAATTGCAGTAGCTTAAAAGAAATATGAAATGCACAAATTTAGAGACATCTCCATTTCAAATGTTCATATAGGCTATTTATACCCAACCTATGGTGGTACCTTTCAAGTTCATATTGTTCTGATCAGTCACAACTGGACACTCTATACATTAACCCCAACATAATGATGTCATTTTGGTCCTCTTCAAGAATGAAGGACAACAACTAACCATAAGAGTTCTAAGCAGGGCAAGCCCACAGTTGTATTGCAAAGATTGAAACCCCCATTAGGCACTTGGAGAGCTCATAATGAGCAGGGACAGGGAAGGACAGAAGTGCTTATACAGTATCCTAATTCAGACCACTTTAGGTGCAATGAACTATTGTAAGTCCCTAGCCTGAGATGTTTCTGATGTTCCAGAATGATATAATCTTCAATACACAGAGAAAACAGCAGGAAGACACAAGAGAACACAAAATAGGGCCAAGCACAGCACAAATCTTCCTTCCAGCAGTCTAAAATGCCTAGCCCTACCAATAATAATGAGGTCAAAAAGTAAAGGTGTAAGAATGAGAAAAAGAAAGAAGATGAGGCAGAGGAGGAGGAAGAAGAGGGGAGAAAGAAGAAGAAGAGGAAGGAGGAGGAGGAAGAGAATTATACTGCAGACAGTAATTATGATGGTAGGGATGGTCAAAACAGAATAAGTGAATGATTCTAAAAACATACAAGCAAACTTTCAAAGAAAAACTCAGCATTAACACAAGTTAAACTGGTGACAAAATAAGGGATTAAAAAAAGGGGTATTAAATGAAATGAGAACACTAGAAATAACTGCAAATAGAAATGAGATATGGCAAGGGAAGAACATTGGAAAAGAAAGGATAGCTATGGAAAAAAAGAATGGAAGGAGAATTTATTGCTTAGAATGAGAAGTATAAAATTTTATCCAAATAACATCTTGAAAATTAGAATCAACCATGCAGAAGTTAATAACTGTATGAGACAACAAAATCTCATTATAAAGTCAAAAGAAAAGTAAAGCACCTCCAAAAAATTGGCCTGAAAACCATATAAAAGAGAAATAAGAATCATTGAGCTACTTGAAAGCAATATGCAAAAAATGCATAGATCTCATATTTCAAGAAATCATCAAAGAAAACTTTTCAGATCTCTTAGAATTAGAGGGCCAACTAAAAAAATGTAAATATCTACTCTCACCTCTTGAAAGAAAACCCAAAATGAAAATTCCCCAGGATATTATAGCCAAAATCTGGAACTTTTAATGCAAAGAAAAAGTAGTTCAAGAAGACCAAAAGCAAGAATTCAAGTATTGAAGAACCACAATTAGAATCAAACATGATTTAGAGGCCATCACCTTAAAGTTGACAGCTCAGAATAAGATTTGCTACAAGGCAAAAATATAGGTCTATAATCAAGAGTAACTTACCCATAAAAATGTGTATGATACTACAGAGGGAAATAAGCATTTAATGAAATAGAAGACTTCCAAGAATCCTGAGGAAGAGACAAGAGTTGAATAAAAACTTTAAAATACAAAAACTAGAGTCAACCAAAACACTAAATGGTCCATATAAATAAGCAATCATAATAGAAGAAACAAGGATGAACTGATTTCATTCTAATGCATGTGATTAATACATGTGTTCCCTCAGAACCCTATTATCATCAAGAGTCACAGAGTTTTTAATAAGAGAGTATGTGAGTTGTTTTTATTCTATTTTAATGATCTTAAAAGAAATGAGGAAAGAAAAAGTAAATGGAATAAACTAGGGTAGAAACAAGAGAAGAAAGGGAAAAAATATTTCATATAATTTTGATGTATAAATAGAAGACTAGTATAGACAAGGATTAAGAGGTAGGGTGGTCAGGTAATATGTGAACCCCACCCCTGTCATAAACTGGAGAGAATTCACATATTTGGGTGCAGAAATATATTATATTCAACAAAGAAACAGGAGAGAAAGTGATAAAGGGAGAGGGAGAAATAAGAGGAAATACAGATTAAGATTGGTTTTATGCAAAGAAAACTCAAGGGAGATCACAAAGAGGGGTGTTAAAGTAAAGAAAGAAAGGACAAGAACTTGTGAATTGAATGTAGGTAAGAGAAAAAAGACAGTGGGCATAAGGAAAATGCATCACCTCAGGGCACTGTTGCTGAACACACCCTTCTTTAGTCATCCTCTTCTTAAAAAGCAGGGATGGAAAACAAGGAGAAGAAAAAATATGAGAGAATAGGACAGAGGCTAGTAGACAATTAACGAACATAACTGTACATTTGAATAGGATGAACACATTGGATTCCTATGGAGCTGACACGATGGATTGGAAAGCAGAATCCAAAAATTCATTGTTGACAATGAAACATCTGAAATAAATACTCACACAATGTTAAAACAAGAGATTGGAGCAGTCTAGCTTACTTCAAGTAAAGAAGAAATCAGAGTACATTGCAATGACCATTGCTACAAAGGCAAAAGGAAGAGAATTTTGGAGAAGAGAAAACCTTTTTCTTGGAATTACATTTAGTTCTTGAAGGGGCACATGCAATAGATAGCTTTAGTCTTCCTCTTCAGCTCCAACATGCCTATAGGGGCCAATGGTAGTATTTGATTCTTCCCTTCACTACCACAGCTCAGGTCTTTTTCTTTTTTCCTTTTGCCTGGTATCCAGGTGACACTAGTTCTTTCCAGATATTATTATGAAATCTGGAGTAAGACTGTGGGGGTTCATTTCCATTGCTTTTGCTGCTCACTTCCTGAGGTACACACTTGTTTCTCTCTTAACAGCTTTTCTATGCCCCTTTAAAAATTCTTGATTGTTATTCAAGTCTGCCTTCCAGCCCAAAGATTTTGATAGTGACCAATAACTCTCAAATCTGAAAGGGAATGCTTGTCCCTCTAAACCATACATCCCAGGATGTTAGTCAAATCTCTAGAACATAAATAATGCAGCAAACTGGATAACATCACTAATTAGTACTCTAAATTTGTAAAATACTTTATATTCTTTTATGTACATGCTCTAATTTAAGCTTCAGAATATTTCCACAAAAGTAGAATATTGATCCTATGATGATGGTGTTACTGGGATGTTCCTGGGATCTCAAAGCTTTGGTTAAGGGAGTGAAAAACCTGGTATATTCTTATGTAACTGAAAGGATGCCAAATACAACCCCAGTTATAGATTGTGCTGGCTCTTCAGTAGTTGAACCCCAGAATGTGTTACTAAATGAATTTTGTGACCATAATGACTCATAAAACAGGTAAAATACAGAAGATCCTCCAGTCCTGAGCTGTTCCTCTTCCTTCTGCAATGACATTAAGGGATGTGCAGAAAGGGAGTCTGATTTTGAAGGATTTTTAAAAAGATAATCTGAAAACATTAATTTAACTACTGGCATGTTAAATGTAAGCTTTTTGTACAATGACTGACAATTTTGTAAACAACTGGAATAATAATAAGAATAATACTCAATATTTATACAGTACATACTAGGGACCAGACCCTGAACTATAAAATTTACAAGTATAAACTCTATTGATCCTTACAACAACTTTAGGAGGTAGATACTACATCCCCATAGATGTGAAAACTGAAGCAGACAGAAAACAGACCTAGCCCATGGTGTATGCAGCTAGTAAGTGTCTGAGGTCATATTTGTACTCAAGTCTTCCTACCTCCAGAATGCTGCTATATCCACTGCTGCACTGAACAACTGAACCACATTTCTACCGACATTTTTCTGCTAAATGGAAGAAAAACATTTGCAGGATTTGCAGCTAAATTTATCAATATTGATAGTGAGATCCAAATTCATGTCTGTTCTGAGTGTGAATCCAGTCATCTTTTCCTCATGCAATGCTATTTGGTCAAAAAAGATCACTAATAACAATGCTAACAAAAAATTATAACAGGACCCCACCTGCAACTACTGAACTAACTTCCTCAAGTTAATGAAATCTTTGGAGAAGGCTTATAGACATAGCAAGGGCATTGTCAATGCAAAAGCAAGAAAGGAAGAAGTAGGTTTGCATATATCATTCTCTAAGACAATATTTTGACTGAGAGGTGTAGAGAATGCAAGCTCCTGAAATTTTGCTTGTTAATTACAAATAAATGTTTTCTAGTAGAGTAAGGGGCTATAAAGCTTTTCTCACCTCACCTTAAAAAAGGCTGTCTCCCAAAAATATCTTAAAATCATGCAAGGAAAGATGTAATGACGCATAACCTACAGAAAAATAAAACAAGGAGACATGTACTTGTCAAGGGTATTCACTTCCTACTGGTACAGAGGAGGTCTTGAATAAAATTCAAATGCCCAAGAGATGCCTTTTAGATGCTAAAACTCAATAGAATGCATGTGTTTACTGATGGCATTCTCCTGATAAGTTTTTTTTCTCTAAGATCCAAGGTTATTCAAAAGATATTTATCTAGTAATCTACACCAAAAAATCCAAGTAGAAGAAGAATGCATGGTTCCAAGACTATGACATGTAGTTGTATGAGTGTCATACTGAATTAACACATATTTCTTGGGAATATGAATAAGGAGAGAGGCACTAGAACAGTGGTTCTCAATCTCTGCATTATGTTCAATTTATAACAATGAAAATACATCCTACATGTCAGACATTTACATTACAATTCATAACACTAGCAAAATTACAGTTATGAAGTAGCAATGAAAGTAATTTTATGGTTGGGGGTTACCACAACATGAGAAACTGTATTAAAGGGTTGTGGCATTAGGAAGGTTGAGAACCACTGCACTAGAACATAATGAAGACAAAACCAGATGTCTGTGGTTTTTGCAGCTGCCAGAGCTATTAGTCTGATATGTAGGATGTGTTTTCATTGTTATAAATTGAACATAATGCAGAGATTGAGAACCACTGTTCTAGTGCCTCTCTCCTTATTCATATTCCCAAGAAACAGAACTGAACAGAAAATATGACAAACACAAGAAGCATAAGAAGGTAAACATGGGAGAGGAAAGCATAAGGAACTTATCAAAGTTGTACTATTTACATGCCATTATGGAAAAATAATAATAGTAACTTATGAAACATTTCTTAGTATGAGGATAAGTGAAGTGAATACAAATGCATATATACGTATGTATGTATACTTAGACATGTCTATATAGGAGATTATATATGTGTATGAATACATATCTGAGCATGTATGTATATGTGTACATAGAGGGTATAGGATGAATTGAATATGAAGGAATGAAAGGTGAAATTCTGAGGTGCTAGAGGACTAGAATGAGAGGAGATAGGGAGAGACAAAATGGGATTAATCATCCCATATAGAAGATGCAAGGGATAACTGTTGGGACTTTACTTTCATTTACTCTCATTGATTTTGACATAAGAAAGGAATGACATAAACTCTAAACCGGGTATCATGCCACACAGGAGAGTATAGTGCATGGGGAGGAGAGGCAGGATGACAGAGGGGAGGGCAGGGTCCAGGGGAGAGCTGCTGCAAGCACACACTTCAGTAAAGAGACAGGGACAGGGTAGAGAACAGAATAAGGGGGGAGGCAGGATGGGAAGGGGGGACATATGATCAGACTGTCACAATATGTCCACTGTGAAGATGTCCTGTGTAATTACACCTGCACAGCCTGTGTTCAATTGCTTGTCCTTCCAGTGGGAATGGGTGACAAGGGAAGAACCGAAAAAATCTAGAATTTAAAGCTCTGCAATACATGCATCTAGGAATTAAGATATACAGGGACTGGGGTAGGGAGACCCTCCCTTCCCTACCAGAAAATTAGAGGGGTGTTGGAGGATGGCACAAAAGAGAGCAGATTGGGGGAGGGGCTTTACAGTTGGATTGCTGTTTTGGGGTTGGGAGTAAGAAAAAGTTGGGGAGAAAATTTGTAACTCAAAAATCTCATGGCAATGAATGATGTAAACAAGAAAACAAATAAAAAATTTATATTAAAAAAGCAATAATTGATCCAGTTCTTATCCTACATGGATAAAAGTTGAACCCAGAATTGAATATATTACAGATCATTCCAACTTTTTAACTGGTTGGGACACTTTTCCTCTGCTTACCCTCTCCCAAACATGTACAAATCCTCTACACTTTGAACAAAATAAATGCTTAATTACTGTTTGCTGATTGATCAAATACCTATAACCCTAAAAGCTATAGACATGGTGAAGATTACTTTCCCCACAGAAGAAAAGCAAAGGAGATATTCTCTGTATATTCCCTTGAAACATACAAGCTCTGTAGATAAAAGTGACAATTCTGTATGCCACTTAAAATATTAAAATATCCCAATAGAGAGCAGACTTCAGGGGAGTTAATCACAGCAACTATGGCAGTTTCCACACTTCTCAACCCAAAAATACCAAAGACAAAGTAAGAAGCAGAGTGGAAATCTGTTGGAATGGGGGAAGGGGGGTGGAAGAACGTTGTCCAGCCCCTACCCTGGGACGACAAGCAGTAGAGGCCTGGCAGCTGTGCCATATGACTGCCTCAGGAGCTCTTGGCCTACAGATACTAGGGGGACCAAGGGAACATTCAGAGAGTAATTGCACTTGCTTTAACCTGCTTGGATCTAGATTGAAGTCTTGGGTGGTAGTCCTGTGGTGTGTGGCCAGTGAGCCATAGCTTGTGGGGTTTGTAGAGAGGGTACCCTCCTAATAGCTCTGGCAGCTGCAAAAACCACAGACATCTGGGACAAAGCTTTCTCCACTCTGGAATCAGAGTTCTACTGTGGCTAAGAGCTCAAAAGACATGTAATTGTCTGGCAATTTAAGCAAGCAGAGGAAGCACACACAGACCATAGAATCCTTTGGGGGGGCAAAAAGGATCAAGACATGGAGTGGGAGGAAGACAGTGAAGTCAGAGCTCCTGCATCAATAGTCTCCAAAAAAACATGAACTGGTTACAGGCCATGGAGGAGCTCAAGAAGGATTTTGAAAATCAAATAAGAGAAGTGGCAGAAAAATTGGTAAGAGAAATGAGAATGATGCAAGAAAATCATGAAAAGAGAGTCAACAACCTGACTGAAGAAAATAACACCTTAAAAATAGACTAACTCAAAAGGCAAAAGAGTCCCAAAAGGTCAGTGAGGAGACAAATGCCTCAAAAAGCCAAATTTGCCAGATGGAAAAGGAATCTAAAAAACTCACTGAAGAGAATAACTCCTTCAAAATTAGATTGGAGCAATTGGAAGCTAATGACTTTATTAAAAATCAAGATACTATAAAACAGATCCAAACAAATGAAAAAAAAATAGGAGGCAATGTGAAATATCTCATTGGAAAAACCACTGACCTGGAAAATTTATCCAGAAGAGAGAATTTAAAAATTATTGGACTACTTTAATGCTATGATCAAAAAAAGAGCCTAGACACCATCTTTCAATAAATTATCAAGAAAAATTGCCCTTATATTCTAAAACCAGAAGGCAAAATAGAAATTGAAAGAATTCACAGGTCACCTCTTGAAAAAAACATTCCCAGAAGAAAATTCCTAGGAATATTATAGTCAAATTCCAGAGTTCCCAGGTCAAAGAGGAAGTACTGCAAGTAGTCAGGAAGAAACAATCTGACTATTGTGGAAAGACAATCAGGATAACACAAGACCCAACAACTTCTACATTAAGGGATCAAAAGGCTTGGAATATAACATTATGGAGATCAAGGAGTGAGAACTAAAACCAAAAATCACCTACCCTGCAAAACTGAATATAATTCTTCAGGGAAAAATACGGTAATTCGATGAAATAGAAGATTTTCAAGCATTCTTGATGAAAAAACCAGAGCTGAACAGAAAATTTGACTTACAAATACAAGAAGCAACAGAAACATGAGAAGGTAAACAGGAAAAAGAAATCATAAGAAACTTATTGAAGTTGAACTGTTTACATTTCTACATGGAAAAAAATCATTGTAACTCATAAGACTGTTCTCAGTATGAGGGTAATTGAAGGGAATATGTGTGTGTGTGTATACACATATATGTATAGGAGAGTGTATGTGTATATAAATATATATGTGAGTGTGGGCATATGTCTATTCATTTATACATAGGCAGAGGGCACTGGGATGAGTTGAATATGAAGGGATGATATCTACAAAACAAAATTAAGAGGTGAGAGAGGAATTTATTGAGAGAAAGAGAAAGGAAGAGACAGATTAGGGTAAATTATCTCATATAAAAGAGGCAAAAGAAAACTATTACAATGGATGGGAAGAGAAGGAAAGTCAAAGGGAATGGCACAACCTTATTCTCATTGAACTTGGCTTATGGAGGGAAAAACATACACACTCTATTGGGTATCTTGCCTTACAGGAAAATAGGGGAAGTAGGGGATAAGAGGGGGGATGATAGAAGGGAAAGCAGATTGGGAGGAGAGGCTCGTTAGAAGCAAACATTTTTGAAAAGGGATCAGGTCAGAGGAAAAAATAGAATAAGTGGGTGTAATGCCATGCACAAGCAGATTCCCAAAAGAATGCTTTGTGAACAGCTTTTAAGGTTCGGATTACACAGTATAGTGAACACTCCATTTATTCCACTACAAATCAAGGCAAACATTCACAACAAATCATAATATAATATTCACAACAAATCAAGGTACAATACAATATTCACAACATTATAACTTATCACAGAAAATCAGAATATAGTGTTCACAACAGCTTCACATTAGAATGGCAACACAATTTTCACTACAGTGGCCACAGTATTTGGAATGAAGAACAAAAGAAATATCATCTGGATTCCTTAAAGGGGGGGGACCCTTCTTAATCATTCAATCAATTCACACTACAATAATCAGTCTTCCACTCATAGGGCAATCATAGATCATCTCAATCAGTCACTTATCTAGGGATCAGTCACTAAATACAATCATTAGAAAACCACACAAACCCTCCACCTCTCAGTGTCCTGCAAATCTCAATTTCATCCAAGGGGAGGCCTTTTATTCATCTGGACTTGGGGTGGTCTCTCTGATTCCCTGGATCCCCTTTGATGGTCTCAACTCCTTCCTGAATCCACCAGTCACCTGGATTCAGAGGCAGACAGCTGCCAGGTTCTTGTCCAGTTCTCAAATGTAGACAGTTCCCAGGTCCTTGTCCAGTCCTCCAGGCAGTCCCTGGTACACACTGAAGTTCAAAGAGTCCAGCACATCTCAGACCCTTCACCACTTCTGTTGTCGCGAACTCAAGGATCAACCAGGCCAGGAGTAAAGTCTTATCCTGGTCATGTTTCTTCAGTCCTCTAACAGTTCAGCTGGCCATAAGACCCAGCAGAAAACTCAGCCTTCCAGGCAGCAGCAGAATACTGGCCTTCCAGGTGGCAGCAACAACCACTTTGGCTTTCACCAGATTCTAGTCTCAAGAAAAACTCCAACTCAGTTCTCAGTCAGCTTCCAGATGCTGGGAGAGAAACTAACACTCCCTCCCTCTCTCTCTCTCTCTCTCTCTCTCTCTCTCTCTCTCTCTCTCTCTCTCTCTCTCTCTCTCTCTCTCTCTCTCTCTCTCTCTCTCTCTCTCTCTCTCTGTCTCTCTCTCTCTCTCTCTCTCTCTCTCTCTCTCTCTCTGTCTCTCTCTCTCTCTCTCTCTCTCAAGAAAATTCCAATTCACTTCTTCAGTCCAGCAGCCCAAGTCCCAGATGCTGGAACAATTCTGCTTCCTCCACCAGAAACCACTAGGAGGAAGATTACCTATTCTATCTCTTTGTCTCTAGAACTCTTCTTATATACATGCTGGCCTCCTGTCTCAGTCAACCCCCTGCTGCCTCGTAAGGAACAGGAGTCAGAGCTGAGCTCACACCTTCCATACTTAGTCCTAAGTTACTAAGAGCCAAGTATCTGTTAAATTGGTTACTGTTACAGTGGGAGACGGGATAGGAGGGAGGGAAATACAGTCTCACAATATAACTACTATGGAAATGACTTGGGTAACCACATATGTACAACCTATATTGATTTGCTTGCTTTCCCATTGGGAGTGGGTGAGGAGGGAAGAAGGGGGAAAATCTGGAACTCAAAGTTTTAAAAACAAATGTTTAAAAAATATTATTTTTATATGCAACTGGGAAATAAGATATACAGGATATAGAAATCCATCTTGCCCTACTAGAAAGTTAGTGGAGTGATGGGGAGGATGTAAGAGAGAACAGATTGGGGGAAGGGGTATTCAGTAGTCTTGTTATTTTGGGGTGGGGGATAAGGGAATGATGGGGAGGAAATATTATAACTCAAAATCTTGTGGAAATGAATATTGAAAACAATGTAAATAGCTTATTATATATCATATTATATATGAATATATTATATTATATTGTTTTATATTACATCACATTAATTATATTGTTATGTCATGTTATATTTATTATATCATATCATATCATACTATATTACATTATTTTATGCTACATTATAGATATTATTTATATTATCACTGCCTTTATTTTCAGGTACTTTTCTGCTTCTTAAAGACATTGGAGAGACTCTGGAATATCACAATACTTCCATGTATTCTAGATTCAGAAGTTGACAATATCAAGTCTCCATTTGACTATGAGTCAAAAGCCACAGTTATAACTCGGCAAAATTTCCATTGCTTATTGGGATAATGCTATGTAGTTTAAGCTCAGACAAAACACATGCATGCACACACACATACATGCATATATATACATGCCATACATACACATATACATATACATATACACACACATACACATACACATACATATATACACACACACACGTACATAAAAGATTCAAAGTCTGTGATCTTTACAACATGAAAAACTAGGTTCTTAAATGATATTTTTTGCTTTGGTATTTAACCTCAGTATATCCCTCATATTAATATGATATTACAAACATTATAGTTACAAGTGAAATTCTGTGTGTCTCATAAATACTCTGTTGCCAAGGAAATAAATTAGCATTTACATTAAAAGTTGAGGAATTCCCAGTGCTAATTAGCATAGAGTTACGCTTTTCATAGAAATTACTGAAATATTTTCTATATATGTTTTAAATTTTGTAATCAAAAAAATTTCAAGCTAGAAAGGATCATTGTAATCATTTCCTTAACTGATTTTCCTGATTTTTGTGCAATGTAAACTGACAATCCTTGAGAAAATGCTTATGCTGCTAATACTTTTTCTCATACATTATACAGGAAGGCATGTTCACATCATAAAGTTTGTCATTTGTTGAACTATTTTTGATATAAAATAGACTTCATTTCATTTATATTACTCCAATAGTTTCTTGGTTCTACCTTCGAGAGGAAACTTTTACTGAATCCCCTAGTTCACAGTACTTTCTTCTTCCTCAAATTATTTTGCACAAAATTATCTGTTTATACAGATAGAGATAGAAATATGTATGCATGTATATATGAATATATACATTCACATACATGTACACACTCCAGTAGAATATAAGCTTCCTGAGGGAAAGGGCTGTTCTGTCTTTAATATTTGTATGCCCCAGCACCTAGCATAATGCTCTGGACAAAACAGATGCTTAATAAATATTTTTATATTGATTATGATTGGCTTTATTTTGAGGTATTCTATACCAGACTAGCACTGAATCCTAACAATTTATTTAAATCACTATAGTGTTGTGTGAACTAATTGGCTTGAAAACTATTCATCTGGTCGAATTTATTCAATGAAGAAAATAAGGTCTAGAAAGATTAAAAGAATTGCCCAAGTTCACCCAGCATGGATGGGGTTATAACTCCATTCTCCTCAGTCATGGTAGGATGCTCTTCTGATTGCAATGTAATCATATGTTGTCGGGTTTTTCACAGATTATACTTCATCCATTTCATTCAGTTTCCAAAGAAATTCCAAGCAAAGCAAGCTCTAACAATTTTTTTTCTGTAATACTATATGATTTTGTGAAATGCGTAGTTTTTTGTGTTGCTATATTTATAGATGGATAGACTATCTCCCCTAATTCCTTATCTCTCTTCCTTTGCCTGTAATCTGGGTCAGGCAATTTAGGTTGTGAAGACTGCAAATATTCTTTACTTGTCTTTCTTTGACCTAGAGCAAACTTAAGTAGTCAGTTCCATGTGTGAATATATTATGGAGAATGAACTAATACAGGGTTTGAGATGTAGAAAGGAGCACAGGTGATGTATGTAATTTGGTAGAGGCACCCATGGAGTGCTTGGACACACAGACACCTTGATGAATATCAATATGAGTAAATATGGATAGTGCAAGCACTTTAGGGGACTGCCAAAGCATCTCAAATGACAGGAACAGTTCTTAGAATCATCTCAAAACATGGAGATGGACCCAAACAGCATCTACAACATGAAAAATGTTCATTTTACAAGTATAAAAACCAAGGTCCATTAGCGTGAAAGATTTTTCTCAGTGCCAAACAAGTAGGATATGGTAGAGACAGGATTCACACCCAATTACTATGATTCCATATTCATAACTCTTTCAATCATTTCTAAAGGCAGTTATGTAGAGACCAGTCTATCTAGAATCATGCAAGAACATGGTGATAAGAAGGGCTGTTATGAAGACAATAAATAGAGTTGAGAAGAATACCTGGAAGGTGCCTTTAAGTGCTAATGTCCAGAGGATTTGATGTTAGGTATCCTTCCCTGGTATGGTCATCGTGGCATACATGAATTTCTTTGGTGTCTGTGTCAATGTGGGTGTCAGGGATGTTATTGTGGTTTGTATCCAGAATTTGGAAAGGAAGCAGTGCTGCAGTATAGTCAAGTCCAGACTATGTTACCTATCTGTATGGTAGCAACTGAAATACAGAAAAGTGTACTGCCAACACTGGGCATATATGGCACAGTAATTCCTTTTCTCTCAGTATCACCCTGTATCACCCACCAACCCAGGTCTCCTGAGTCAAAGCAGCCTGCTTTCCGAGGAAAACACAATTCCTAGTCAAAGATCCCAGACTAAAACATTCCCTTCTCTAGTTCAAAGACTGCAAAGTAAAAGACCAGGAACCCTAAAACCCAGCAATTCTCCACTGCCAACCACGTTTTAAATTATCCTGTTCATGAGATTTCTTAGCGTGGCAATGTTCACACTTCCTAGTTATATATTGTATTATGTGCAGAGAAAGGTCTGGGACACAGAGACGGAAGGGAAAATCCAGGAAGCAACGGCAAAAGGAATAAGCTTATATATAGCACCTATTGTGAGCCAGGCACTGTATTAAGTAATTTTTTTTTTTACAAATATTATCTCATTTGATCCTCACAACAACTCTGCCAGGCAGGTGCTGTTATTATCCCAATTTTACAGTTGGGGAAACTGAGGCAAACAGAGGCTTGCTGTTTTTTTTTTACTCCCCCAGAATCACACAGCTAATAAACATCTGAGGCTGGATTTTATTTCAAGTCTTCCTGACTCCAGGCCTAGGGATCTATCCTACACTAAAGGAGAGAAATAGAAAGGTAAAGTGAGAAGATAGTATCTTTTTTCCTAGTGTTCAATACATTTATAGCTTTCTCCATTTCCTACCACGTATTTATATACCTACAGTGTCTCTATACTCTTTTATCCATAATATGTCTCTGATACTTTTCATTGTTTGTCCCTTTCTCCCTAAGGAGGAGAAGGTGAGAGAAATAGACCATCAATAACTATTCAGCTTGGTGACTAGTATCATTCTGACTCATCAGAATGTCAGTAGCAAAATTAAATATTAACTTTTAAGAGTTTATTTCTGGGACAATTAAAGATCAGCCTGGCAATGATCAATTTAGAGATAGAACTACAATTAGAATGACCAATATTTCTTTACCAGGCATCAACTCAAAGAAGAAAGATTTCAGTCTATAATAGAAAGAATTTTGGACTCAGAATTAGAAAATCTTAAGGCAAACTATACACACAGTCACTCATTTTCTCCATTCTGTAAGTAGAAGCTAGTGGTATGGAATCGTAAGATTTGCACAGGTTGCTTTCTAGAGGCCATCCTACATTGAAAAGAATAAAAATACAACCATATTATCACAGAGTTTTGGATTTCTGACCAGAGGGATTAAATTTATTCAGCTTGGTCCCAGATGATACATCTTGAAGTAATGGGAAAAGAGGGAGATTTCAAGTTGTAGGTGACAGAGGGGAAAAACCTGGATTCAGGAAGATATGAATTCAAATCTGGCCTCAGACATTTGCTACCTGCATGAACTTGTGAAAATCCTTTAACTGCTAAATGCCACATATTCTTCAAATGTAAAGTGGGGATAATAATGGTACCTGCCATCCAGGATTATTGGGAGGATAAAAGGAGCTAATCTTTGAAAAATGATTGCACAGTACCTGGTTCATAAGTGCTTAGTGCTCGCTCTCTCTCTCTCTTTCTCTGTCTCTCTGTCTCTGTCTCTCTCTGTCTCTCTCTGTCTCTCTCTCTGTCTCTCTCTCTCTCTCTCTCTCTCTCTTTCTCTCTCTCTGTCTCTCTCTCACAAGCAGACACCATCCAGCCCATCCAATAGCCAAACAAACTTTCTTCCATCCCCCACCATAGACCCTCCAGCATTAGCTTGGAGAGATCCACTTAGGGGAGCACTAGAAGTTCATTCCACATGTTTGCTCCTTTAGCAAACGTTGATCAACTCCCTACCGCTTAGTGTCTTGATTAGGTAGGGCATTGAGAATGAAAGAGAGTAAAGGTTTAAAAATGAAGAAACAACTTTTTCTCTGCCCAAGGGGTATATGGTAGTGATGGGTGGAATCCTAACCTAGGTCACTTTCATGTGTAATACAAACTGAGTGCACCTTAATTCTGAGCTGCAGGAGACCCTTGCTGTCATCATTGAGGGGAGCAACCCTTGTGGAAAAGAGGCCTGATATCCTCTGCCAACACCATCACCACAGTTGGTAAAACAGTGTAGGCTTTTATCCTCCCTTGATCTCCCAGGTGAAATGCCTCTTAATCTATTCAAGCAAGAAAAGGCCTAGATTTCCCCAAGGAGCTCCACCCAACAGTTCCCAGCTGAGAAGATTATGTCATATGTTATGACAGAAAATACAAAACCCTGAGAACAAAGAGTTGGACTCTCAGTTGCAGTTGGGAGTATCTTTCTGGATCCAGACCCATGCAAAAGACCCCTGTACAAGCCCATGTTAATAGTATGCAGTGCTTAAAGCCTTTGGAGGCAGGACCCAGTACAGAAACTGAAGAGTGTTCTGGCTGCTCCAGGGATCAGTTCCTGCCTCATTTGAGGCACAGACAGAAGCAGGGGCCAGGGGCCTACATCATTCCCAGTAAGATGATTGAACAGCCCATAAACCCCAAATCATCGGATTCCTACTGTCCAGGACTGGAGGTCAGGCCCCATCCCAAGGCCAACAGAATACCCCTCTAATGTTTGATCAAGCCCTTCCCTGGTCCCTGAGAGGTCGTGTCCAATGCTGACTACTTTTGCCTTACTGACCTTTAACCCTGAACTAGTCACTTCCCTTTCCTTAGCCTCAATTTCCATCTCTCTAAAATGAGAGGCTTCTACTGAATAATCCTTGAGGTATCTAACTGTCCACAATGTGAAATCCTTTGTATTCCTGCCTTTAAAACGGGAAAATAAAGGGATGTCCCCATGGTGAGTGCTTAATAAATGATTATTTCTCTCAGGTAGTTATGAAGTAAAAACCTACCAACAATCAGGACAATAATTTGTATGAGTTATAGCACTTCTACAAACTTTGGCATATTAAGTTAGACAAGATGAAACAATTAGTACTTGCTCTAGGACACTATCTCCATGCCATTATGAAGTCATTTAATCTCCACAGGTTTCAGATTCCTCATTTATACTGAGTTCATTTTGATTGCATTCAAACTTCTTAGAACAAAATAAAAAGATTTGTTCTGTAAAACTTCAACTCAATTAAAAGGCTGCACCCGAGGACCTGGAAGGCCACATGTGATCTCAAGGCTGTAGGTTTCCTCCTGGATTTGTCTCTAAGGTCCCTTCCAGCTCTAGATTCATGATCTGATGATCTTACTATAAAAAGGAAACATCAGTAGACTTAGGAGTCAGGAGATAGGAATGACAGCCACACTGGAAACTTGACTAACTTTGGACAAGTCCCATCTTCTCAAGTACCTGGCCGATGGCCATGAGAACCTAATAGGTTCTCATTCAGACACTGAATGACTGGCCCTCTCCAAAAATGGGCGAGGGGGAGTTTCTTTCTATCTCTGGTGACTTTGGACTACTCCTATACATTTCTGTAACCTTTCATCTCTCCATGTGTCTGTACTTGAGAGGCAGCAAGAAGAAAAAGCTATCAGGAAGCAGAAATGAATGCTAGTTAGGATACATCCAATGTCATTACTTTTTTTTAAAGATTTTTTTGTTCTTATATTTCTTATTTATTTCAATTTTGGCCAAAAATCTCTTCTATAACAGCATTAACAAATGCTCATTGAGCTTTGACTTGAAGACTTCCAGTGGAGGAAACCTACTACTATCTCTGAAGACATTCCACATTTGAACAGTGATGATGATGATGACATAGATAGCATTTATAGGATATTTCACATTTTAGTAAGTGCTGTACATGTTATCTCAGCCTGAGTCTCAAAACAAATCTGGAAGATAGGTGTTCTTATTACCTCCACTTTCCAGATAAAGATATTGAGGCTGAGAGAGGTTGTGACTCACTCAGTGTCACAAAGCTAATAAATGTGCAATGTGGGTTGTGATCTCAGGTTTTCTTGTCTCCAAGTTCAGAGTACTACAGCACTTAATAGTCTCCATTTAGGAAGTTGTTTTCTTTTTTCAATCAAGGCTTGAATCTTTCTCTCTGCAACTTCCATTCATTTCTCATAATTCTTCTGTCTAGGGCTAGTCCTTGGAGAGCTATTGCTCCAAGTGTTATTTCAGCAAAGCACACTTTAAAAAAAATTGCTTAGAGAAAGAGGATAAAACTCAAAAATATGTCTTAAATACTATTATCTGTTATTATATATGGATGTGGAAAAATGATTCCTTTTCTCTGCCTACCCAGCTTGAATAGAAGAAAGAATTGAGGGCTTTTTGGTAGAGACACATAAAGAAGAAGATACAAGAGTAACAATAGTTTGAGAGCAAGGTTTCCCTTCCTACTGCTCAGCTGATAAGTCATATCTGTGACCTCATGGATCATACATCTGTGTATGGAGGGTGACATGACTTGTGCAGCGTCCCACAGCTAGCAATTGTCTGAGGTCAGATTTGAACTCAGGTCTTCGTGACTCCAGGCCTGGCTGTCTATCCTTTGACCTTCTAGCTGCTCCTCCATTAGTCATTGTCCTATCATAATGATTACAAGCCAAATGGACATACCTATATATGAAATCCTTGCTTATCTAGTCTTTTTTAATGGATTTAACTTAAAATTCATTATCAGAGTCCTCCTTATTCTTTTTATTCTCTAAACCAATTATCTCTATCTCCCAATCTTTATTTTTCCCAGAACAGGACAAACACCTTTTGTTAGACCAAAATACAATTTCTCCCCACTCCATCCTTACAAAAATCAGTAAGTTGAGTAACCTAGACACAAAATTCTATTATTAATTTTAAGCACAGACCAGCTTAATAAATGACCAGCTCTCATAGGCTAAATGTAAGGGCAAACAATATGAGGTTACTGGATATGCTTAATGCATAGAGGGATAATGATGTGACTGGTGATAACTCTGAATGATCCATTGAATGAGTGATACCTTTCACTTTTAGTACCAGGCCAATGTTAATATTTTGCTTGCTCAGAAGTTGTAGTAATATGCAAAGTTTTCATTTGCAAGATATCAAATTATATTAATCGCAGTTTCTAATGTTATTTCAAAAGACTGAATTTTCTTTTTTCTTTGAGTTATAAATATATTCATTATATGTGTTAATCATTGTTGTTCATAATAATAATTCCACTACCTAAAATTTATATAATGCCTGCCTTCCCTTCTAAGATAGCAAATTAATTAGAATGAGGTTCTCTAATTTTCTAAATGTGATTAAAAGAGAAGAATTATCTATGGTAACTGATTAGGAACATTTAACAAGCAGTAAAATAGCTGGAGAGACCACAATTTCCATGTCTGATATGAAGTAGAATAAATATGCAATTATCTAGCACCTGCTACTTTTCTGCATATTTCAAATAATACTTTTAAAATTAGTCTCTCACATAATTAAAACAAATAAGGAAACCTGGGTAATTTTTCTCTTTTCTCTATAGTCTGTACATTTTCCTCATGAAATATAGACATATAGATATATGTACACAAACATATACACATAGATGTATATGTGTATGTATACACACATATATACACACATATATGGATAAGATATTAGCTTTTGAAAGGTAAGATGGCTAGGAGAAAACTGATGGGTAATAGATGTATAAGGAAAGTTTGAAAAGGAAGAAAGATACAGGGGGTATAATAAGCATAGTAGTAATCAATATGTTACTGAGAAACAGGAGAACATTTTATACAATAACAGCAATGTTGTTACAATAAACAACTCTGACAGACTTAGGAACTCTGATCAATACATTGACCAACCATGATTCCAGGGAATTCAAAATGAAGCTTGCTACTCATTTTCTGACAGAAAGGTGAGGGAGTCAGAACACTGATTGAGACTTTTATTTTTTTGGACATAGCCACTTGGGGAATTTATTGTTTGACTACATATGTGGTAATGGGGATTTTGCTTTTCTTGCTTTCTCAGTTGGGGGGTGGGGTGGGAGGGAGAGAACTCAGAAGCATAATAAATTAACATTTTATTTACAAAATATGATAGGGACATAGTTTGTGCAATAGATCTCACCAGGTATTAGTGTCTAGGTGTTTCAAATTTACCCTTTTATTAGGATCCTAGACTGTTAGAGTTTGAGAAGACATTAGATTACATCTAGTGTAATTTGTCCTATAATAGCAATGTCAGTCACCAAGTGGTCAGTGGGTCTCTACTTGAAGATTTTCGGTGAAGAGTGACCCACCACTTTCTGCAGCTACCCAACAATATCTTTATTTGTTTGTTTATTATTCATTTATTTTTAATATTCTTTTTTAAAAATTTGAATTCTTGATCCTCTCCCCACCCCCAACACTCCTTCCCCCACTGTAATGATCCTGGGATCTGAAGATTTTCCATGCCCCTTGAACTTGCTGATATAGCTGGAAGGGGTCGAGCAAGAAAAAACCAGAACCAAGCTAGCGTCTGTGCCAGTGACTGGAAGCAGCTGCAGCAGCAGCGGTGGCAATGGTGAGAACTCCTTTTTCTTTAAGCCTACTAGAATCTCTGCTAAGGTCTCCCGCTGAGGACTGCCAGGGACAGGAATTGCTAGGGGCCGGAGCTGCTGGGAGCGGACGCTGAGCAGTTGTCCTGAGTGAGGAGAGGAGAATCTTTGCCTGAGGTAGCCTGTCCTGTTTAGAAGGCTTGAGAATGTGGGTATTTACTACTTTAACTACATGTGCCAACTTCATAACTACTGTATTGGCTTTGACTTTTTGGTTTGGGGACTCAGATTTCTGATATTTGAATAAATGCTCTGGCTATATTTCTTATGTAGAGAGTCTGTTTCATTTTGTGATTAATAACCATATCAGCATATTTTTAGTTACTGTAGGCATTGTGAATACTGTATTGCTGATACACCCACTCATTAAGAAGGCAAATTATATGATATCAATTATACCTGTGAATACCTGTGTAAAATGTATTTCCATATTTGCCATATCACAAATCAAAGCAGGAAAGAAGGAAGGAAAGAAGGGAGGGAGGGAAGAAGGGAGGGAGGAAGGAAGGAAGGAAGGAAGGAAGGAAGGAAAGAAGAAAGGAAGGAAAGATGGAAGGAAGGAAGGAAGGAAGGAAGAAGGAAGGGAAGGAAGGAAAGATGGAGAAAAGAAAGAAGGGAAAGAGGAAGGGAGGGAGGGAGGAAGGAAGAACGGATGAAAACTGTATTTTGATTTGCACTCAGAGTTCATCTGTTCTCTCTGTGGAGCTGGATATCATTTTTTCATAAGTTCTCTGAAATTATTGTGGGTCATTTCTCAGAGCTGCCAAGTCTTTCATATTTGATCATCATCACAACATTGCTGTTACTGTGCATAATGATCACCCAGTTCTTCTCACGTGACTTTGCATCAGTTCATATAGGCCTAAGCATGTTTTTCAGAAACCACCCCCTTCTTCATTTCTTATAGCACAATAGTACTCCATCACGAGGGCAGCTAGGTGGTATAATAGATAGAGTGCTGGTCTAGAAGTCAGGAAGAATCATCTTTGTGTGTTTAGATTGGGCCTCAGACAATTCCTAACTATGTGATCCTGGACATGATCTTGAGGATCTACAGTGCTCTGGTTGCCTCTAAGGCTTTTCAATGTCTTTCCTAAATGTATCATCAAGAATTGTACATGATATTCCAGATATGATCTGACTCGAACAAGTATTGACAAACTCCATGGTTCTGTATACTATTCCTATCAATGAAGCATAGATTACACTTACTATCTTGCCTGACATGTCAGTATTGATAAAGTGAAAAGAATGATGGGCTTGGAGCCACATGAGTTCAAGTCCTGGCTCTGCCACTTAATACCTATGTGATTCTAGGCAAGTCACTTAAACACTTTGTACCTTAGTTTCCTCATCCCTAGAGTGAGGAAGTTGAACCAAATGATCTCTAAGGTCATTTCTACTATAAGAGACATTCCCCAACAGATAAATAATCAAAAGATAGGTATTCAGTTTTCAAAGGAATCCAAACTATCAATAAGTATATGAAAAAGTGTTCCAAATCACTAACAATTGGAGAAATGCAAATTAAAATAACCTAGGTTCTCTATTGGCAGAAACAACCAAAAAGACAATGGTGGGAGAGGCTTTGGAAAAACAAGGACAGCAATATCCTTTTGGTAGAACTGTGCACTTGTCCAACCATTCTGCAAAGCAATTTGAAACTATGCCCCCAAATTAAACTGCACTAAATTGTGCATGTCCCTTGACACAATATCTTTACTGAATCTATACTGTAAAAAGATGAAAGAAAAGGAAAGTATTAGCACATACCAAAAATATTTATGATAGAACTAGGAACTAAGGAGATCCAAATAAATTCATGAATGGCTAAAAAAAATATGGTGTGTGAATGTCATATAATGCTGTTATACCCTAAGAAATGATGGAAGGGATGTATTTAGAGAAACCTGGAAGATTTGTGTGAACTGGTAGATAGTAAAATGAGCAGAACCTTGGGAACAATTTATACAATAATAAACATACTATAGAGAAACAGCTTGAGAATTTAAATTAATATAATGATCACCCATAATTCCAGAGAACCAATGATGAAACATGCTCTCCACCTATGAAAGGACAAACATTTTCTAGATTCAGCGTCCTTAAGTTCCCTGATTTCTTCTCACTCGGAAAACCTGATTAGCTTCAGCTTCTCTGATGTAGCTTCCTGGCCTATGAGCATAAAAGATGCTCAAGTAGTCAGTGCTTCTCAGACTTGGTGTTGACCTAAGACTGTGCTTTACCAAATGTCGACCAGACTCATTTCCAAATGAAGTTTGAAGTGGCTGTAGATGAAGAAGCTAAGTGACACTGTATACTAGCTACATATCTTTGCCATGTTTAAGCAAAATAAACCTTCTGTATTCAATATTCATGAGTGCCTCCTTTTGTCCCAACAGTGAAAGTAAACTCAGAGTACTGGGGTTAGAACAGCGCCTACATCACCATCTCCTGATAATAAGAGGAACTCAAGGTACAGAACCTGACATATACATTCAGATATTGCCAATATGAGATTTTTTTTCTTGACAACACAGGTTTGATACAAGAGTTCATCCTTTTTTTATAACTTTCCTTCAATTTATGTGTATATGTGGGGAGGGATTTGGGGAGAGGAAAAGTAGGTGATAGTTATAGGTTTCTCAACATTAAAAAAAATCTACCAAAAAAGGAAAGTTTAGAAAGCAGAACTATTAAAGCAATACATAAGAAGAAGAGAAAGAAAAAAGTTCAATAAGAAACAAAAATAATCAGGACAGCTTCACAAGTCCCGTGCTAAATTTGTTACATACATGGAGGGAGAAGTAAGCTGTATAAGATCACGGATGGCCAACATGCCCAATAATGTTCTTCTATTGTGTTCTGTATATAAAGTACTCATCTTTGTCGTTTGTGTAAAAAGTTACAATTTTTTAAAAGAAAATTAAAATAAAACAAACAGGAAAGACAGATTATACATGCTTTATTTTTTTCCTGGAAATCACGAAACTGACCTTCTAGATTCCTAAGAAACTTCATTCATTCTCCAAGGTCTTTCAAAGATAAGTAATCTCATCTTCACATTCTTTCAATACCCAGGAATTATAATATGGATCTGGGGAAACAAATGCATGAAGCACAGCTAGGTCCTCCTTTTCTAGATCTTTATCTTGAATACCAACTCCCTAATAGCTATTTTTTTCAAAAACTACTCAGAGATTTTTCAAAGATCATTCTGAAAGGCAGAGAAGCCAAAGACTAAATAAACAGTGAGCAGCATCACATTCATCCTGCCCACCTTGATAAATGGGACTCTCCATTCTTTGATCTTCCACTTTTTTCCCAATGTAGTTTTTTTCATTTGAACTATTCTATTGTTATTGTTGTTGTCCTAAGCTTTCATCAGCTTAGACCATTCTGAGATTTGCACTCCTGGAAAAAGAGGTCAGACTTCTGTTTCCTCAATCAGAAGAGCAAGACAGGGAGAAGACAATAGAAGTTAAGAAAGTAAAACTTACGTTTAATAGAAGGGGGAAACCTCCCTAAGAATTAGAGCAATCCAAAAGTGGAACAGGGTGTATCAAGAGATCCTCCCTCACTGAAGGGATTACAGCAGAAGCTAGGTGACCATGTTGTAGAAAATATTCTTTCTTAAGCAATGTTGGACTCAATGACCACCGAGGTGCTTCCCAACTCTGACGTTCTGTGATTATGCAGGATCAACTTCATGTTTTAATAAAAGATTCTCATTTTGACAACTAGTACAGTGATTTATGAATACATGAAATTTACCCACAGCAAGCATATATATTATTATGGATTTTAAATGATAAAGTATTTCTCAGGATATAAATACCATCCTACTGCATCATTACATGCAACAATAAGTGGTCACACAACAGCTTGTCATCTTAACTGTAGTAGATAACAATAATTATACAGTACCTCCATTAACTCTGCCATACCAATCCACCTCTCTCTTCTCAAATTCAGAATATATGGAAAGGAAAATATTTAGGCCATCATCATTACCTATCTCTGTTTAAAATAAAAGAAAGAGGAGAGACTGTGAAGCAGCTGTATGAGAATTTATTGTGAATGAGAGTTGGAGATTTAATTCCTCACAAGGCAAAATGAAAATATGTTTTAGATAGTAACTCCCCACAGAAACAAATGATGCTTAGAAGTACCAGGTGCATGTTTTACAGCACCAAGAGAAATGTACTTGAATTTATACATTATCTTCAGATTATCTGTACATTCTGGGAACAGTGCCCTGTCAGCCAGCTGCTTCAGAATAGTGACTGTTTCCTGGGATAATTTTCTCAGTACTAATGGGGAAAAACAGCACCCTGTACTAGTGATTTCTTTTATGTGATTTTTAGTCATGGCAAAGTTACCTTCTTACATACAGATAATGAAAAATGGCTAATTAGAAATAGTAATAATTCACTAAGTGGGAAAATTGATAATCTTGATTAGAGTTTGTGACTGTCCTATTTAACTGTGTTTTCTCTAGTGCCTGGCATGGTGTTCTATGCATTGTAGTCGCTTAAATGCTGAATGAATAAAAACTTATTATTTTAAAGTAAATAAACAACAAAATGTTAGCAAGAATTACCTGAGAAACCAATGTTAAAGAATAAATAATGAGTACTGATTAGCACATCAATATATTTTGCTTGCTACATTACACATCTTCTCTATATTTCTACTCGCCACTTCCACTTATAACAGAATTAAGAGGAAAAAAAAGAGGGAAAATGCAGCAAAACCAATCAATGCACAAAAAATCCAACACTATATGCAATGTTCCACACACATGAAACCCAACTTTTGCAAATGAGTTAGGAGAGCTGTTTTCTAATTTCTCTTTAGAGACAAGCTCAGTTAACAACAATTATTTTGGATTGTTTTCTGGATGTTGTTGTTTATATTTATACTGTTGCAATCATTGGCTGTAATATTGCTGGCTCTGCTTACTTTAACTTTACCGTAATCAGTTCATACAATTCTTTCCATGACTAACTGGATTCATCTTTGTTGTTTCTTTGAACTTTTAATTAATTTATGTTTAGTTTTCAACATTCACTTCCAAAAGATTTTGAGTTACAAATTTTCTTCATATCTCTACTCTACTCCCCACCCAAATATCCCTGCTACCAATCTGTTCTCCCTTATGTCTTCCTCCCATCGTCCCTTTAATTTCTTGTTGGGCAAGATGGATTTCTATACCCCATTGCCTGCATGTCTTATTTCCCAGTTGCAAGTAAAAACAATTTTTAACATTTGTTTTGAAACTTTGATTTCCAGATTCTTTCCCTTCTTCCCTCCTTACCCACTCCCACTGGGAAGACAAGTGATTCAATATAGGTTGTACAGATGTGGTTCCACAAAACATTTCCATAGTAGTTATATTGTGAAAGACTAACTACATTTCCCTCCATCTTGTCCTACCCCCATTTATTCTATTTTGTCATTTGACCCTGTCCCTTTTTAAAAGTGGTTATTTCTAACTACCTTCTCCTGCAATCTGCCCTTCATTCTATCATTCCCATCTTATTCCCTCCCCCCCCCCACTTTCCTGTAGGGTAAGATACCTTATTGAGTGCATATGTTCCTCCCTCCATAAACCAAATCCAATGAGAATAAGGTTGGCTCATTCCCTTTAACCTTCCTGCTCTTCCCATCCATTGTAACAGCTTTCTCTTGCCTCTCTTATGTGAGATGATTTATCCTATTGTATCTCTCTCTTTCTTCTCCCAATGTATTCCTCTCTTACCTCTTAATTTTATTTTTAAAACATCATCCCTTCACATTCAACTCACTCTGTGACCTCTAAGTCAACGGATCTCAACCTGTGGGTTGTGACCCCTTTGGAGGTTGAACAGGGTCGCCTAAGACCTTTGGAAAGGACATATTTTCGATGGTCTTAGGAACCAAGACACTGTGCTCTTCTATCCATCTCCAGCCAGGTTCACCCACATGCAGATACACCCACATGCAAGTGTTAAGGGCTTGTGGCATAGGAATGTTGAGAACCACTGACGAAGTATACATGTACACACATATACACACATTTATATACATACAGATGTAAACACCCACCTATGGGTGTGTACATATATGTATATATATATATATATATACATATATATGTATACATACATATATATTCCCTTCAACTATCCTCATACTGAGAAAAGTCTCATGAGTTACAATTATCATTTTTCCATGTAGGAATGTAAGTAGTTCAAATTTAATAAGTTCCTTATGATTTCTTTTTCCTCTTTATTTTCTCATGCTTCTCTTTGTTCTTGTATTTGAAAGTCAAATTTTCTGTTCAACTCTGGTCATTTCATTAAGAATGCTTGAAAGTTCTCTATTTCATTGAATGACCACATTTTCCCATGAAATATTATACTCAGTTTTGCCAGGTAGGTGATTCTTTGTTTTAATCCTAGCTCCTTTCACTGCTGGAATATCATATTCCAAGCCTTTTGATCCCTTAATGTAGAAGCAGCTAGATCTTTTGTTATCATGATTTTGTTTCTACAATACTCAAATTATTTCTTCTTCACTACTTGCCTTGGGAACTCTGGAATTTGACTATAATAGTCCTAGGAGTTTTCTTTTGGGGATATTTTTCAAGAGGCAATTAGTGAATTATTTCAATTTCTATTTTGTCCTCTGGTTCTAGAACATTGGAGTAATTTTCTTTTATAATTTCTTGAAAGATAATGTCTAAGCTCATTTTTTTAAACCATGGCTTTCAAGTAGTACAATAATTTTTAAATGATCATTCCTGGATCTATTTTCCAGGTCAGTGGTTTTTCCAATGAGATATTTCACATTGCCTTCTATTTTTTCACTCTTTTGGATCTGTTTTATAGTACCTTGATTTCTAATAAAGTCACTAGCTTCCCTTTCCTCTTATCTAATTTTAAAGGAATTATTTTCTTCAATAATTTTTTGAAATTCCTTTTCCATTTGACAAATTCTGCTTTTAAAGGCATTCTTTCTCCTCGATGGCACGTTGGGCCTCTTTTGCCATTTGAATTAGATTATTTTTAAAAAATTAATTATTTTATTTTTTTCTTGTTTAGCTTCATTAATTTCCTGAGTTACAAAATTTCTCCCTGAATTTCCCCTCTCCCCAACCCAAAAACAGTGATCCCACTGTAAAGCCCCTCCCCCAATCTGCTCTCTTTTATGTCCTCCTCTAATGCCCCTCTAACTTTCTGGTAGGGCAGGGTGGGTCTCCCTACCCCAGTGCCTGTATATCTTAATTCCCAGTTGCATGTAGTTTAATGATAATAATAATTATTATTATAATATATATATGTGCATATATATGTGCATATATATATATATATACATATATATATATATATAATTTTTTTAACATTTGATTGTAGAACTTTAAATTCTAGATTATTTTGGTTCCTACCTCATCACCTACCCCCACTGGAAGGACAAGCAATTTAATACAGGCTACACATGTGTAATTATGCAGGACATCTACACAGTGGACATATTGTGAGAGGCTGATTATATGTTCCCCCTTCCTATCCCGCCTCCACCTTGTTCTATTGTCTACCCTGTCCCTGTCCCTTTACAGAAGTGTATGCTTCCAGCAACCCTCCCCCAGACCCTGCCCTCCCCTCTGTCATCTTGCCTCTCATCCCTGTCCCACCTACTCTCCTATGTGGCAAGATACCCAGTTTAGAGTTTATGTCATTCCTTCCCTAAGCCAAATTATATGAGAGTAAATGAAAGTCAAGTTGTAAAATTATCCCTTGCCTCTTCTATATGGGATGATTAACCCCATTTTGTCTCTCCCTGTCTCCTCTCATTCTAGTCCTCTCCCACCTCAGAATTTCACCTTTTAAAATATCATCCCTTTGTATTCAATCGATCCTATACCCTCTATGTACACACATACACACATGCTCAGATATGTATTCATACACATATATACC
>CM053597.1:71266652-71293255 GCA_028646575.1 Pseudocheirus occidentalis
ATTCTAGTCCTCTCCCACCTCAGAATTTCACCTTTTAAAATATCATCCCTTTGTATTCAATCGATCCTATACCCTCTATGTACACACATACACACATGCTCAGATATGTATTCATACACATATATACCCTCCTATATAGACATATGTGTAGGTATACGTACATATATATATATATATATATACACACACACACACACACACACACACACACACACACACATTTGTATTCCCTTCACCTATCCTCATACTAAGAAAAGTTTCATAAGTTACTATTATCATTTTTTCCATATTGGCATGTAAATAGTTCAACTTTGATAAGTTCCTTATAATTTCTTTCCCATGTTTACCTTCTCATACTTCTTGTGTTTGAATGTCAAATTTTCTGTTCAGTGCTTTTTTCAGCAAGAATGCTTGAAAGTCCTCCACCTCACTGAATGACCATATTTTCCCTTGGAAGATTATACTCAATTTTGCTGAGTAGGTGATTCTTTGTTTTAATCCTACTTCCCTTCATCTCTGGAATATCATATTCCAGGCCCTTTTATCCCTCAATGCAGAAGCTGCCAGATCCTAGATTATCCTAATTGTGTTTCCACAGTATTCAGATTGATTACTCTTGGCAGCCTATGATATTTTCTCCTTTAACTGGGGATTCCAGAACCTGGCTATAACATTTATAGTAATTTTCTTTTGGGTATCCTTTTCAAGAGGTGATCTGTGAATGCTTTGAAGTTCTATTTTGCCCTCTGGTTCTAAAATATCAGGGCAATTTTCCTTGAGAATTTCTTGAAGGATGCTTTCTAAGTTCTTTTTTTGATCATGGCTTTCAGGTAGTCCAATAATTTTTAAATTGCCTCTCCTGGATCTATTTTCCAGGTCAGTGGTTTTTTTCAAGGAGATATTTCACATTGCTTTCTATGTTTTCATTTGTTTGTATCTATTTAATAGTATCCTGGTTTCTCATAAAGTCATTTTCTTCCATTTGCTCCACTCTAATTCTAAAGCAATTATTCTCTTCTGAATGCTTTTGAGATTCTTTTGCCATCTGGCAAAAGTGACTTTTTAAGGCATTCTTCTCCTCATTGGCTTTTTCGTCCTCTTTTGTCATTTGAGTTAATTTGTTCTTTAAGATGTTGTTTCCTTCAGTCAGGTTGTTGACTCCCTTTTCATGATTTTTCTCACATCATTCTCATTTCTCTTTCCCATTTTTCTTCCACTTCTCATTTGGTTTTCAAAGTCATTTTTTTATGTTGATCTATGGCTTGTAGGCAATCTTCATGTTTCTTGGAAGCATTTGGTGTGAGATTTCTGACTGTGTTGTTTTCCTCCCTTTCCATGCTTTGATCCTTTTTGTCCCCAAAAAAGGATTCTAGAGTTTTATTGCTGTTCTTACTTTGCTTCCTTTTCCTACTCATTCTGGCCAGTCAATTAAGTGCTTGATTTTTAGCTCTGTGGAACTCTGCTTCGGGGGGGAAATCTCTGTTCCAAATCACTGGGGTTTTCACAGCTCTTGGAGCTATTAGGGGGGTGCTGCAGCCTCCACCAGCTTTGGCTTGCTGAAAGTGCACCTCAGGACCACCACCCAAGACCATGATCCAGATCCAGGCCACTCAATGCAAGCAATTGGCCTCTGATCAATCTCCTTGGTCTCCCTTCAGTCTGAACGCTGGGAGGAACCCTGTGGAGGTGGTTGCCTCCATTTATGCAGCTACTGCTGCTTCTGCTGCTTCCTTGCCCTGGTGGTTGTTCAGCCGGACTGCTTTTCTCCCCCAAATTAAGCTGTATTCCACTTACCTTTCTGTTAGCCTTATTTCTCCTGGCTTGATAATTCTGGAAACTGCTATAGCTGCTGCTGATTCACTCTCCTGAAGACTCCAACTGCAGCTCTTCCTGACCACCCTGGGGCCATGCTGTGGTTTCAGGTTGGGCTGGTTTCAGCTCCCAGACTGCTGTGATGAGCCTTTGTGCTGAGCTGCCTTCAGTGAGAGATGTGTTTTCTGTATTTTTGTGAGTTTTGGAGCCCTAAACTTTAGAGTCTTATTTGTTTAGAGTCTTATTTTCTGGGTATTCAAGGTGGCTATGTGGGAGCTGAGAAACTTTGCTGCTTCTACGCTGCCATCTTGGCTCCACCTTTACTATTTTTAAGGTGTTATTTTCTTCAGTATTTTTTGGGTCTCCTTTAGTAGGCTGTTGACTTGCTTTTCATGATTTTCTTGAATCATTCTACTTTCTCTTCCCAATTTTTCCTCTTCTTCTCTCACTTGATTTTCAAAATTCTTCTTAATCTCCTCCATGGCCTGTGACTGGTTCATATTTTTCTTGGAGGCTTTTGATGCAGTAGTTTTGACTTTGCTATCTTCTTCTGGTTCTTTATTTTAATCATCTTTGTCACCAGAAAATGTTTCTATAGTTTGATTTCACTAATTCTGTTTGCTCATCTTGCCAGCCTATTGCTTGACTTTTGAGCTCTTTGTCATGGTAGAACTCTGCTTTCAGAATAGAGACTGCTGTGTCCCAAATTTCTGAGGATTTATGCAGCTGTTGTCAGAGCTTATTGTGGGCACCTGTTTCAGAACTGTGAGAAGGACTGCCTGTCCACAGCCTCTACAACTTCTGCCACATTAGCGTTCCTCACTGTAAGACTGCCACAAAAGACTGAGACCCAGATCAAAGCAGGTCAAAGCAAGAGTAATTACCTTCTGAATGGTCACTTGGTTCCTCTATGTAGAATCAGTAGGACTGGAGCTCAGGATGCACCCAAGTGGCAGCAGTTGCAAATGCCTGTCCCTGGGGTAGGAGCCAGACTGCACTCTTCTCTCAACCAGGATCAACAGAGTTCTCCACTGACCTTTTTCTTTTTCTTCAGTGTTTATGGATTGAAGAAGTCTGGAAACCTCCACAGTTGCCATCAAATTAGTCCCCTGATGTCTGCTCTGGCCAGTCTTTGCCAAGGGTTTGGGCTGGTATGGCTCACATGAGATTGTGCTCTGTTCCCAGTTCAGTGAGATAGACCCTTCCTGTTGGCCTACCAGTCTGCCTTCAGCAGATTTGTTTCTCTCTGTCACTTTTGTGGGTTCTGTAGCACTAAAATTTGATTAGAGTCATTTTTTTTACAGGTATTGCAGGTGGTTGGAGCATAAACTCAAGCAAGTTCCTGCTTTTACTCTGCCATTTTGGTTCTGCCCTTCTCCCCCATCTTTGTTGTTTCTTACAAAACAGTCACACTATTTTAGATTTATATAATCCAATTTGTTTAGGCATTCTCCAAATGAAGCAGAATTAGTTTGGTTCCAGTACTTTCGTTTCATAAAAAGTAATGCCATAAATATTTTGAGGTATATGTAACCTTTTTTGTTTTGACAGTGACTCCTTTGATATACATATGTTTAGTATCAGAATACTTGGATAAAAAGTGTTAATATTGTAATCAGTTTTTCATAATTCCTATTTGTTTTCCAGAATCAATGTGTCAATTCACAGTCTAGGCCTATTTTCAAATTGTGTCATCTTTGATAATCTGCTGGCTATGAAATAAGACCTCAAGTCAATTTTTTTGTGTATTTCTCTTATTATTAGTGATTTAGAGGATACTATCATTTATATCATTAATAATCTGAAATTTTTCTTAACTATTGGGGAATGGCTCTTGATTTTATCTTGGCTATAAAAATCATATCAGAGATATCTGATAATTTTTTCCCAGTCAACCACTTCTTTGTTAACCTAAATGTAGTATTAATGTGTATACTTCTAAAGTATGATCTAAAGGTTCATGAAAATAGTTATTTTAATAACTTGGGCATTCTTCTCTTAATCATTTTATGTGATTTAACAAATTCCTTTTTATAAATTATATCAAGCTCACCTTAATAGTGACATGCTTCTATGCCATGGGTAACTATGTGATCTAGTGAATAAAGTACTACAGGTGGAGTCAGAAGACAAGAATTCAAATCCTGTCTTTGATGTTTGTGTGACAGCTGTGTGACGTTAGTGAAATCACTTAGCTTCTCTCAATGACAGTATCATAATTTCTACAATGGGGATAATAATAGCACCTACATCATGGAGTTGTCACTGAGAATTGAATGAGATAAAATGTAAAGTAAAAAGGCTTACTTTTAAATGTCTATCACGTAATATTCTACTGACAGAAAGGAATCACACTGCCAAAATAAAAGCATTTTATGTGGCTCAAACAAATTAA
Source organism: Pseudocheirus occidentalis (assembly GCA_028646575.1). Classification (NCBI taxonomy): domain Eukaryota; kingdom Metazoa; phylum Chordata; class Mammalia; order Diprotodontia; family Pseudocheiridae; genus Pseudocheirus; species Pseudocheirus occidentalis. The sequence goes on from CM053597.1 coordinate 71,270,860, forward strand.
AATTCCATATAGAACAGTGGTTCTCAACCTTCCTAATGCCATGACCCTTTAATACTCATATGTGAGTGTGTCTGTTTGTGGACCTGGATACAGAAGAGTGTGGTGCCTCATTTCCTAAGACCATCAGAAATATGTGTCTTCCAATGGTCTTAGTTGACCACTGTGACACCTGTGGAAGGGTCATTCGACCCCCAAAGGTGTTGTGACCCACAGGTTGAGAACCACTTAAAAAGGAGCTATGTTGTTTGACCATGGAATTTTGTGTAGAACAGGACACAATTGTTTCTTTGTAAATATTGGTTTTTTTAGAGTAATTTAATATTTCTTTGCTCCAAGTTGTTTGGAGGTATTAAGAAGAATAGCATACAGTCAGTTTTCAGAATCAAGAAAATACTATTTGACATTCAAGATGTATTTTTTGGAATAGTAATATTTATAAGAACATAATTTTTAAAAATGGAATCATGCAGTAGATTGTATTACTTTCATTAAGATTTCAATAACTTTACTTGAAAACCTCTGTCACACATTTATCTTTGCTATTCATATTTCTTTTTTCTTATTTTTTAAAATTAATTTATTTGTTTATTTAATTTTAGTTTACAAGATTCAGTTCTACAATCCCTTGAGTTTCAAATTTTCTCCCTTCCCTCATCTCCCCCCATGGCAGCATGTAATCAAGTATAGGATCTGCAGATACTTTCACTTTGGACACTAGTCTGTTGTATAGAAAGGTTGTAACCAACGTAGTAAATAGTAGGAAAAAAGAAAGAGAAGCAAACATGAAAAAGAATGATAGCATGTAGATTGCTTCAGTCTCCATTTAAACTCTGTTCTTTCTAGATCTTTCCCTGAATGTAGATATCTTCCATCCTGAGACTGGTAGAGTTGTCTTATAACTATGTGTTGCTGAGAAGAGTTTAGTTTATCAAAACTGGTTGTCACATATATGATGTGTCTGTGATTGTGTACAAATTTTTCCTGGTTCTGCTCTTCTCACTTGGCACCAGTTTGTATAAGCCTCTCCAGGTAAATATGAAGTCCATCCCTTCCCGTTTCTTACAGCACAACAGTATTCCATTAAATTCATATACCACAACTTGTTTAGCCATTCCCCAAACGATGGGCATCCCCCTAATTTCCAGTTTTTTGCCACCACAAAGAGAGCTGCAATAAATACTTTTTGCCCATATAGGTCTTCCTCCCATTTCTCTTTGGGATACAACCTCAGAAGTGGTAATACTGGGTCAAAGGGTATGCAATTATTTATAGCCCTTTGGGCATAGTTTCAGATTGTTCTCCAGAATGATTGTATCAATTCACAGCTCCACCAACAATGCATTAGTGTTCCAATTTTTCCACATCCTCTCCAGCATTTATCATTTTCCTGTTTTGTCATCTTAGCCAATCTGACTGGTGAGATGTGGTACTCGCACAGGGTAAAGGTAAAAGGATGGGTTAGAATATATTATGCTTCAGTTAAAGTAAAAAAAAAATCGGGGGTAGAAGTCCTTATCTCAGATGAAGCAAAAGCAAAAATAGATCTAATTAAAAGAGATAAGGAAGGAAACTACATCCTGCTAAAAGGCAGCATAGAGAATGAAGCAATATCACTACTTAACAAATATGCACCAAGTAGTATATCATCCAAATTCCTAGAGGAAACCTCAAGGGAATTAGAGGAAGAAATGGATAGCAAAACTATACTAGTGGAGGACCGAAATCTCCCCCTCTCTGAACTTGACAAATATAACCTCAAAAACAACAAGAAAGAAGTTAAGGAGGCAAATAGAATTTTAGAAAAGGTAGACATGATACATCTCTGGAGAAACCTGAATTGGGATAAAAAGGAATATACATTCTTCTCAGTGGTACATGGCACATACACAAAAATCGACCATGTAGTAGGGGCATAAAAACCTCACAATTCAGTGCAGAAAGGCAGAAATATTAAATGCATCATTCTCAGATCATGATGCAATAAAAATTATATGCAATAAAGGGCCATGGAAAGATAAACAAATAACTAATTGGAAACTAAATAATTTAATCCTAAAGAATGAGTGGGTCAAACAAGAAATTAGAGAAACAATCAGTAACTTCATTCAAGAGAATGATAATAATGAGACATCATACCCAAACTTGTGGGATGCAGCAAAGGCAGTTCTTAGGGGAAGTTTTATATCCCTGAATGCATACATGAAAAAATATAGAGAAAATGCAGGTCAAGGAATTGGGCATGCAATTGAAAAAGCTAGAAAAAAGAACACATTGAAAACCCACAATTAAATACTAAATTAGGAATAATGAAACTAAAGGAGAGATTAATAAAATTGAAATTAAGAAAACTATTGAACTTGTAAATAAAACTGAGTTGGTTTTATGAAAAAAAACAATAAAATTGATAGACCTTTAGTCAATATGATACAAAAAGAAGAAAACCAAATCTCAAGTATCAAAAATGAAAAGGGTGAATGTACCTCCAGTGAAGAGGAAATTAAAACAATAATTAGGAATTTTTTTGCCCAATTGTATGCACATAAATTTGGCAATCTTAATGAAATGGATGAATATTTACAAAAATATAAGTTGCCCAGATTACCTGAAGAGGAAGCAAATTACTTAGATAACCCCATCTCAGAAAAAGAAATTGAACAAATTATCAGGGAAGTCCCTAGGAAAAAATCTCCAGGGTCAGATGGATTTACTAGTGAATCCTATCAGACATTTAAAGATCAATTTATCCCAATACTCTACAAACTATTTGGGAAAATTGGTGAGGAAGGAGTCCAATCAAATTCTTTTTGTGATACTCATATTTCTAATACCATCCTGCTCCTCACACACTGATATGAGCAGATGACATTATCTCCAAATTTTCTGAGAAGATACTCTGAGCTTGCTCAATTCCCAATCTTTATACCATTAAACTTGTCAGTATTTTCACATGTACTCTCATCCTTCCCTCCCCTGTCAGAAGAGTTACCCTTATCTACTACACAGAGTTGTCTAAAAATGGGGGAAAAAACTTCTTCAAAAAGTAACGATGCTCTTAATAATGGAAACATTCAAGCAGAGTTTTCATGTCCATTTGTTAGGGATACTTTAGAAAAGATTCATATAGTGACATTAAGGCTGTACTAGATAAGGTCCCTACTGACTATTAGAGTGTGTTAAATGTGAATTTTAATCTTGGTTGCACATGGTTATACATTAAAGTTATAACTTCAAACTTCAATATAAATACAACATTCTTATCCATCTGCATAGTAACACAAACTCTATACATGTAGTATTTCTCACTTTATCTAATAGTTTAGGAGTATTTCTTTAAGGGAAAGCTAAAAATGGACACTTTAAAAATTAGTGATACTTAATAGATTGTAAACAGTTAAAAACCTTACCATAGCACAGTTATACTGCATAAGCATATTTTGTTAGAAAAATAAATGACTAGCACAGATAGATAAAACACCATGTGAAGTGATTGCTAAGCATAATTTCTTTTTGGAGTATGTAAAATCAGAGTAGCTTATCACTTATTACTACCCTCTACTGCATTTTCCTCAGCCTACATTCATGAATATCTTGTATGCACAGCAAATGCTTAGACTACTTATTTTTTAGCTGACTCCAGTTTCTTTAAGATTTATGCATCTGTGTGAAACATGTAAGTGTGATGTGAAAAGATATAACTAAATATGGGAAAAAACCAATTTAGTTATGGGTAATTATGGCAAACTGATTTTGCTCTAGCCACCATATTGTTTACAAAGACAGGCATCTGGCAGGTCATATAAAGATATCCTTTAATTTATATTTGGAAGATTCAAATCAAATCTTGATTCAGCACACATCAAATGATTGGGCAGCCTAAGTTTATTCTGACAAGAAAAGGTGAGGTAATACTTCAGCATTCAGGAAGGGATTAATAAAACTTTTTTTCTATGAATGATCTTGAGTAATACTATAAAAGTTATGAAAAATTTTAGTGAGCTACTTCCCTTCAAGTAGACTGACCACCTGGAGAATGTGAATTGACTTTTTCAGAGCATTTAACATTTCTATTTATGGATTCTGAAATGGCACAATACTTCCTATCAATGGAAAGTAGCTTATAAAATTTTTTGTGATGCTAAGTATCAGTGAGCTCCAATCTGAAATAGTCCAAAACTCTGATTTTTTTTTGTTGCTTTTTTTGGAGGGGGAGAAAGCAGGGCAATTGGGGCTAAGTGATTTGCCTAAGGTCACATGGCTAGTAAGTGTTAAATGTCTGAATCCAGATTTGAACTCAATTCCTCCTGACTCCAGGGCTGGTGCTCTCTTCATTGTGCCACCTAGCTGCCCCTAATGATTTTCAAAGTAAAAATGTGTATACGTGAAATTGGCTATACAGTCCATGAATGGGGGGTAACTTTTTATGATACTATTCTGCATAGCTCCTAGCATATCACAAAATTAAATATTTTCTGACAATGATGATGATTCAAAGAATTACAATAGTAGAAGTTACAGCAATTGACTACTTCACCCTGCAGGGTTCAATGGGTAATCCTGATAGGTTATGAAAGTGTGGAATTTCTAGTACTATTGCTCACATGACCTTACAATGGGGAGTAGAGCATTGTGTTCTTCACTTATTATCCAAGTTATATCTATTAACCACCCAGTGTTAACTAGCTTTTAGAAGTGAGCATTTACTAAACTAGTATAGTAAGAACAGTTGGTAAAAAAGCATTTCTTCAAAAGTCTGGGGCTCACAGTACATGGAGAGTCCAAGGAAAACTAGACTCAAACTTAGAAAGTATATGTGGTGAGGTAGTTAAATCACAGCACTATTTGATTACAAGCCCTATTCTCCCTTTGTGGAGTCTTCATTAAATTTTCTACAGTCTTTGTAGCTTAGCTCCTGCTTGAGCCATAATGCTCATAGAGTCCTTAAGATACGATTCTCTCTGACATATCTATTTTGTTTTTTTTCAGTTCCCAGTTCAATATACTAGTTTCTTCTGGTGAGTCTATTCCTCTTACAGGTGGGTAATCATGATACTAGCTCTGGGTTCATTCTTCCTTCATTCCCTTATTTCCCTCTCTTATAGTTGCAAGGGTTTTGTTTTCTCAAAATACTATTGAATCATGACACTCATAGTATTTGCTGAAATGGTTCTACTGAAGCGCATCTCATAGATGTGTGCCTTATTCTTTCAATCAATCACAAATAAGCATTTTGTCATCTGATTCCACCCAACTTTTCAAAGCACTTAACTTCTTCCAAATGTGATTAGCTGTATTTGTTTTTCCACAGATAGTTTACTACCTTGATTGAAAGGCATCTAGGAATTGTTAAAACAACAACAATGTAGTTGAATCATTTGATTAACTAAATAAGATTTATTTTGAAACTCAAAAAAAGACAAATTGTCAATGAATAAAGATATCAAGATATAGAGCATATTATTGATTACATTTTATTGGGGTCATTGTACGGACCATGCCTCTATTAACATTATTTTCCATAGGGATACACTAGAAACTTTTCCAGTAAATGCAAAGGTAAAGCAAGGATGTTCCCTCTTCCAAGTATTATTTGGCATAGTTCAAGAAATGCTAGTAAAAATAAAAAGACAGAGAAAAGAGAGAAGAGTTATGACCTCTCACTGGGCCAGGTTTACCTCAAGGATGATCAAAAATTAAGATTCAGGACTGGAATACAATGAGTAACCCAAGAAAATGCCAGAAAATAACATAATTATAATAAAAAATTATGTGCTTTAGTAAAATAGAATGCTGTTCTCCTCTCTATCCATATTCGCAAGCGTAACAAGGCTATGACAGAAAGTCAATGAACAAAGATGAACTCTGTTAACTTTGCAATAACCAATTTTACATAAACTAGGCTTTATATTTCCTAGTCCCTTAGTCCAAATAAATAATCAGTGTAACCTTCTCTCCTTAAAGAGAAAACACTCCAGCCCCCCAAAATGAAGAAATGTTCCTAGTAGTAACTAATTTTGGAAAATAGATGATTGTGTCATAATCAGTATAACTTACAGATTTGTATTTAGAAATTTCCTATGATTTAAAAAATAGTGATTTTGTCATACTTGGTTGATTAAAATAATTTATTGGTAAAATTTGGAGAACTCTGGCATGACCTTACATGAAATGAGTTTGTGAACATTTTTTGCTCTTCTATTCTAGGACTTTTTAACCTCTTTTGAGTCAAGAGTCTATTTGGCAGTTGTTGAAGTCTATGAATCTATCCTCAGAAAATATTTTTAAATGTATAAAATAAAATACCTAGAACTACATATGAAATGTAATGTAAAAAATATTGCTTAGTAAATGATAATAAACTAATTTCTATGTTGCATGTTTGCCTTCAGTTTAGGTGTTCCTCTAAAAACAAATCTAGGTAAGCAAATTATGTAAGCAAAAGTGCTACTGTGAAATTTTTGGGTCTGTAATTAGTCTTGGATTCTTCAGTAATTACACCACAAAAAAAGTAGAAGAAGCCACCAAATATCCTTGCTCTCTGACTCAACTAGGTCAGGTTCTCAGGAAATACTCTGGTTTCTGTAATTTCATGGAAAGCCATGTTGTTTACATAATAAAAGTAAGTTTCCTATAGATGATTTTGAAATTAGAAAGATAGACAGGAAAGTAGATAAACATGTAGGCAAGTAGGTAGATAGATGAACAGAAAAGATAGATAAAAACAAACAGAAATGAATTTATGATATGGTGGAAAGAAATGACCTATAAATTAGGTTATTCAAGTGCTATTTCTGTTTCTACCATGAACATTGTGACCTAAAAGGATGACTTCACCTTTTCTGTATCACTTTTCACATTTCTGAAATGAAGTTATCATATGGTTGGATTTAAACTTGGAATGGAGATTAGAAGTCATCTAGTCATAGATAAAAAGATTTTAGATTTAGAATGTGAAGCAACTTTAAATGTTATTTAGTTGACAACCCAAGTTTATAAAACTCAGTTACAAAACAAAATAAAAATAAAACTGAAAAGCAGAAAAATAAAATCATTTGCCCAAGACCATAGAAATAATAAATGACAGAACCAGAATTTGAACACAGGTTCTCTGACTACAAATCAGTAGTTCTTTTGACTGCACCACACTATAAAATCAGACAAACCAATTCCTAGAAGACATTTTCATTATCTAGTTTGTGACTGTTTCTAAATATAAATACTTTATCAAGTTGAATTTACTATAAGTCCAAGATAATTGCATGGAAAGTTATTCCCTTTGAAATGTTAACATCATTATGTTGAATGTTTTCTTTTTAATTTCATGATCTATTCCTCTCTTATTTTCACATTAAACACACAATAAAGGGATTTTTATAAAATTCTTTACATATGGCATTAGCATGGAGGTCTAAATAAAAGTATTATCTCTCAATTATGGTTTTTTTCTAGTTCAGGATATGCAATACTATATGTTCCATTTATTTATGACATATTTATGTAATTAGCAATTGAGAGATGTGAAATCACTGTTGTGCCATTTGTTTGACCTAAGTTATCAGTAATTTTGAAGTGTATTAGAGGGAAATATTCTTTTAAATTTAAGAGGTGGTCTGAAATAAAAGTGTTTTTGTTTTCTCTTTTTTAGCTATCTTTGGAAACTTTGGCATTATCAAAGGAAATTAGGATCCTTTGGGAAATGTACCTAAAAAATAAAAGTAAAAATGTAAAAAGTAAAAAAAAAGTTACTTCAACAATGACACCTTCAAATTTATCACCATTTTTTGCCATCTATTGCATTTGTTGAATTTAATTACTTTTATTTTTTAAATTTTAAATGAGAAGTTGATTTAAACAACAAAATATTTGACTTGAAGGGATAACTAGGATCAATTTCTGTATAGTAATTTATCATTACTGAGAGACAGAGATTGCCCTACACGTTACAGCGATGTACAAAAAAAGTTATAAAATCATCCCGGGTTTTACAATGATCAAAGAAAAACATTGATATTACTGGATCAAAAAAGGTATACAAGGATTTTTTTGTGGGTTTTGTTGTTGCTAAACAGTGAGAGCAAAATAACTTATTGGAATATAAAGCTAAAAGTTGAATGAGCATGCCACTTATGGAGAAAAGGGGTATTTTCACAGAACCAGTTTGTTTTTTTCAGTCTCCCCATCTCCATTTAATGTTGATCAAAACATACCATCAGCTATTTAGTTAAAAATGCATTATGCCTGTGCACATATACCAGTTACTTTATGCACAATAAAGGAATGGGGAAAGAATCAAAGAAGAGAGAATACTATACTGCAGTAGTCAGCATGTGGATGAATTGAAACTTGGTCTTCTAATTGTCAATGTATTAATTTCCTTGGGAGTAGTTCTGGAGTAGAGTTGTAGATTCTCTTTTTAGTAAGCACCTCCTGTCTGCTGCTGTAATATATCAATTGTATCTTCATCCATCATTTCCAACTGTGTCTGTTTCATTGATTGGTTGCCCATCAAATCAGAATCTGATCTGCCTCATTGACAAACTCCATCATTCACAATAGGCTTTCATTAGTTTACTAAGTGATGTGTGCCTCTTAATCTTAAATTGCACCACCAAAACATCTTTCCCTGTCACCTTGAAATTAATGTGGTCATTGTTTTCAGTCTTAACTTGTTCCTTTGGCTTTACTTTGGCCATGGTACGTCTGGGAGTCTCCTCAGCCACCACTCCAAGGGAATGGAGGGAGAAGCAACAGTGGAAGGAGCAGGAGCAGGAGGAGGAGAAAGACAATGATGGTCATGAAAAGGAAAAAGACGAGAAGGAAGAGGAGGAGGAGAAAGAGGAGAAGGAGGAAGGATTTAATTACTTTTTTAAAGCCTAAAACATTTTTGCAGTCTACATAAACCTACTATACGCATTGTGTGGAAAGTACTTCCGTTTTGCCCCCTATCACATTTTATTTTTACAAATACTTCTGCGCAGCTAGGTGGCACAGTGAATAGAGCACTGGCCCTGGACTCAGGAAGACCTGAGTTCAAATCCAACCTCAGAAACTTAATATTTACTAGCATTATGACCATTGGGCAAGTCACTTAACCTCAGTTGCTTTGACTTCCTCCCTCCAAAAAAGCAAAAAATAAAAAAAATAAAGACAAATACTTCCCAATTACATTTTAAAAATTGATATTCATTCTTAAAAATCTTAAGTTCCTCATTCTTTCTTTACCTCCCACTCTTCTTTCACCCATTAAGATGGTAAGCAATGCATTGATTATATATGTCAAGTCATGAAAAAACATATTTCAATATTAGACATCATGCAAAATAAGATATACACAAACACAGAAGAAAAATAAAGAAAATTTTAAAAAAACCTTTAAATCTGGATTGTGAGTTCATCAGTTCTCTCTCCAAAAGTGGATGGCAATTTTCATTATGGGTTCATTTGGAATTGACTTGGATCATTGTCTTTATCAGAGTAGCAAAGTCTTTCACAATCAATCATGATTACAACATTTCTCTTACTATGTATAATATTCTTGTGGTTCTATTCATTTCAGTAGGTATCAGTTCATCTAAATCTTCCCAGATTTTTTTTCTATAGCCATCCTGCTCATCAATATCTTAAAAAAACAATAGGATTATATCACAATCGTGCAAGAGAACTTGTTCAGTCATTCCCCAGTTATTGGGCATCCCCTCAATTTCAAAATTCTTTGACACCACAAAAAGTAACTATAAATATTTTTGTTCATATAGCTTCTTTTCCTTTCCTTTTCTCTTTGGGATACAGACCTACAGTGGTATTTCTAGGTAAAAGGATATGCTACATCACTATTATCCTTTGGGCATACTTCCAACTTATTCTACAGACCAGCTGACAACTCCACCAACAATGTACTCATGATTAATTATTCCATGTCCACATCAGCATTTGTCATTTCCCTTGACTTGCTATGATAGCCAATCTGATAGGTGTGGGTTAGTACTTCAGAGTTGTTTTAATTTGCATTTATCTAATCAATAGTGATTTGGGGCATTTTTATATGACATTAGATTTGATTTGATTTCTTTGTCTGAAAATTGCCTATTTATATCTTTTAACTATCAAAAGGAGAATAGCTTGTATCTTTGTAAATCTGGCTCAGTTCCCTATATATTTGAGAAATGAGAACTTTATCAGAAAAAAACTTCTAAAAATGATTGTGTTTTCCTGATTTACTTCTAATACTGACAGCATTAGATTTTGTTCCTTCAAACCCTACATAGTTTCATTATTTTCTTTCATAATTAATTTAACTTTTCACTTAACAATTTGGATATTTTTATTTTTGGTATATATACACACACACATACATACACACACACACACACACACACACACACACCACATTGCCTTTAAGCAAGATGTAGTTTCTCCTCTTATGCATTTTAATTAAGCTGAGTTTTGCTTTTGCTTTGTCTGAGATGATGATTGCTTCCCTTGCCTTTTTTTTCCAGTGGCAGTAGAAGAGATTCTGTCTCTCTGTTTCAAGTGTGTTTTTTGTAAACACCATATTGTTGGATTCTGGTGTCTAATCCATTTTGTTATCCACTTCTGTTTTATGGGTGAAATCATCACATATACATTCATAGTTATGATTACTAACTGCATTTCCTTCTATCCTGTTTTCTTCTGTTTTTCCTTTTCTATTTCTTTTTGTCTTCTCACTCTTCTGATGTCTCTTTTGCTTCTGATCCATTCCTTCCTTTATCTGTCCTCCCTTTTAGTACTACCTCCCTTTTTCTCTTCCCCATACTCTCCTACTTCCTTGTTGCAGAAGATAAATGTGATACCCATTTGAATGTGTATATACATGTTAAAGAGATTATATGTATATGCATGTATACATACATGCATATGTGTACATATGTATGTTGATATGTGTGTTTCCTGCTTTGAACTATTTTAGATGAGAGTGAGATTCAAGTATATTTTCCCCACCTCGTTATTTTGCCCTATACTATAAAAGCACTTCCTTGCACACTTAAAAAAAAAGTGAATTAATTTTCCTCATTCTTCATTTCTCTTCTCCCTTCTCCCAATGCAGCCCACTTTCTCAGTCATATTCATATATTTTATATTATCAGTACCTAATAGACTATTTATGTATAATCCTTCTAGCTGTCCTAATAATGATAAAGTTCATAGAAATTACATTAACATTTTTCTATATATCTATGTAAATAGTTTAACCTTATTGAGTCCTTTATGAGGTTTCTTTCATGTTTACCTTTATATGCTTCTCTTGAGTCCTATATTTGAAAGTCAAAATTTCTATTCAGTTTCAGTCTTTTCATCAGGAATACTTGAAACTCCTTTATTTCATTATTCTTTTTCCTTTGAAGGATTATACTTAGTTTTGCTGGGTAGGTTATTTTTGGTTGTAATCCCAATTCTTGTCTTCCAGAAAATCATATGCCAATTCCATTGTTCCTTTAACATAGTAACTTCTAAATATTGTGTGATCTTGACTGTGGACCCAGGATAGTTGAATGGTTTTGTTCTGACTGCTTGTAATATTTCTCTTTAACTTGGAGCTCTGGAATTTGGATAAAATTTTCCTGGGAGTTTTCCTTTTTTATTTATTTCAGGAAGTAATTTAGTGGATTCTTTCCATTTCTATTTTACTCTGATTCTAGGACATAAGTGCAATTTTTTTTCTTTACAATATGATGTCTAGGTTCTTTCTTTTACCATGGCTATCAGATAATTCAATACTTAAAATATCTCTCCCCATTTTCCTGGTCAGTCGTTTTTATGATGAGATATATCACATTTCCTTCTCTTTTATCTTCTTTTGATTTTGTTTTATTATGTCTTGATGTATCATGGAGTTAGGTACCCATTTGTAATTTTTAAGTAATTATTTTTGTCAGTGAGCTTTTGTATTCCTTCTGTCATCTGGCCAACTATATTTTATAATGAGTTATTTTCATCAGTGAAGTTTCATACCTCTTTTCCCATTTCATTAGTTCTGGTTTTTAAGGTGTTGTTTTCTTCCATAGTTTTGTGCCTCTTTTACCTAGCTGTTAATTGTCTTTTCATAATTTTCTTCCCTTGCTTTCATTTTTTTACTCATTTTTCCTCTTTCACTCGATTTTGAAAAGAAAAATGAACTCTTCTAGGAATTCTTTTGGGATTTATATTCAATTCACATATTTTTTTATTCCTTTGAGTCTTTGCTCATAGCTATTTTGACCTTATTGGCATCTCTGATTTTGTGTCTTTAATCTGCTTTGTCACTGTAGTAATTTTATACTTCTTTTTGTTGTTATTATTATTTGCTTTCTTCAGCTTATTTCTTAAAATCTATGCTAAAGTTAGACTTTGTACCTCACATAGGTGTAGGGGGAGGCACTGCCCCAAGATTCATGCTTTTTCACATGGCTGCTTTCAGATATAGTTCTGGGGGATTGTAAGTTTTTGTTATTTCCAAAGTATTGTGATCTGAGGTGATGTGGTCATTGCTCTTCTGGTCTGTGCTCTAATCCTTATCCAGGAAGGGTGCCTCATCCCTTGTGAATAGAACTGATGCTGCTCCCCAGGATCTATCTCCCTTTGGACCAGAAGCAATACTTCTGCTCAGTACTTCTACTCACTTGTGACCACATCTCTGTCCTTGAACTATGACCCAGAAGTGGGTATAGGGTATGAAATTACCAAACAGCATCTGGTCTTGTATCCAGTATTAGCACAGGGGTCGCCTGTAATAGCTTTCTGACAAACTGACAGATCTCCTTATTATCTATGGCTTCAGAGCTCCCAAAGCTACTGCTGCTTTGGTCACCACCACCACCATGTCCAAATCATTGATTTTGCTTCTAGGATCTGGACCAACATCCACCCCATATCACAAATTTCTCGCACTGAGCTCCTAAATTGTCTTGTATTGATTGGAATGTCCCACCCTGAACTTTTTTTGTTCTACCACTTCAGAATTTTATTAGGGGTATTATTTTAAAGCATTTTGGAGGAGAATGTTAGGGAAAGTTGACTGAGTCCTTCCTCTACTCTTCCATCTTGGCTTCTCCTTTGTGTCTAGAGAGTACTTCCAATGAAAATACATTTCTTACATTCATTGACTTATCATTGATTCATCAATGGAGAAAGAACAAACTGCTAGGTATTTCTGCATAATGCAATTCATCTTACGAATGAATGAGTGCTTTGTAAATCTGAGTTATCTACTGCCACATCACTAAATTCATTCTAAGTACATTACTGTGAGGCAGGTAGGTGGTGCAGAAGATAAAGTTTTGAGTCTGGAGTCAGGAACACCTAAACTCAAATTCAGTCTCAGATGTTTACTAGCTGCATGACCTTGGGCAAGTCACTTAATCTCTGTTTGATTCAGTTTCATCATCTGTAAAATTAAATAATTTGGCCTCTGAAATGGTTGGATTGGTTCTGTCTTTTTTTTCTATTGATGCTATTTACAGTTAATTGAATCTGTCTTGTTACTTCCTAAGTCATGGTTCTTTGTCTCTGAACATTTTTTTCATAAATTCAGCTGATTTGTAATGAAGTAAGTTTAGAAATCCAGTTCTCCCGATAATTAGTGTTCTATTTTTGGCTTACAAAAATCTTTTATCCTGGAGGGGTTTCATGTGGACATCAGGGAGTCTGCTCTGCTATCACTAAACCACCAAGCTATCATTCAAATATATCTGGTTTCTCATCCAAAGAATTCTGATTTACTATTTCTAACATTTTAGTTGACGCAAAGAATGAATATTGCTTAGACACAGGACAGAAGGTGAAGGGGATTGCTGCTACTCTTCATTCCCAGTTTCCAACCAATCATATTGTCTACCATGCCTCGACTCTGTAACTAATCAAATCAATTTTGCCATTCATGATGCTGAATTCTTGTAACTGATAATAACTTGTTTCCCAGATACAAAGGTCTATACTCTGTTCTTTATTCCCCCCAAATTATAAAAGGAGGCAGGCTCCCTCATTTGGGGTCTGAGTTTTGCTGGAGAATCTGAGATCCTATTCATGAATGAATTCACACTTTACTAATAAATTGATTGCACTTGGAACTCTGTATTATGGTTGATTTTATTTTGAACATAACACCTCCCAGAATTTTTGTGTGGTCAAATTAGATAATATTTGTAAAGCGTTTAGCATGGTGCCTGGCACATAGCAGATGCCATATAAATATTAGCTATTATTGGTATTATTGGTTACAAATAGCAGAATCTTGGGAATAAAATGGGTGACCCCCTCCAGTCAAGGAATAGCAAAACAAAATGTGTGCAATAGAATAATACTGCACCATAATAAGCAATGACAAATCTACAGAATTTAGAAAAATATGAGAAGACTTCTATAAAATTGATGCAGCATAAAGTAAAAAAAACTAGAGAACCACATGCACAATGATTTTAACAACAGAAATAAGAATAATTCCCCAAAGCATCCAAACTCAGATTAATTACAACACACAACCAGTTCTAGAAAGTAAAGTATGAAACACACTTTCCTGTTTTCAGTAGGGAAGAAATACCTATATTATCAGACATGAATACAGTCAGTCATTTTTGTTTCCCTGTTTTTCTTTCTAAAAGAAAGCACTGAGAAGGTTCCATATTGGAAAAATGTTGTGTCATTAAAATTTTACACACACATTATATATACGTGTGTGTGTGTGTGTGTATGTGTATGCATTGTAACCATTGTGGACCATTATGGACACAAACTAGCATGGGTTAACTTACATAAGACAAACAAGGAAATTTGTTTTGAGGTCACAGTAGTTAGTTCCTGAGATTTGGAGGGGGGAAGGCAGGGCAACTGGGGTTAAGTGCCTTGCCCAAGGTCATATGGCTAGAAAGTATTAAGTGTTGGAGGCTGGATTTGAACTCAGATCCTCCTGAGTCCAGGTCCAGTGCTCTATTCACTGGGCCACCTAGCCACCCCAATAAAATATATTTTTGAAACTTAAAATAAATCTGTTTCTATCCCAGAGGACAATTGTATAGTTGTTCTAGTTTTCCTTTTAGACTTAGTGAGAAGGAGCTGAAAATCTCAGAAATTAACTACTGTGACCTCAAAACAAATTTCCTGGTTTGTCTTATGTAAGTCAACCCATGCTAGTTTGTGTCCATAATTTATGCAACTATGATTTTCAATGCCTATCACTGAGACTTACTTTTTACTTACATTAACATTCTAGTTTTAAAAAAATATAACTTCTTGCCATTTAGTCAGGCTCTCTTAGATTCAGCAGAGAAATAATGCATGCTCCTATCAATCTCACAGAGATATTGGAAAGTCTAATGATATAATGCTTTAGTATTCTTATTTTATTTAACCTGAGAAATAAAAAGCAGTAACTGGCAGATTAATGACCCTTTCTTTTTTTCTCAACAGCGATAGTAAAGTTGGTATTCAAAACATTCTCTTTCTCAATCATTTCCAGGGGTAGAAAAAAATAGAAAAGTAACATACTGAAAGCTAATTGTTTTCATCACTTAAAAGGCACCATTTAATACACTGAATAGCACATGCAAAGGCCACTAATGCCTATTAATTCTCCAATTTATAAATGGAAGAGAATGTCATCTATAAGCTTAAACAATCAGTGACATACACAGCACAACCTTGTCTCATTTCAATTCTGGCTGAAGTAAATGTCATCTGCCAGCTGAAAACCAGCTACAGGGAAATCTTGACCTGCAATATTTCAAACAACATCGTTTACTGCAAAATGATTTTCTTCTTACAGTTTCAGGCATAGTTGCTCTTTTTTTCTCCACAGCTTGAAGTAAAGTACCCAGATGTCTTGCAGTAGGCTTGACAGAACTGGATTTCAACTCAATATACTTCTCAAACATGATATGTCTTAGAAAAATGTTCCACAATGAAATGGTTTGCCCCAAATGAAATCTTGCACCATTCCTTCTTCTTTTCTCCCTCTTCCTTCTTCTGTTTACCTCTTCAATGAGAGTTATATTATGAAATAATTCTCCCACTTCAAGGAGGGGCAGAATAATAACCTCCAGGCTCTAACTTATTTTGTGTTCAATATCTGTGAGCTCAGGATTACAATCTGACCACTTAGAGTTAGACACCTCTCACTCTTTTTTTTTCATTGCTCAAGATACCTTCATATCACCTTGTACACTCTCTACCCAAAATGTTGACAGTGAACAGAAATCTGCTGTTCAGATATACTGTGCAATCCAGAATCTGAGAGGGCTACTTATACCTTCCAGAAGTAGTGGAAGACAGAGCACTGACTCTGAACTCATGAAGACCTATGTACAAATCCAGTATCAGATACTTAGTAGCTGCGCAACTCTGGGCAAGTCACTTAACCTCTGTTTGCCTCAGTTTCCTCAATTGTCAAATGAGGATAATACACACCTCACTCGATTATTTTAAGTATTCTATGAGATAATATATATTAGTATTTAGCACATTGCCTGGCACATCATAAGCACAATCTCGTTGTTTATCCCTTACCCTTTATCCTCCAAAAATGAGCATAACTGACTGTATTTGGTGGGCGTGCAGCAAAGTAATGTATTAAATATGTATTAAATGTAGGACACACAAAAGTGTCCTACAACACTGTAACTTATGTGAGGTGTCTATATAGTTGCTTGTGTTTCAAACTTTATACCAAATAATCATCTCAAAACCATTTATCTTGAAACATATCTTATGAATCTCTTGCAGGAACCCATTGGGGGTACAATCTCCCAATATGCCTTCATAAACACTGATATAATTTCCTCTCTTCCCCTCCCTCTCATTCTCCCTCTTCTCTATTCCCTCTCCATTCTCTCCTCTTCTCTACAATTTCACATCTATACTCTTTCCTTTCCTTTACCATCCACTCTCTTCATCTCAAATATATATCAACACTCATCACATGCAACATTAGTTTCTATCACCATGCTCAATACCAGTGACAAGTGTGTCCTGAAACTTCTTAAATATTATAGAACCACTTTACTTCTTGTCTGACATCAGTTGTTTTGACTTAAAGCAGAGAGCGCAGTATTCATTCAGAACCATGGAGAGCTCTTGGTTTGGAGAAAGTAGATACCTAGAATATTCACATTTTCTTTGAAGTTGAATTCTCTTTCAATTTTTAGGTTGCTACAGATTTTCAGCTAGACTGTCCTTCACTTGAAGTAAACTCAGTTTCTTCTATTTCCACCTAACACATGGTACAAGTGGGCACTTTCCAGGTGGCATAAGATACTTCAAAGTATTTGTGATCATCATCATCATCATGATTTTATTTGGTCAATATCAGCTGAGAAGTACCATGGAAGAGAGGACAGGAAGTGAACCTAAAGTTAAATCCTGGGTTTAAGACTTGTCTCTGCCATATAATGATCATTATGTTCTGTGCATATCACTTATCAAATTGATGTTGCAGTCAACTCTCTTAAGCTGCACAGAAGGTGTCTATTTGCATGAGTATGGAAGGGAGCTCCTCTTAAGGAGTTCCTAACAGTTGAAATAACATTCGGGTAAAAAAAAACTTACTTATACTCAGATAAGTCATGATGACAATCTATTTCCAAACTAGGTCAGTTGCCATGATTGAAGACTGATTCCCTGACTTTCCTAAGCTCAGTAAAGCCATGGAGTGCCTGAATTAGAGAACTTCCATGTTCTCTTTTTTTTTTTTTTTGCTTGTATATTTGAAACCATGCAAATAGGGCCATGTACAAAGAAATCCCACATAGAATGATATTGAGATAGAATGGCAGACTTGGAGTGTGAAATATCTAAGTTCAAATTCTGCTTCTGCCCCTTAGTATTTATGTGACCTTGAGCAAGTCACTTAACAATTGAGTGACTTATGCAACACAAATGAGATATGACATGAAAAGGTGAGATGTCAGAAACTGCAATACCATCTGTTATTAGAAACCATGCAAGAAGTTTCTTGAGGATGATTTAAACTAATTTCACTAGAAAATCATTCTGGAAAAGGTAAGTTACTGTCAAATAATAAACATAGTAAAAAATTTTAAACCTCCATTTAGATTGGCTGACTAAAAATGAATTTTAGATATTGCTGTTAAGATGACATGATGCATTGATCTGATAATTCCTCTTATCAAATTAATATTACATATCTGTTATACTCAAACTTATTCTAGCATTGCTATATTTTTATAAATTATCTTAAAGATCACATGGCACTTAACCTTTACTCTATATGTTTTGTATAAATCTTAATCTTGTAATTATATTGACCTAAAAAGTATATGACCCAACAAATATGGGAATTGTATTTATTTGTCTATTCAATTGGTCAGGAAATAGGCATTTGCCCATGCCATGGTTTTTGAAAGACTTGTAGTAAGCAGCATGTTCATACTTGTGATGTCACAACCTTGTACTTGGTACCAGTGGCACAAGGATTGGCAGAAAGATGATTATATCCAGCTACAGGGAAAAGGTGATGATAAGGTTGGGCCTACTACAGGAGACAGAGTACATTCAGAATAGTGCCTGTTTACCTAACTGCCTCCTTTATCCTTGTTGTCACTCACTGCCTAAAAGTCCATATCCCTCATGAATTATGGAAAATAGACTGTGACACTATCATGATGCCAATTCCAGAATACCAAATTCTCTAAATATGCCTTTGAACTCATAACAAAAATAATGTAAATGTAGCACTACGGGGAAAAAAAAACCAATGAAGAGAAATGACCAATGCTGCAGTTATTCTGTAGGCTTTCTGAAGCATTCAGGATCTCTCTGAGCTATTTGCTTGTTTTTCATTGTAACACCAACTTTGAATTAAACATTCAGCTCTTTCAGCTGTCTGTGCTTTTATGGGAGATGCTCAAGTAGGATAGCTAATGGATAGGAAGAGGTCTAAATATTAGTAGGCAGTCATGTAAAAATCAAACTCATTTTTAGTCCTAAAAGATTAGTGGTGTAATTTTACAATCCAGTAGAGGGCAAGCTTAGTCTTCTAATTTTCAAAGGGACTAAACTGTATATAGGAAGAGAGTCTCTGATTTAAAAAAAAAAAACCCTAATAGGAAGAAGATTCGCCACAGCTTAAAAGCTTCATCAGCATTAATCACACTCATCATTAAATTGCCTGCCAGGTATTTAGTTAAAAAACTGTATTACAAAAGGAAGGAAATTGACAAGGAACAATATGTTGGACAGAAATAAATTCTTATTCTTTTCCATTAGCTCCCTTCTTGATTCATTAACAGCACGCCTATTTACAATGTTTTCTGCATATATCATGAAAACAAGACACATGTTTTTTCTGCTTTTTTGCCTCCATAGGTTGTGGACTTTTTAAATGGTTTTATCTGGATATTGAACCTTGACACCAAAAGGGAACTTCACCTATAATTAATAAGATGTTATGAGGCTGATAATGATTCCTATTATATATGGCACATGTTTCCAGAAGAACTTTACTAAGAGAAAGTGAAAGCTAACAGGAAAAATAAATCATTGGTATATTTAAAATATAGGAAATTAAACCATTTGAATTTGGAAATTAATGTCTTTATGATGATTTAAAAAATATTTTAGTCCTTGTATTTATTTACAGAAAAATACTGAGTAGCTAAGATGTTTATATCATGTTGCATATCTTGGTGGAGTAGAAATCTTGGGGTTCAATCAGTGAAATTCTCTGATCTATGTGATAAATTTTCAGTGAGGTAAGACTTTGTGTAGCATTTTGATTATGCTTTCCTTTGGAGGATAAAGACATTCCCATTGTACCTTTTAGGGAATGGGCTTCACTGATGGAATGTGAAGCAGTTACTTCATACTGCTGTGGTAGGGCCTACCGAGGGAAAAATGATCTTTTGTATTGGCCTGTAAAATGGAGCTCACAGCCTTCCCATCCTCCTATTTTCTGGGAAGTGCCTGCCTTAATTTCCTTGTTTCCCTTCAAGATTCAACTCAGATCTGACCATTTGTAGATCCTTCCCAGTCACTGCTCATGTTGTCTGCTCCTAAAGCCTTTCTCTGTCAGAATACCTTCTACTCATTTTGTACATGTCTTATATGCACTCAATAATTTACTTGTGGTCTTTTCCACTAGAATGGAAGGTTCTTGAAAATAGAGACTTCCTCTCTCTTTCTTTGTATCCTTGGTCTTTAGCACTGCATGGATGATAATAAGCACATAATAAATAATCGTTGGCCAGTTGGGGAAATGATGACACTATGGACAAAAACAGAGAAATCTGGAAGACAGAATAGTGAGTGAGCAGATGAAGAAAGATGACGTTTTTGGTTTTAGACATACTGAGTTTTCTCAAAATGAAAATGTCCAGCAGACAGCTACATAGAGCTCAAGATAGGTCATTATTGGGTTCACTGCTTCTAACAGAAGAAAGAGATCAAAACTTGAATTTACAAGGGATGCTGCCAACCACTGTTTATTAAGTTTACTAACATTCTTGAATATGAAAAATATTTAAAGTTGTAATGAGATTTTAAAAAATCTCCATGGTTAATCAACTGGGCCCAAGAAATGCCAAAAAAACAAAACAAAACAAAAAACAACTCCTAGGATTTTGAAATACAAGAAAAAAAGAACTATCAAGAAAATACCATAGGAGTGGCTAGGTGGCATAGTGAATAGAGCACCAGCCCTGGAGTAAGGAGGACCTGAGTTCAAATCTGGCATCAGACACTTGACACACTTACTAGCTGTGTGACTTTGGGCAAGTCACTTAAACCCAACTTTTCTCCAAAATAAAAGCAAAAGAAAAGAAAAGAAAAGAAAATACTGCAAACAGAAAAGAAATTCCACCTTTTCTTTGGTTACTAATTTCAGAATCACAGAATTGCACATTCTCAGATGTATGAAGGACCTTAGTGGTTCAATAATATTATCTGTATTTGAGAGGGAATGTTCTCAGAGAAACTCTGTTTGTTTTTTGACAGATATTCAGGCTCAGCACCTGTTCATCTCTAGACCAAACAATGCAGTAGGAGTCAGGAAGAGCTAAGTTCAAACTTAATAGTGGTGTGATCCTAAGTATGTCACATAACATTTCTCATCCTCAACTTCCTGACCTGCAAAAAGACAAAAAGGATCTACTACAGTGGATCCATTCAGTCTGTCCTGCAAAAATATGGTAATAGCAACTACCTCTCAGCTCTGTGGAGACCAAATAAGGTAATGTATGTAAAGCACTTTGAAAACCTCAGAGTATTATCTAAATGGCAGTACTAGTAGTGGTGGTGGTAGTTTGTTGTTACTGTTAAATTGAGGACTCCTAAGTAGCTCATATTTACATATCATTTTAAGACTTGTGATTCATTTTACAAATATAATCTAATTGGATTCAACAATAGCCCTGGGAGGTAGGTGCTATGATTATACTTATTTTACAGATGAGGAAAATGAGGCAGAGAAGAGTGAGTGGCTTGACTAGGGTTACAGAAAGACCAAATGCCTGTGGCCATATTTGAATCCAAGACTTCCGGAGTCCAGGATCAGCATTCTGTCTGTAGAATCACCCGGGCACTGCTAGAATTTCATATTATACCAGGCTTTCATTTGGGGGAATTTCTGCAATTGATACTCCACTGTTTATCCAGGTGCCATTAATTTGCAATTAACACATATATGCCAATGCTGCAATGTAACCAAAAGGTATACTCACTGTAGTATTTGATAAAGCCTTCTGAATTAATTCATGTTCTAGCACCTTCTCACCCTTGCCTCTCTCTTCTCAGCACTAGTGAGAATTGTAACTCTTCTTCAACTTGCCTCTTTGCTGTGGCTTTTGTCAAAAGACAAAAAGAATCTACTACAGTGGATCCATTCAGTCTGTCCTGCAAAAACTATAGCTAAAGTGACTCTCAAAATAATTGTTTCTTCTCAGGTCTCCAGAAATTCAGGAACTGGTCACATGGAGAAGGTATACTCAGAGTACTTGAAACTTTATGGACCTGTACGTATTAAGGACATCTGTCTGTTAAAGTTCTTTGAACTAGTAAAATAAAATGCCCTAAATCAGTCCCAATCCATGTCTTGAAAGGCTGGAAAAATATTGCATTAAAACAGCACTAGACAGTGTCCTTCCCATGTTGTAAAATTCTGTCACAATTTTTAACTCAGTCTTCATGATTATCTTCACCAGCCTTGCCAACCTTGCAGAAAAAGTCATTGTCATTTACATGGCTCTTGGAATATCTACTTCAAGAGTAGTATCATCAGTGATACAGAAGCGCTCAGATAACTACCCTAAAAAGACTTTCGGTAACATGAAAAGCTTATTGAATCAGTATAACAGCTTACCCGAGGGAGGTGGAAGTGGACCTTATCCGCTCTTGGATACCTCATTACATCTCTCGTCACTGCTGTGTAAAATGTTGA
>CM053597.1:71293755-71310652 GCA_028646575.1 Pseudocheirus occidentalis
TATATATATATATATATATATATATATATATGTATATATGTATGTATGTATGTATGTATGTATTTATGTATGTATGTATACTTGTACTCTGTCTGTATAGGAGGGTATAAATGTGTAGGAATACATATCTGTGTGTGTATGTGTACATAGAAGGTATAGGATCAATTGAATATTAAGGGATGATACTTTAAAAGGTGAAATTCTGAGGTGGGAGAGCACTAGCATGAGAAGAGATAGGGAGAGACAAAATGGAGTTAATCATCCCATATAGAAGAGGCAAGGGATAACTGTTACAACTTTACTTTCATTTACTCTCATTGAATTTGGCTTACGGAAGAAATGGAATAACCTCTAAACTGGATATCATGCCACGCAGGAGAGTAGGGGGCATGGAGATGAGAGTTGGGATGATGGAGGGGAGGGCAGGGTCTGGGGGATGGTTGCTGGAAGCACACACTTCAGTAAAGGGACAGGAACAGGATAAAGAACAGAACAAGTGGGGGGGGTGCAGGATAGGAAGGAGGGACATATGATCAGACTGTCACAATATGTCCACTGTGAAGATGTCCTGTGTAATTGCACTTCCACAACCTGCATTGAATTGCTTGTCCTTCCAGTGGGGGTGGGTGACAAGGGAGGAACCAAAAGAATCTAGAATTTATAGCTCTGCAATACATGCAACTAGGAATTAAGATATACAGGGACTGGGGTAGGGAGACCCTCCATGCCCTACCAGATAGTTAGAGGGGTGTTGGGGGAGGGCACAAAAGAGGGCAGATCTGGGGAGGAGCTTTACACTGGGACTGCTGTGTTGGGGTTGGGGGTAGGGGAAAGATGGGGAGAAAATTTGTAACTCAAAAATCTCATGGAAATGAATAATATAAACAAGAAAACAAATTAAAATTCATATATATATATATGAAGCAATTGGTGAATTCTTTCAATTTCTATTTTGCACTCTGGTTCTAAAATATCGGGGCAATTTTCATTAATTTCTTGAAGGACGATTTCTAGGTTCTTTTTTTATCATGGCTTTCAGGTAGTCCAATAATATTTAAATCTCCTCTCCTGGATCTAATTTCCAGGTCAGTGCTTTTTTCAAGGAGATATTTCACATTGCCTTCTATGTTTTCATTTGTTTGGATCTGTTTAATAGTATCTTGACCTCTCATGAAGTCGTTAGTTTCCATTCACTCCAATCTAATTCTGAAGGGATTATTCTCTTCAGTGAGCTTTTGAGATTATTTTTCTGTCTGGCAAATTTGGCTGTTTAAGGCATTCTTCTCCTCATTGGCTTTTTGGGCCTCTTTTGCTATTTGAGTTAGTCTATTTTTTAAGGTGTTGTTTTCTTCAGTCATGTTGTTGACTCTTTTATGATTTTCTTGCATCATTCTCATTTCTCTCACCAATTTTTCCTCCACTTTTCTTATTTGGTTATCAAATTCCTTTTTAAGCTCCTCTATGGACTCTATCCAGTACATATTTTTCTTGGAAGCTTTTGGTGCAGGAGTTCTGACTGTGTTGTCTGCCATAGCTATCAAGAGGGCATCATCTCTACAACCCCCAGCAGCTTTGGCTCACTGTTCACACACCTCAGGACCACCACTCAAGACCATGATCTCAATCCAGGCACATTAAGGCAAGAGACCTTAGCCTCTAAATGGTTGCTTCCTCCCCCCTCCAACCCCCGCCCCGTTATGATCTGTAGGCAAGGAGATCTGAAGCAGCCATGTGGAGGCAGCTGCCGGGATGCCACACATCCACTACTTCTCCCTCTGGGGGCAGAGGCCAGACTGTACTCCCTCTCCTCCCCCCACCCCAGATTTAGCAGAGTTCCACTGACCTTTTCCTTTGTCTTTGGCATTTATGGGTTGATAATTGTGGAAACCGCCATAGCTGCTGTTGAATCACTCTCCCAAATGCTCCAGCCCCAGCTGGTCCAGCCCTTGGGCTTAAACAAGGGTCTCAAAAGGGGCTGTGAGTGGCTCCAAATACAATGTGATGAACCCTTCCTGTCCACCTGCTAAACTGACTTCAGTGGGAGATTCATTTCTCTCTGTCACTTTGTGGGTTCTGTAGCTGTAAAATTTGTTTAGCATTGTATATTATAGATATTTGAGGTAGTTATGGCGAGAGGTATGGAGTTTTCCTGCTTCTGTGCCACCATCTTGACTCCACCTCCACTTCCCTCTTAATCTTGGTTATATTGGCTTTATTTGTACAGAAATTTTTCAACTTAACATAATCAAACTTATCCAGTTTCCATTTTATAATGCTCTCTAACTCTTGTTTGGTCATAAAATCTCCCCTTCTCCATAAACCTGACATAATCTACTCTATTCCTTGGTCCCCCAGATTGCTTACAGCACCATCCATTATACCTAGATCATGCACCCATTTCAACTTGATTTGGGTATGTGGTGTAAGATATGGGTCTATTCCCAGTTACTGCCATACTTCATTCCACTTTTCAGCATTTTTTATTAAATAGTGAGTTCTTATCCCCAAAACCGGGGTCTTTGGGTTTATCAAACAATAGTTTACTGTAGCCATTGACTGCTGTGTCTCATGTACCCAATCTATTTCACTGATCCACTACTCTGTTTCTCAGCCAGGACCAAGAAGTTTTGAGGACTTCTGCTTTATAAAACAGATTAAAATCTGGTATGACTACAGCACCTTCCTTATCATTTCTTTTCATTAATTCCCTTGATATTCAGGACCTTTTGTTCTTCCAAATGAATTTTGTTACTATTTTTTCTAGCTCTATAAAATGATTTTTTGGGTACATTTATTGGTTTGGCACTAAATATATCATTTATTTTAGATAAAATAGTTCCCTTTCTTATCTCTTTTACTTAGAACTATTTTTGCTTTTGCTTTACTTGACATAAGGATTGCTATCCCTGTTTTTTCTTACTTTAGCTGAAGCATAATATGTTCTGCTCTAGAGTTTTACCTTTACCCTGTGTATATCCCCTTTTTTCAAATGCATTTCTTGTAGAGAGCATATTGAAGGATTATGGTTTTTAATCCACTCTAGTATCTGCCTCTGTTTCATGGGAAATTCATCCCATTCTCATTCACAGTTATGATTACTGTGTCTTTTCCTCAATCCTATTCCCTCCCCTGTTCATGCTTTTACTTCTCCCTTCCAGTCCTTAAGAGCTTTCCTTTTGACCACCACCTCCCTCAGTATTCCCTCCCCATGCACCTCCCTCCCTTTACCTACCCTTCCCTCTTACTACTATTTCTCTCCCTTCTAACCACCACCCCTTCCCCCCTTACCCTTGCTACTTCCTGTAGAGCACAATAGATTTTTATGCTTACCAGAGTATATTATTCCCACCTTGAACCCAAACCAATGAGAGTAATTTCATACAGTGCTCCTCTCTCTTCCTCCTTTCCTTCTACTATAGTGAATTTTTGTCTCTTTTCTTGTTAGAATCCTAAATTTAACTCATTATGTTAATCTGTCTTTGAACCAAAACCAATGAAAGTAAAGTTCATATAATGATCATCTCCCTCCCTTCTTTTCCCATATATTCTTATGCCTCTTTGTGTGGCATAATTTATCTTTTTCTGCCTCCTCCTTTCCTTTTCTCCCATGACAATCCCTTTGCACCCCTTAATAAGGATTTTTATCATCATATTAGTTCATTTATACCCACACCCTCTATGTGTATCTCTTTTAAATGTTGCAATAACTATATAAATCTCAATATTGACAGGTATCAGCTTCCCTTATGGGGATGGAAACAGTTTGCTCTTAGTGAACCACAAGTTATGTGTACATGTGTGTCCATGTGTGTGTGCATGTTTGTGTGTGTGTGTTTTCCTGATTTACCTTTTTATGTCTCTCTTGAATCTTGCATTGGGAGGTCAAATTTTCCATTGGGCTTTGGCTTTTTCATCAGGTAAGTCTGGAAGTCCCTTATTTCATCAAATGACCATCTCCTTGCCCAGCTCCAATGGATCCTCCATCCCAAGGTGAGAAGTCTGTAAAGCCACAGCTTGTTCTCCCTCCACCATGGTCTGGTCTCAGGTCTGTGATGGTGCACCCTGTCTATTTTGCACTCCCCCTGCCAAGTCCTATGTGCACACTTTTCTGGCCTGGGAATATGTCACATTCCATCTCTCAATAGATTTTGCCATTCCAAAATCTGTTCAGATTCACTTTTTAGAGATTACTGACAGAATTCATGGAGGAGCTCATATGAGTTTCTGTTTTCACTCCATCATCTTGGCTCCACCCCCACGTCTCTTTCATCTTAATGTCTTCCCTCTGAAACTATTCACCTGGTACCTTGTCTACATCTTGTGTGTACATAGTTGTATGCTTCCCATTAACGTAAGTTCCTTGAGAACAGAAACTATTTTTTATCTTTCCTTTTATCTTTTCCTTCTTCCTATTGGAAGAGTCCCTGACACTTATTTGAATGTTAGCTGATTGATCAGTAATTTCTTTCTACCTTTCACACATAATCTATCCACATAGGTGCCTTTGCCTCTGATGTTTTCTATTCAGAGGAAGTGTTCATGACCTTGACCTCAGACAGGACATTTGATTTTTAATGCCTTACCTTCCCCAATAAGAAATGGGAATAAGACATGCCTTGCTTATTTCAGTGGGGATGATATAAAGATCAAATTAATTAATTGCTAGTGAAAACTGTAGTGTTTGAACATGACTCTTGGAATAACTGAGTAGCTTAAGCATGAAAAAAAATCAGCAATCCATTGGTTTTTGCCTGAGCTGATTTTTTTTTAATGAATTGCTATAAGGATAAATGATCATTAGGCCAACCCTAGATTCTCTCTGGAGCCACATAGAATTGTGTTGCAGAGACTTTTCTATCCTCCACACCTAGAGGATTTTAAAGAACTACTCCTTCCTTCCTTCTCTCTCTCTCTCTCTCTCTCTCTCTCTCTCTCTCTCTCTCTCTCTCTCTCTCTCTCTCTCTCTCTCTGTCTCTGTCTCTCTTTCTCTCCTCTCTCTCTTCTCCTGACCCTGTTCCCAGAGAGCAATTGTTCTGCCTTGCTTTCCTTTTCTGTCTAATAATCATATACACTAGACTGCTGCTCTCCTGTTTCTGGATGAATGTGTAAACAATTAGGCTTTCTTTGACCCCCCCCCCACAGTGCCAGCTTTTACTCCTTCTCACAGCATTTAACCAAAAAGGAATTTTCTAATCAAATTTCCCATAGTAATATGTGTATGAGTGCTTTTGGAAAAAGTTAAAAACACAATACAAATGGATAATGTTATTAAAATACTATGTAAGGTAGCATTAGCATATTATTTGCATTCATTTAGAGCAGCAGTTCTCAACATGTGGGTCATGACCCCTTTGGGGGTTGAAAGGGGTCACCGAAGACCATTGGAAAACACGTATTTCTGATGCTTTTAGGAACCCGGATGCCCACTGCTCCTCTATCGGTCTCCAGGCGAGTCCACTCACATGCAGATACACCCACATAAGAATATTAAAGAGTTGCAGAATTAGGAAGGTTGAGAGCCACTGTTTCAGAGTAAAGGCTATCAGATTTATGAGGGTTCAGAACCATCTGATGCTGTATTTGATACCTTGGAATGACAGTTCTCTGGATGGTGGTGAGATTTCTCCATACTTCTTTAGTCTGACAGTCCTTTGGTGGGTACCTCTGAATGTCTGGCATTTCTTGAGAACTAAAGACATAGCCTGGGAGATGTGGGCAAATGATGCTAAATAAATCAGAGTGGCCAACAAAGAGCCCCATAACCAAATAATTCTTATGACAAATGGTTTATCTTTAGCCTGGGAGAAATGGAAAAAACCAGTACTTTTCTGCCTTCTTACTTCATCTCAGGTGTACTTCACTAAGTTTGATCTCCCAAAAAAAATCTGTGATAATTCTAGACAGTTCTCAGGATGTGAATGCCATTATTTTGTATGACATTCTTTACATAGGGTGCTAATTAATACCTGACTGGTTAAATCAGAGAGCTAATACATTTTCTTGATGGGGTCAAGACCACAGGTTCAGTCCCCACACAAGACAAGAAGACTTACTTTGTCTTTGACTTCAAAGGATGATAAATTAGAGCTTAAAGGGGCATTCCTATCATCTAGCATCAGAAGGCTAGATGTGATAAATGACACAATAAAAAATTTTGTAATTTTAAACCATTTTAGTACTATCAAACCTAATTTATCTTGTCTGTACAGAAGCCATTTAAGCACAAATAATCACAGACAAGACACCATACTTTTACTCTGAAAGAAAACTTTTTATCTTACTATCTCTAGTATGTACAAATGCACTGAATCAATTAATTCAGTTTGATCCTTCAAGGTATGCTTAAATTCTGACCTTTTAAATTCTCATCCAGTCCCCCTGATTTTTACAGATAAGGAAACTGAGGCCAAGGGAGATAAGCGATTTGTCCAAGGTCATATGGTAGTACATGGCATGAATGGGATTTCAATTAAGATCTCCTGATTCCAAATCCATCATTCTTTCTACTGTACTATGCTGCCTGCTAGTTACTAGATATTTCAAATATATACCTCTTGTCACAGGTGAAACCAAGAGATTATGTAAAGAGATGAGAAATCTGTTATTGTGATGCAATCTCTATGAATGGTGTCTAGTGTTCATTTTCATGTACCAAAAGCCAATAGCATGTGTGACATCCAGTGTTTCCTAATTGTTTAACTCACTACAGTGACATGACTTTTACATTAGAATGAACACTATACAAATCCTTATAGATAATGGTTTATTCAGTGTACAACTAATATTTCAAGTACTTCATTGATTTAGTGAGTTTTCTGATCACCACACTTCCATGACTTAGACATTTTTGTGAGTTGTTATGATAAAACAAAATTAATTATGTAGATTAATTTCCTAATGTTGAACCATCCTTACATCCTTGGCATAGATCTCACTTGATCATAGTGAATGATTTCTTGAATAAATTATTGTAGTGTGTTTGATAGTGTTTTATTTTTAAAATTTGAGTCAATATTTATTAATGATATTGGCCTAAAGTTTCCTTTCCAAGTTTCAACTTTCCCTTTTCATAAAAGGAATGCTAGGATGCCTTCCTTCTCAAATTTTGAGAATTTTTGAATCATTAATAGTAACACTTAATCAAGAATTTTATAGAATTCTGTGAAGCCATCATGCCGAAGAGTTTTTTCTGGTTCTTTGTAGTTTTTTAAAAATATATTCTTTACAGTTGGATCTATTTCCTTTTATAAGATTGAACTAACATCTCTATCTAGTTTTGTGTATTTTATACTTTTGAGGGTATTCCTATATTTCTTCGGTATAATAAGTTTTCTTAGCACGTGACTGCACATAATATATTCTGATTATATTTTTAATTTCTTCTGGTTTTGCTATGAGTTCCCCTTGCTCATTTGTTATTTCATTGATTTCATTTTCTGTTCCCTTTTGAAAAATCATATTTGTTAAAGGGTTAAGCAATTTTGTTAGTCTTTTAGAAGGACCAATTTTTAGCTGTATTTTTAATTTCTATATTTTTGCTTCCAATCTATCTATTTTACCTCAAAATTTTAATATCTCCTCTACTGACTTTAAGTTTATTTTGGTGGGGTTCTATTTTTAAAAATGCATATTGAGTTAATTAATCCTTTCTTTTTCTATTTTGTTATCATATGCTTATAGTGATATTACTTCTCCCCTCCCACCTCACTGAGAACCACTCTTGCTACCACCCAGAAAATTTGGCACACTGTTTGCTAGTATTCATTTTTGCATATTTATTAATTTGTTCTGATATGTTTCTGATTTGTTCTGATATGTTTCTGATTTGTTCTGATTTGTTTCATAGTTATAATTTTTGCATAGTTATTAATTTGTTCTGATATGTTTCTGATTTGTTCTGATTTGTTTCATAGTTATAATTTTTGCATAGTTATTAATTTGTTCTGATATGCTTCTGATTTGTTCTGATATGTTTCTGATTTGTTCTTATTTGTTTCATAGTTATAATTTTTGCATAGTTATTAATTTGTTCTGATATTCTGGTATTGTCCTTTTTACCCACTTAATACTGAGAGTTTCATTTTTAGGTCTTCATTTGTATCTGTGTCTTTTGCTTGAACTAATTTCTATTTTTTTATGTTATTATCTATAAATGATGTATTAATTATTTTTCCTCTTTATATTGTTTTTCAATATCTCTGAGCCCTAATGAATGGTCAATTTTTGTAAAAGTTCATGTTGTGCTGAGAAATTTTGTATGAAACATATGTTATTTTGCTGTCTCATTTAGGAGATACCTTAAATCTTTTAAACTCTAGTTACCCCTGCAATTTGTTCAGTTATACATTTTTCCTTTTATCTGATAGATTTGTACAAAACAAAGAGGGATACTGAAATCTGTTTCAAGTGTTTTACTGGGTGTTCTCATAGCTCAGATGTTTCCATCATCAATTTGAATATTAAGGCTTTGGGAGCATATAACTTTGTTACTGATTTTTATTCATTTCTGATTCCTTTCAGCATAATATAGTTCTTTTGTTTATCTCTTTTTATTTTTGGAAGATTTGGTTTTGCTTAGTCAGATAGTATGGTTTTTGCTCCTCTTTTTTTTTGGATTCAATATCAATTCAATTTTATTTCCATTCCTCTCATTTTTGTGTACATCTTTTTTTTTCTAAATATAATTCTTGACGATAACAGATTGTAGGCCTGTGTTTTCTTATCTAATCTGTCACTTTTATATTTTACTGATTTGTGTAATCCGTTCATATTCAAAGTTATGGGTTAGGTTTGTATTTTTTGTCATCTCTAACAATAGGTGTTGTTTTTTTTAAGTTGAGATTTTTCCCCTCTTCTGCTGTACACATACTAGTTAGTTCCTTCAGTTACTTTACTTGACTTTTTTAAAGGAGGCCTTCTTTCCTTACTCTTGAGCCTCTCCTCTCATTTGTACCTCTCTCCCTTTGGGGTTTTAGTTATTAATTCGTTTTTCCTAGAGATCAGAGAAAATGCCTAGTTTTTCATCTTATTGTTTACACAACCCTCCTTCAGAGTGCCTCCCCCAATATTCTAAAAATTATTCATTATGGAAATAACACAAATATTCTAATATAAAAATAAGAAGATAGGATAACATGTGAAACCATGAAATTCTGTTACATACAGTTTTCTTAAAATATCTATTAATTTACCACATTTTAGTACCACAATTTGCCACTAATTTAGTAATAAAATTACCCTTTATCTAACTCTAGAATATATGTGAGAATTCAATAAAACTGTTTGAACACCATCAGTCAAATTTGTTGCCCACAATCAACTGAAGATAACATTGATAAAAATTTAAGAACATTGTTATAAAATAGATGTTGCCATAATAAATCCTCATGACTCAATATTACCCACCTGTGTGGGACTCCACATGCTTATCACAAAAGAATAATAGTGTTTAATTAATTTTTATTAATTAAATTAATTAATTAATTAATTATTGTTTAATTAATCCTTTTCAGATGGATAAAATGATGTTTAGATTACTGTATAAAATATGGGGATGTAAACTTATTTTCTATAGGTTGAGCTAAAGCATCTTAGAAGACAGGATGACATATACTTGAACGTATTTCCCCAATCTTTCCGGAATAAAAAACTCTCAAACATATAAAGATCATATGAATCAAAACTTTGTGGGAGAACAGGGCAGATGTGTCTCATGATCATTTCTAACTAAATATTTTTTAATTAAATGAGGATAATGAGAAATATAATAAATAATTGAACTAAAAATATGGTTGCATTGAACTCAACTTTCTGTTAAGTTCTGAATTTCTCTCTCTCACTCTCTCTCTCTCTCTCTCTCTCTGTGTTTGTGTGTGTATAGTGTATGTGTATGTATATATGTACATATCAAGTTATTCCATTTTATATTAAAATTCAGGCTGTCATTTTCTCATCTCAATGACTGTCTTTGTCATTTGTGAATGACAACCACTTGTCTTTCACAAGGACTGCTTGGACAAGACACAACAAATCTTCACAACTTTTTAAAACCTACTCCAAATGCCAATATCAGTGCTTTGACCAATCAGAAAAAAAAAGAGCACCCTTAAGCCCTTAACTCTCCCTCTGACTGCAAATACAAGCAACTGAGCTAAGGACCACCAATACAACAAGAATAGTGGCAAATGGCAAAAAAAAATGATATTTGATCTAGACCCCAAACTCATTTTTGCTTTCCTTTCCACTAGAAATACATTGCAAATGACTTTGCACCATTTCATACTTCTTAAATTTGAACCTTATCTTTCTAGTCTTGTTGGATTTAGTTTAGTTTAGTGAAAAAAGAGCACTAGACTCAAAAGACCAGAATTTTTGTCTTTACCAATAAGTATGATACCTTAGATAAAACCTATGGTTTTGATATTCTTACCTATAAAACAATGGTATTTGATTACATCACCCAAAATCCCCTTTAAATCTAAAAATTCTAAGATAACTGACTTTCTTCTCTGGTTTTAACTACCTTACTTCTCCATACATGCTTGATTGTGACTAATATGCCCTTCTGCTAAAAGTTACTTTATATCTTTGCATGGAATTTTCTTTTCATCTCTTGAACCATGTTTTATTTATATTTTTTGGATTTTCAAAGTATCATTTCCAAAAAGATCATCCTCCCTTTTATGCAGGGTCACTACTTGTAACAATGGACAAAGGAAAGTAAAAGCTATAGCAAAACTGATAATTAATGGAATTTCCTAAAGGAAATTCCTATAGGTGGTACAGTGGATTAAACACTAGACTTGAAGTCAGGAAGATTCATATTCCTCAGTTCAACTCTGGCCTCAGATATTTTCTAGCTGTGAAATCCTGGGCAAATCATTTCATCTTATTTGCCTCAGTTCTTTATCTGTAAAATTAGCTTGAGAAAGTAATGGCAAAGCACGCCAACATCTCCAACAAGAAAACCTCAAATGTGGTTACAGAGTCAGACACAACTGAAATAACTGAACAAAAACAAAAACCAGCAGAATTCCCTGCACCCCACCTATACAAAGAAAGGAAGAAGGTACATTTTCTCATCTCTTTTTCTTGGTCAATATAGTTCTATAGTCCTTAGGGGGTAGCTTTGTTTCTCTGCAGTTATTCTTTCTTTCTTCTTATAGTCATTGTATTTATTGTTTTCCTGATTCAATTTACTTTCCTTTGCATCAATTGATACAAATCTTCCCATGGCTCTCTGAATTAGTCATATTCACTGTTTCTTATTTTTGGTGATAATTTCTTTAGCCATTCCTCACAAGATTAACATTACATTGCATTTTTATGTTTTTCAGTTCTGTGCACTATTCTAACATAAAATCCAGCCTTCTTGCTCCAAACACAGGCCTAATACAGTCTCTGAGTATACTTGCCTAGTTTTTTACTTTCATCAAAGCTTCTAATGATCAATTTTTTCTTTCCAGTTTTTTTCCACCACTCAAACAAAACTTGCCTTTCTCCATGAAGACATCAAAAGGGAGCCAGGAATCACCAAGTACTGATAGAATCCCCAAACTTTCATTTCATCAAAGCCAGAGTTTCACCAGAAATGCCTTGAGGTCCCCTTCCAATTTATAGCTCAATTCCAAAAGGTAATGATCCAACATACCTTGAAATCAGAGGGAGAATATTTCACTGGGACCCCATTTGCCATCCCATAAAGTGACTCCACTGAGTTGTCACTGGAGTTATCTACCTTAACTTGTGCTAATCTTTTTTTTTGGTGGGGGGGGAGGAAGGGCTAGGTCTAATATTTACCAGACTATAGTAAAAAGATTTTGCCCCCTTTATATATTTTCTCCTTTATGAAATAGAAAGATGTGTTCACTTACCCTTCAAAGTTGAGCAGTGGATAGACATACTGGTGGGGCCAAGCAAAGGTGATCTTATGGGTGAGCCAAGTAGAAGTGCCTTAGTGGTATATGACATGACATGGTAAAATAGAAAGAACGTACTTAGATTCAGGACAGCTGATTTTGAGATACAATTTTGCTTCAGTCAAGGCACTTCACTTCTTATTTCACTTCAAATGGCTTCAGTTTCTCCTTGTGTAAATTGAGAGCATTAGGATAAAGGTAGAGTTGAAAGTGACCTTAGATGCCATTTAATCCAATCCCCTCATTCTATAGATGATGAAATTGAAGATTAATGGATTTATCCAAGGTCATATAGTATCAGAGACAAGATCTTTCACACCCAGGTCCCGTTCTCTTTCCATTGTAGTGTTCTGGAGGCATTTATGTTCATGAAGCCTGATTGTTGAAGTCTTAAATGCTGTTATTAGAAACATATTACCTTAATTTAGGTCTTAGATCTCTATTACAATGAAATTCCTGAATCAGATAATGTTTTAAATATTGAGGGAAGGAACACTAACACTTTAACTAGTGAAGTGATAGGATATGCTAGTGGGTTTTTAAGAGGGGGACAGACATCAAAGTACTTTGCAGAGCTGAGTGGGACCACTATCAAAAGAAGAAAGAACGAAATAGATGAGAGTCTGGGCCTTCAAAGATAAACTCCACATACTTCAAATTTTTCCCTAGGGCTAACCATGAGGACAAGGATCCTGCTTTCTATTTCCTTTATTTTTTTTTCCAACCCCCCCCCCTCCTCCTAGCTCTATACAGGGAACACCATAAGTTCTTTTTAAGATTTGCTGAATTTACCTGAGGCTAAAGCTGTTCATGGCAAGTGAATGTGTTGTAAGGGTGGGGGGAGCATAGCCCAGAAAGGTAGGGGTCCTACCTCTCATCTAATTCCATTCCCACTCAGTTGTTCCTCCCTTTGCCTGAGGTTGTCCATCTGTCAAATGAGGATAGCACCATTTGCCACCAGGTGACATTGGGAAAGTAATTTAAAGCTCTTCAAATGAAGGGCATGAAGCAACTCAAAACACAGCTGTTGCAATTGCTAGGCTGCTCAGAAGCAGAAGGCAAGCCACTCTAATTAGGAAGAGGCAGGGCTAGATGGTGCCATCTCCCTCTAGCTTATTGCTCAGTCTCCACACTTACCAATTCATTAATTAGACAACCGTTAGGGATTGCTTGATGTAAATAAGATACTGGCTTAGAAGTGTGCTCTTCTCCACAGTACCAGGGGGAATATAAAGCCATCTCCTTATTAAATTAGGAGTTTAAATTGGAAAGTGTACATTTTCCAAATTCTAAATGCAAATGTATGTGGCTAGATATCCTGTTCTCTCTACCACCATTCCCCCACCCATTCCTAGTATGCTTACAGAGAACAAGATTCAGTCTTCTTAGCTAGGCTTTGGACTAGTCGAGCTCCTGTTGCTAGGGTTTTCAGCAAAGGTTGAAAGCCTTTCCAAAAAGGAATTCCAACTTTTTTCATTTATTCTCACCTTCAAGGGGTAGAACAAATAATGACAGAGGTGACGATAGCTCTTCCTTTATTCTAGAGGGCTGTATGCCTATGGATGGGAAGGACAGTTATAAAAACCCAGCCCTGCTGAGCCCATTAGTAGAGGAAAAAAAACATTCCCCAGGAGAACATTTCCCTAAGCTTCAGGCAAGCTACAGTCTAGGACCTAGACTCTAGGTGCTTAGGGTTCATCGGATGACAACAGATAGAGGAGAATCAAAGGAAATATGACTCCTTTTCACAGATTAGCCAAAACTTCTTTGTATGCCTTTCTCTATAACCCTGACTACTGTGCCATGAAATGTTTTAGCACATATACTATAGGCTGCCAATCTTGTGTCTACAAGATCTTCTAGAGGAAACAAAGACTACAGATCAACTACAGAACTAATGGTTATTCAACTCAATCAACATTCCTTAAGTGCAAGGCAGTGCATAAAGCACTGAACTAGGCATTTGACTTGTAAATTTCAAAACTGAAGACTCCTAAGACAGGTATTAGCTCAGAAGTGCTGAGTGTCTGGACTCAAATCCAACTTTACCTGGCTAATCCGTACTTGGGCTCATAGGAATATAGGCATGGAGTTGGAAGGGACCTTAAAAGCCCTCTAATCCAACCCTTTCATTTTGTGAATGAGGAAAAAGAATTGCAAGAAAATTAACTGGTTGCTCAGGATCACAAACGCAGTTAAGTATTAGAGATTTGAATCCAGGTGCTCCGACTTCATGGGCCAGCTAGGTAGTGTGCCTGGGCTGGAGTCAGGAAGACTGGAATTCAAATCTGGGTTCAGAAACTTACTAGGTGTATAACGCTATGCGAGTAACTTAATCTGTTTGCCTCAGTTTCTTCATCTGTAAAATGAACTGGAAAAGGACATGACTAAACAGTCTACTATCTTTTGCCAAGAACACACTGCAAAAGAGTCAGAAAGAGTCAGACATGACTGAAAACAGCTGAACTAAACAAACTAAACAAACTAAACAACAACAACAAGCACTGGCTACATAGTTAATGCTCATTCTCCCATATCTTAATGCATTCTTTCTCAGGAAAACAGTAGTCGATAAGAGGCAATGGACTAAAGTCTAAAGACTCCAATTTAGCAGACCAACAAAGAGAAAGTTTCACCTAGGCAAATCAAGATGGTGACTGCAGCAAAATTGAAAAGGGTATGTTATCCAAGGAATGTCAGAAGATACTGGAGTTGTACCTTCAGCAGCAAATAAAAGGGTAGAGCATAAGCAGGACATAAGTCATACTCCTGTTCATTAATGAGACAAAGCCCTTTCCCTCCGTGGAAACGCAAAAGAAAGGGCTCTTGACACAGGCAGCATAGGATACAGGGTAACCATACCCCTGAGCACGGAGACACACGGAGAGAAAGAATGCTAATACATGCAATAGTACTGGTGAGTAACAAGAAGAGTTAGTTCTGCTTACTTTCGACTATCACTTATTGGAGCAATCTTCTAATAAAGTTTGTATTGGAGCAGATCCTTTCCTGGTGCACTTGATATTAACTTACCTCATTCTGGGGAAGCCTGAATAATGAGACTGTGCTACAATTGGGACTTGACTCAAGATTGGGACAGGATCATGGACCAAGAAGAAAAAAGAAAACACCTTGTAATGTTTTGACTCCCTGTACAATTGGTTGCAACTTTAGGATGTCTTTACATAGCATTTGAGGCTGAGAAGCAGAATCTCAGAGTTGGAAGGAACCCCAAAAGTCATTTTATCTAACATATACCCAAAAGGAACTCTCCCTGCAATGTATCTGGCAAGTAGTCATCTGGATTTTCATTGAAGACTGCCAAGAAAGAGGAATCCATTTGGCTATAGTCTCGAATTTGAGTTAATTAGCATCATAAAGTCTATTAAAACCCTATTTTGATGTCTTATGTTCATGTAGAGGTAATACTGGGTTCTTGAAAGCCACACCAGTGTAGTTTAACCTTTGGCAGGCTTATCAAGTTGCTCAAAGAAACTCATTGCCAAAAAGATTGGGCATCAAGTATTACCAACCAAAGCAAACTAGGATCATCCGCTTCAACAACAGAAGTTAAAAATCTATATTTCTGGAGGGGATGATCATACCAACAGAATCACTGACCCTCTGAAGTACTGGATGAATTTTACATAGAAGGCTAGTGGGAAATGGGTCCTGTTCACTTGTGTTCAGGGGGATGAAATTGTCTAATTTGAACTTGGATCATGGGAAGAAGCTGTAATATAACCTTGTCTTTCCCAGTGATGGTAGAGTGACCTCACCTGTAATGTCTCAGTTCTGTGTTTCTGTAGTTGACTCAGGATGAACTGCTGCTCAAATATTCTCTTGGATGAAATCAGCACCCAAGTTGAATAGTACCTATCCTTGGACTTCAGCCAGCCTTTAGAGAAAGAAACACTAGCTGCGTGACCTTGGGCAAGTCACTTAACCTCTGCCTCCATTTTCTCTACTGGGAATAAAAATAGTATATATTTCACAGGGTTGTTGTAAAGATCAAATGAGGCACTTGTGAAGTACTTAACATAGTGCCTAATAAATAGTAGGTACTTTATATAAATTCTAGCTATTATTATTATTGTTATTATTACATTCCACACAATCTCTTCCTTGATTTTTCTCAATGAACATATAGGAGTCAATTGGACACAAAAATACTACAGAATTTAGGTTGAAGAGAGAAGGGTAAGGAATGCAGAGAATCACCCAAGCCATGGGGCTCCTCAAAACTTGCTGGCATCTGCTTCCTTTTACATTTTATTTTTATTCACACAGAGACTGGTTTAAACTGACGAGCATACACCAACACTGAAATCCATGTAAAATTGTCTTAAATATTTGTTGTTCCCATAATGGATTTAGATAGGACCCCTGATTTTCAAATGCAGCTGCTGCTGAACTTCACCACCACAACCCTTGCTGGTAACACAAAGGAACCAACTTGTGATATGAAATCACCTTGGATTTTGCCAAAGACTGATTGCTCAAGAAATATAAGGCTGCCGATACTGTAAATAATCTGGAGAAGCAAGGAATAGTTTACCTGTCAGATTTATGGAGCTGCGAAGACTTTATGACCAAAGAAGAGTTGGAAAGCATTATAAAATGCAAAATAGATAATCTTGATTACATCAAATTGAAAATTTTCTGTACAAACAAAGCCAATGCAACCAAGATTCAGAGGGAAGTGGGAAATTAGGAAAGAATATTTACAACTAGTATCTCTGATAAAGGCCTCATTTCTAAAATATACAGGGAATTAAATAAAATTTACAAGAATGCCAGTCATTCCCCAATTGATAAGTGGTCAAAGGATATGAACAGGCAATTTACAGAGGTAGAAATTAAAGATATATTTAAGCACATGGAAAAATGCTCCAAATCACTATTGATTCGTGAAATGCAAATCAAAACAATGTTGAGGTACCACATCTCACCAGTCAGATTGGCTAAGATGACAAAAC
>CM053597.1:71311152-71341609 GCA_028646575.1 Pseudocheirus occidentalis
CTTTAAAGTGTTGTTTTCTTCAGTCAGGTTGTTGACTCTCTTTTCATGATTTTCTCACATCATTCTCATTTCTCTTCCCAATTTTCCTCCCCTTCTCTTATTTGGTTTTCAAAGTCCTTTTTCAGTTGATGTATAGCTTCTAGGCATTCTTCAAGTGTCTTAGAAGCATTTGGTGTGGGAGTTCTGACTGGGTTGTCTTCTTCCTGTACCATGCTTTGACTCTTTTTGTCCACAAAAAAGCATTCTAGAGTTTTATTGCTGTTCTTATTTTGCTTCCTTTTCCTCATGTTTGCCAGTCAATTAATTGGTTGGTTTTTTTTTAGCTCTGTAAAACTCTGCTTCCAGGGGGGAAAGGTCTGTTCCAAATCGTTGGGGTTTTCCCAGCTGCTGGAGCTATTTGGTTTTGCAAGTCCCACAAGCTGTGGCTTGCTGAAAGTGCACCCCAGGACCACCACCCAAGACCACGATCTCGATCCAGGCTGCTCAACGCAAGAGCAGTTGGCCCTGATCAACTGAATCAGCCTTCCTGTGGAGTCTGCAGGCCAGGGGCTCTGAAGCAGCGCAGTGGGGGCCACCACAGGTTCCAGCCGTTCACTTCCCCACTGCTTCCTTGCCCTGGGGGCAGAGTGGCTGAACTGCTTTTCCTCCTCCAAATTAAGTTTCAAAATTTCACTTTCACTAATGGGTTTTCTGGATTTGTAGATCCTCTCAGGTGCTTTAGATCTTCTCTGAAGTAGGCTCACTCTGTGGGTTGGGAGGTTCGGCTACTCCTGGCTGCCGTGGGCCCTGGTTGCTTAGGTTTTTGGGCTGGCTTTCATGCCTTGGTAGATGTGCAGGTGCTGGAGGCTGTAAATCTTCTCTCCTCCGGAGTGGTTGTTGTGTGGCTCCGCTTGGCTCAGCTCAGCTCCTTCCTACCACCTTGGGCCTCACCACGGTCTCGGCTTCAGGCTGGGCTGACCTCCACTCCCAGCCCACTGTGATGAGCCCCTACTGCCAAGCTGCCTTCAGCAATAGATGTGTTTTCTGTATTTTTGTGAGTCTGAGAGTCCTGGACTCTGTCTGGGGTCATATTTTAAGGGTGTTTAGGGTGGTTGTGTGGGATCTGCAAGGCCTTGCTGTTTCTACGCCACCATCCAAGAGGTGCTTTTTCAATTGCCATAGAGAGCAATTGAAAATAAAAATTAAAAAAAAACTTTTTAAAAAACAAAACCAAAGAAAGAAAATATTATTGGAAACAATCTGGGATAGTAGGAAGAATACCAGGCTGGGAGATGAGAGACTTCTAGACCATAAATTTAGATCTTACAGGACACTTGGAATCCACCCCCCCCAAACAATTTTTGAATATCTTTTTAAAATTTTAAACTTAAATACAAAATGAGAAAAGGAAAAAAAGTCATATATACATGACCATACAAGAAGATTCAATATAAAAAAAAAATTTCCATGTCAAGAAAACATAAAATAAATAGTATGTATTGTTTTCAAAGCTGCCCAGCTTTTTTTTTGCTTCCTTGTTGATTTTTTTTTGTTTTCTGCTATGTATTTTTTACTCAATTTTCCCCCTTTTATCCCCACACTTTAAAGAAGATTAAGATTAAGCGTGAATATGCACACACATAGATATCTATAAACATACATATATATATATACATATACACCCATACACACATTATATATATAATAATTTCCTATATCACAACTGTATTACAATTCAAACACATACTATCTGAAAGATTGTCTATCAAAATCTTATCACAATTTTCTACATTCCTTCTCTTCTTGCCTACACAGATTTTATTTATATAGGAAATTTTACATTGAAAATAATCTAAATTGTCCTTTTTATACTTCAACATTGCTCTTCCTTAAAATATACTTTAAAGTTTGGTGCTGCTGAAACTACTTCTTTTACATCTTTTTTTCCTGGTTTCTTTGAAGTTCCCTATCTTTTATCCTTCAAAATGATCTTTATTATTTTTTCTAACTCAATAAAATAAATTTTTAGTCATTTAATTGGGATGACATTGACTTATTTACCATGACTTAATTTAAAAATTATATTTGTTTTACCTACCCATAAATAATAAATGTTACTTCAGTTATTTAGATCTGAGTTTATCTGTGTTAAAAGTGTTTAATGTTTTTGTTCATATAGTTCCTGTGTCTGTTTTGGAAGGTATATGCTCGGGTATTTTAGACTGTCCAGGTATTTTAAAATGGTCTAAAGCTATAGTGATTAATATTGCTGAGACATGGTATAGTTTCTCTATTTTTAACTTTTGATTAAATCTATTTTAACTTTGCTGAGATCATGATTACTATTGCTGAGTTTTTTTACATAATGAATTCTACTCCTGCCTTTATTTTATCTTTGTGTGTATCTCTCATTTTTATAATGTTTCCTAATAGCAACATATTGTTGAAAGCAAAATTTTAATTTGCTATACATTTCTGTTTTATGGGTAAATTAATCCCATTCATATTCCAAGATACAATCACTTGCTGTGTATTTTTCTCCTTCCTGTTTTCTTTTTTTTCCAAATTTTATTTTAGACTCAAATGCCAGAACACAAATGCAGAATAGAAATAAGAAACAAAAACATATCATAAACTTGAATATTTGAACATAAACACAAAGTTAAAAAGAACAAAAACGCATGTTGTGTGCATAGCAAAACATAAGGGAGGATTCAAAATACGCAACAATTAATTTTCATTTCAAGAAAGGCTATATGATAAATACTACTCATTGTGTTGACAATTGTCCTTTTCTTTGCTTCCTTGTGAGTTTTCTTTTGTTCTCTGTTGTAGACTTTTTTACTTTCTTCCCTTTTTTCCTCTTCCCAACCCCTCTCCCAGAAGGGCACAGTAAATTTTAGATATGGTTCTCTATAGCTATAGATATAAACATACACATATATACATACATGTATAGACATATACTTTCCAAAACCTATTCTACTCTTCATCTTTGTCTTTATGTATATACACGTTGTACTTTCTATCCCTCCTGCCTCCTCTACTTACTTCTACCCACTACCTTACCCTCCTATGACTTGTCTATGCCCTCCAAGGATCTTTCCCTTATCCTTCCATTCCCATAAATATAAACACCCTTTGATACTCTTATTTTACCCCTCACATGCACCCTCTAAAGATCCCTCTCTGGTCTTCTCCACCTCCCTATGCCCATTTTAAAAGACTTTTATAGATACATACATACATACATACATATGTGTTTATTTATATATCCCTCTTAAACCCATTCCCAATAAAAGTAGGTTACCAGAACTACCAGTCCCTCCTCCCCATCTAATTCCTCTGCATCAATTCTTCCTCTTGCATCTCATTTGTATAAAATAAGTTCTCTTTTAAGCTGTTTATTAATGGTTTTAGTTTTTAAACATATATCATAATCAGGTTTACCCCATCTTTCTTATAAACTACCTAATTATTGATAATAATCTTATATATATATATATATATATATATATTACATATGTAAAAAGTAAACAGTTGTATCAGCAATGTAGTATTCACAATGCCTATGGTAAGTATAAATATGCTGATATAGTTATTAATCACAAAATGTAACAGGCTCTCTATATGGGGTACGTAGCTAGAGCATTTACTGAAATACCAGAAAACAGTCCCCAAACCAGAAAGTAAAAACCATCACAGTAGACTTGGAAATGGCACACTTAGCTAATGCAGTAAACAACCACATTCTCAAAGGCTCAAACCACAAGCCTTCAAAACAGAACAGGCTGCCTCAGGTAAAGATCCTCCTCTCCTCATTCACAATAACTACTCAGCCTTGATGCAGCCTGCTGCAAGCAGCTCTGGCCTCCCACAACTCCCATTCCTGGCAATCCTCAGCAGGAGTCCTTAGCAGAAGTTCTGGATAGCTCAAAAAAAA
Source organism: Pseudocheirus occidentalis (assembly GCA_028646575.1). Lineage (NCBI taxonomy): Eukaryota > Metazoa > Chordata > Mammalia > Diprotodontia > Pseudocheiridae > Pseudocheirus > Pseudocheirus occidentalis. The sequence continues at coordinate 71,315,075 of CM053597.1, forward strand.
GAGTTTGTGCCATTGTTGCCACCTCTTCCACACACAATGCTGGCTCCAGCCCAGTTCCTACTCAGCTCCAGCTCCTTCCTGCCCCAACACTTCCGACTACGTCTGCAAGTTTTTGGAAGATCTTCAAATCCCATAACATTACAACAGCTTGTCCTTATGGATCCCTTATAATCAGTCTTTGTTATGTGCCTTATATTTCTTTTGGTTCTTGAATATAAAATCTTCTATTAAGTTTAGGATTTTTTAAAAATAAAGTCTTGAAAGACTGAGAGTTTATGAAATGTCCATTTTTTTTTCCTTTAGGGTACTACTTAACTTTGCATGATATGATACTTTTGGCTGGAGCCCCAGTTCTTTTGCTCTTCAATGTGTTGTGTTTCAAGGCCTGTGGTCCTTTAATGTCTCTGCTGCTAGATCGTCTGTATTTCTTACTGTGGTGGCATCATATTTAAGTTGTTTTAATCTTGATTCTTTTATTATTTTTTCTTGAGTTGGGGGTTTCAGAATTTGGCTATGATATTCCTATGAGTTTTCCTGATAGGATCTCTTTTACATGGTGATTGATGGATTTTTTTTCTATTTCTATTTTCTACCCTTGTTCTAGTGCTTTAGGACAATTTTCTTTAATTATTTCTTGTATTATTGTATCAAGATTTTTTTTATCATAACTTTCATTTAGTTCAATTATTTTTATATTTTCTCCTCTTGATCTACTCTCCAAATTTGTTGTTTTTCTTGTAAAATGTTTTACTTTCTCTTCTATTTTTCATTATTCATATATTGCTTAATCATTTCTTGATCTCTTATAATTTCATTGTCTTCACTTTGTGCAGTTAAAGTTTTCAAGGTGTCATTTTCTTCCTTAAGATTACTCCTTTACTAATTGGTTAAATTTAATTAAATAATATCTTTCACTAATTGGTTAAATTTCCTTTCATACCCTTCTTATTTTTCTTGGATTATTCATAATTTCTTTATTTGTTTTTCCTTCATCTCTGTCATTTGACTTTTAAAGTCTTTTTAAAGATCTTCTATGAATTCATTATGGGCAGGTGACCATTTGATGTTACTCTTTGGTAGTTTCTTTACTTCAATATTCTCCTCTGAAGGTGAACCCTGGTCATATCCATTCCCATAATAGTTTTCTAGGGTTGGATTCTTTCTCCTTTGCCTGTGGTAATAGCTTAATTGCCTCCCTCTACTCTTTGAAGCACACTATGTCTTTGCTCCTTGTCAGCAAAGGTTACTTCAATCTTCCCAGGCTCAGATGTCCAACACTCCTCAGTATGTGGGGGAAGGGGGGAGAGAAGTTCCAGTGACTGCATCTGAGGCAGCCTCTCCAACCAACTAACCCCAGGGTTTGCCACTTGTTGTTTAAGAGGCTTGCTGTGTGCTATCAAAACCTAACCTGGAGGTGTTTACTCTTCACTGGAACCAAACTTCATTCTGGGATATAACTTCCAATCTTCTCAAATTGTCTGAAGAGGGCCCCGATTATGGCCTTGTTCTTATTTATCTCCACCCACACTTTGTTCACCCTGACATGCTAGTTTAACTCTTTTGTGGGGGAAAATCTTGAGAGCTTGGAATTTTCTGACCTACTCCACCATCTTCCCAGAATCCTCTCTCCTCCTTCCTATTTCTTCACTATTCTTCTCACCCTATTTACACTTACCTCTCCTTACTCCCCGTAGAGATTGCATCTTTCCTGTGGTCTTCTCAAATTGTCTTATGAGGACAACTGTTTTACCCCATGTTTATTTCTGCTGCTCTGAGGTAATGTTCTGTCTTTTTTGTGAAGGAAATTTAGAGAGTCCAATGTTTTCTGACCTACTCTGCCATCTTCCCAGAAACCACTCAACTAATTGTTTTGAAAATGAAGAAATTGAGGTGTGGAAAAGGTTTCCCAAGGTCATGCAGATAGTACTGTTTGTCAGAGTTAGTATTTGAAACCAGATTCTTAGACTCCAAAGTATTCATCTTACTTTACCATATTCCTATTTGAAGAACGTTCCATTATATTCACATACCACAATCTGTTTTGTGTCCCTCAACTGATAGACATCTAATCTTTGTTTCCATGTCTTTGCTTTCAAAAATCTGCTGCTATGAACACTCACATGCAAATGTGTCCTCTATTTCTTTCTCTAACCTCCATGGTGTATATATCTAAGAAGGAGATCCCTGGGTTAAACAATATAGTCATTAGAGTCACTTTCTTGACCTAATTCCAATTGCTTTACATAATGTCTAAACCTATTTATAGCTCCCTTAACAAAAGATGTGTATGTCAGTCCTCCCCCAAATTTTCCAACAATGGCTCCTTCCATCTTTGAACCTCTTTGCCAATCTGATAGGGAAGATGTGAAATCATATAGTCATTTGAATTAGTATTTTTTTCTGATGTAAAATATTCTTTTACTTAATTAATAGTTTGAAATTCTTCTTTTGAGAACTGTTTGTTTATTGCTTTGATCACTTAGTTGAAAAACTGCTCTTGGTCATATATTTTTGTGACTTCTCTATAAATTTGGGATAGCAATCTAAATAGAGACAGCTCAGTGGCACAGTGGACAGAGCACTGGGCCTATAGTCAAAAAGACTTGAGATCAAAATTGGCTTCAAACACTAAAAGTCATTTAATCTTTCTGAGCCTCAGTTTCCTCAACTGTAAAAAAAGGAATCATAACACCACCTACCCCTGACGGTACTAGTACCCCTGTACTAGAAATAATTTGATATATTTCTTCCCTGCCCCAATCTCAAAATCAAATGTTTCTCTTCTTTTTCTGTTACCTTAAAAAATTACATAACACTAGGAAAAGGAGTAAAGTTGGAATTGGAAGGTCCAAAGTTGATTTGGGATCTTCTCCCATTACTTATTTGACTTGGTCAAGTATCTTAATGTCTGTAAGCCTTAGTTTACTCATTTTAAAGTGAGGAGAGAAACCCTTGTCCTAACTCATAAAGCTATTGTGGGAATAAAATTAAATAATTGAATAAACAGTAATTAGGTGCCCACCGTACACAAAGCACTGTGATGAAAGCTAACGGAGGTGTAGAAGTTAGGTAAGTAATATTCTTTGTGAAGGTGGATTGGGGCCAGGTTTTGGAAGGCCTTAAATTGGAAGCTAAGGGATTTGGACTTTATCCTGCAGACAATGGGGAGCCATTGAAGGTTTTTAGTCTAGTGGGGATATGAACATATACAAATAATTTTGCTACCAAATAATACATGGTAAGTGCATAAGAGATAATGTCTACTAATGCTCCATAACTTTGAAATAATGCATGATAAATGCTTGAGAGGTAATGCAGTGCTATTAAGTGTGTTATTATTACAAATGCTACTACAGCTATTCAGTCTCTATGTCTCATCACAGCTAAGAGGTGACTCTTTGCTCTCAGAGTTTATATCATTGGAATACCTTTATTGGAACATTCTTAGACCAAGGAGCTCTTAAGTGAAACACTTTGGAAAATGTTTGGTGCTTAAATAAGTACATAAAGAGCAACCTAGGTAATCTATCCCTATCCAATGTAATCCAACAAGTATTTATTAGTTATATTCACAGATACCTGGGAGATTAGCTACTAGATTATTAATTGCTTTGACATCAACTTTTGAAATCATTTAGTAAGCCATGAAAGATTTTTCATCTTTACACATAGACAGAAAAGATTCCACAGTATCTTTGCAAAGACATGTAAAAGAGTTGGTTTTATTGTAGATGGTAGAACTTTGATTGCGTTGGCATATAGACAAACATGTCAGCAGAATGGCAACTCTAATTCAGAATCTAAACTCATCTTCAAAATCCTGTGGAAGAGGATAGTAGAGAATCAGGAGCAATATTATCTTATAAAATACTTTGAAGCATTGACTGAAGCAATGAACTTGCAGAAAACTTGTGGCCTAATTATATCAGACTCACCAAAATGTTTAAAGTTGAAAGTGAAAGGTCAAATATATACACAAAATGGAACAGCATTCCTGTAACAAAACTATTAATTTCTTCAGTTGAATGATTGCATTTGAACTCTAACATTTCAGTAACCAATATGAAAAATTTAAAAAAAATGAAATTTAACTAAAGAAGAAAATGACAGGAATCAGTCTGTAGCTAAACCATATAAAGTGTACAAAGAGGAACTCTGTGCTGAAGGTATGAAAAATCTTGAGATTATTAAATAACTGGTTCTCAAGACATCAAACAAATGACAAAATAATTGGGGTAAAAAAATCACAGGTAATATTATTACTAATAAAAAAGACACTCAGAAACTATAATAATGATCCACTTACACATATCAATGTTCAAATTAAAGAAAATATGAGAGAAAATATAGCATTAGACTGGTATTTAAAAATAAGAGCACATCTTTGCAGTCTCTCAATTGACTAAATGGGGAAAATATACAAGGTCCTATTCTACTTCTTATTGTCTATAAAAATTATTTGATTCAATTGTGCAAAATGTAACATTAATGAGTCTTCTCAAACAATGTATCTCACAATCTATATTAAGATAGCTCAAATTTCACTAATATTCAATAAAGTTTTTTATAACACAGTAGTTATCAACACAGAGAAAAACATAAAACTCTATGAACTCCCCATACCCACCATGATCAAATATAAAATCTTCTATTTGCTATTTAAAGCAATTCACAATCTTGCCCCTTCCTCCCTTTCCAGTCTTTTAAAAATGTACTCTCCTCCACACAGACTACAACTCCCTTACACTGCCTTCATAAAGTCCTCTGCAGTGACACTCCCATTTACTGAAGACATAACTTTTCAAGGGAAATGCTTTCATTTACCACTATCTCCTGGCTTTATTGACTTCCTTCAAGCCTGAGCTCAAATCCCATCTTCAAGAGATTCTTACATGTTTCTACTCCACCCACCCCACTCCCTTTGTACCTTTTCTCTGAAATTGCCTCATTACCTTACATACTTCCTTTCTAAGTAATTTTTTCCATGTTCCCCTTCCCATTGGGTCTCCTTTAGCAAGCTCTTGACTTGCTTTTCATGATTTTCTTGCATCATTCTCATTTCTCTTCCCAGTTTTTCCTTCTCCTATCTTACTTGATTTTCAAAATCTTTCATGAGCTCCTCCATGGTCTGTAACCAGTTCATATTTTTCTTGGAACACTTTTGATGCAAGAGTTCTGACTTTGCTGTCTTCCTCCCACTCCATTCTTTGATCCTTTATGTCTGCTTCCTCTGCTTGCTCATATTTCAGCCAATTATTTGACTTTTGAGCTCTTTGCCACAGTTGAACTCTACTTCCAGAATGGAGTTTTGTTGCACATTGATGGGATTTTTACAGCTGCTGGAACTATTAGGAGGGTGCCCTCTCTACAGTCCCCACAAGTTCTGGTTCACTGGCGACACACTCCAGGACCACCACCCAAGACTGCCATCCAGATCCAAGCAGGTTAAAGCAAGAGTGATTACACTCTCAATGGTTGCTTGGTCCCCCTATAATCTGCTCACCAGGAGCTGCTGAGGCAGCCATGTGGCACAACTGCTTCACCTTAGCCACTTCTCTCCCCAGGGGCAGGGGCTGGACCACACTCCACCCCTGTTCCAAAAGAGTTCCACACTGACCTTTTACTTTATTTTTGGCGTTTATGGGTTGAGAAGTCTGGAAACCACCACAACTGATGTTGATTCACTCCTAAAGTCTGCTTCAGCTACTGTTGGTCAGGGCTGCCCTGTGGACAGAACCATGGATCCTGTGGAACTGAGCTCTGCTCCCAGCTCAGTGCAATAGATTCTTCCTGTCTACCTGCTACACTGCCTTCAGCAGGAGATTTGTTTCTCTCTGTCACTTTGTGGGTTATGAACCTCTAACGTTTGTTTAGAGTCATATTTTTACATGTATTGGAAGTGGTTGGAATGGGAGCTTATGCCAAGTTTGTGCTTCTTCTCTGCCATCTTGACTCTGCCATCTTGGCTGTGCCCAAACAATTCAATTTAATAAATATTTATTAAACATCTAATATGTGTAAGGAATGCCTGAGTTTAGGGTCCGTCACTTTGTAAGAGGTCACAGATACAAAGGTTAAAATGAATTTTCCCTGATCTCCAAGACCTTATATCATACTGGAAGTTACATTCTGCAAAAAAATACAAAATAATTTCAGGTAGAAAATAGCATAAAGAACTAAGAGAATCAGGAAAGGTTTTTCATAAGTTCCAGTACATAGGAATTTTAAGTGGCAAAGTTTTGGAACGAATAGACATGGAGTTCAAGATAGTTAAACAAGTAGGTCTGACTAAAACACATTGTGTGTGAAGGAGAGCAATGCAAGAAAGTCTGGAAATACAGTTGGAAACCTATTTGTAGAGTACTTTAAATACAAAGCTATAAAGTTTGAATTTTATCCTTGATATGAGTCACTGAAAATTAACAAGCAAGGGAGTAAGTAGCTTAATGAGGCCTTGTTTTGGGATTATTAATTTCACAGTTTTGTGAAGGGCAAGTTAGAGAAAGAAAAGATTGGAAATAAAGAAACCAATTAGAAAGTTTCTACAGTAGTTTCTGTAAGAGGTTATGAAAATCTGAAAACACATGCACACAAATTTGAAAATAAAGTAGACATAAGCAAATCTGAAAATAATAATGAAAAATCAGGGTATAAAATGAGGAGCTGTTTTAAAAGACTTATAAAATAGACAAGCCACTAGCTGATTTGATTTTTAAAAAGAAAAGAAAATTGAATTACCAAAATTATAAGTGAAAAGGGGAAGTTAAAAAGAGATTAAGGAAAAATTCTTAGGAACTATTTTACCCAATTGTATGCAAAAATCTAAAATAAATTAAATCAAATGGATGGATATCTACTAAAACATAACATGTGTATGATTATTAGAACAAGAAATAGATAATTATAACACAATCGCAGAAAGCCATTTAACAAGCAAGAAACTGAATAGACTTCCAAAGGAAATTTGGTATTAATATAGTGAATTGTTTAGGAGCAATGTTCATGAGGTTACCTAAGGAGGGATGAACCCACCCAGGAAATGGAAATAGAGCAGATCAATGATTCAGAAAAACTGAGAGTGAGATGTGACCTATGAGTAGCCTCTGCACTTTCAGATATCTGAAAAGGAAAGAAGAAGCGAAAGAAGGGAGATTTGCTCTCTGCTACCACATATGAAAAATCATCTGGATTAAGAATACCTTTGTTTCTAAACTAAAGTATATGCAGCCGAATGGACAGATCATTAAGCTGGTCCATTAATATATTTATGTCTGACACACATTACAAATATGCAAGGATTTGGTCCCAATATCAGACTGGAAGATGGAGGGCCAGACTCCATGTTAAAATTTTCCCAAGTCTTTCAGTCATCTCAAATTGCTTCCATCTTTTTAACACCAATATTCTTCCAGTGATATTTTGTGAATTACTAGAATTTATGAAGAAATTATATATAATATGTGTTATTATACATAATTATGCATACTATATATAATATACCACATATTATATATAATTACTATAATTTCTGAAGGAAAAAAATTATGGTTAACATGCTAAAAGTGACTATGGTCTTAGAATTGCCACAAGTACACTACATCATATTACTAATGATGTACTATACACAAAGAAGCTATGTGGATTGAAAATGCTTTCACCATGAAGGGAAAGCAATGAATAAAATAAAATAAATGATCATTCTGAGAGCAGCAATTGTATGATAGTAATGACAGAAGACATAGAGCAAGGCCTCTAGTACATTCCAGGTATATCCTCTATTAGGGAGGGTCTTTTAATATAACCACTCAAGGAAAAAGTCATTAATATAAGTTGTCATCTGCATGTGGGAGGCAATGCTCACAGTGACTTAATAAAGTATGGAAGTATAGCTATCAATAATAACAACAATTGCAATAACTCACATTTATATTGTTTCTAAGTTTACAAATTCCTTTTGTCATATCCATTTGAAAGAAATGCAAATATTTTATCTGTTTCATACAGAGGATCAAATGGAAGCTTTGTGATTTTTAAGAGACTTGGAAATGATTACACTGCTCGGTTTCAGAACCAGGATTACAACTCAGTTCTCCTAACTCCATGTTAGGAGCCTTGAATTCCCTTCACTGCACCAGTGATAGTTTTGGTACTTCAAAATTACAAGAGAATAAAAATCTAATCAAATTGCAATTTTATCAAAACATAGTTTAATCATGTTCTTAAGCTTGTAAAATCTTTCATTTCATAAAATCATTCACTAATAGATGGCAAAGTTCATTTCAGTTGCTTTTTTTTTATAAGTCGAAAGTACTTGAAGTGATGAAATTATTATTCCAAGAATTCCGGTAATGAGAAGTTTGGGTTTTTTTGTTTTTTTTTTACAAATAAGAATTATCCATATCTACACACATCATAATGTGAAGCCTTCTTGTGAAGCCACCTTGTACTTCTTGTGAAGCCAAGAACTGGCTTCAAAATTCCATTTCAATATACGTATCTCCATGATTGTTGAAAATTATGTGTGTGTATGTGTATACACATGCACCCACATACATATGTACCCTGATGTGTGCTAATTTATTATTATAATTTATTTACATCTAATTTATAATTTAAAGAAATAGAAACAGAAGTCTTTAGAGAAAATCACATTCTCCTTAAAATATTAGTGAAATTGATTTATGATGAGATTGTTTGCTATTCTTTTTGAATACTAAATTAGAAAGATTTTTATTTTTACATAGTAGAATAATAGTACACATATATCACTACAAAAAGGTTTAGAGTCAGCACTACTGAATGAAAATTCATGCACGCATTAGTTCAACAAGTATTTATGAAATACTTACTATGTGTCAGACACAGCCTTCTGCTCATTATCCTCAAAAAATATTTTTGAGGACTATTTGAGTGAATTGGACTAGATGAAAGTTCTGAATCTAAGATTGATAAAGTTGGCTTTAAAATATTTTGATAACTATTTCAATATATTTGGTTTCCTTTGTAATTCTATGGAATTGCTGTTTAGAATTCAAATCCCTTCCTCCTATTTTTTTTCCAACTTCTTACACCTTGCTTCCCACCATGTACTTTTTGATCCAATGACATTGGTTTTTCCATAAACAAGACACTATTCATCTCTACTCTGGGCATTTTTTTTTCTAACTGTCCCTCGTGCCTGGAATGGTCTTTCTTTTCTCCCCCTAATGACTTCTCTGGATTCTGTTGAATACCAATTAAAATCCCTTTCTGTTTTTTACAGGAAGCTTTTCACAACCTATCTTTGTTCTAGTGCCTTCCTTCTATTATTTCCTATATATCCTGTACATAGTTTGTTTGTATATATTTATTTATGTGTCATCTCCCCCATTAGACTGTAAGCTGCTTGACAGCAAGAAGTAATGTTTGCCTTTTTTTGTTACCAACATTTAGTATAGTACTTGAAATACATAATAAATATTGAATTATCACTTTTAGATTAATTTTTATGCATTTAGACAGATTATTATTAGAAATAGGCTTCACCAGACTGCTAAAGAAGTACATGACCCAAAAAAGGTCAGGAACTCTTGTACTAATGATCTCACTACTTTGTAGCACATCAAAATCTTATGATCTGTGGTCTTATGCAGATAGTGGGCTGTAGTGGAAAGAGCTCCAGGAAACATTAACCAATCACCCTTTACACTTGGATATGCCTTTCGCTGATTATTTCCAATATGTCCTGTGTATAATTTTTCTTACATATTTATTGACATGCTGTCACCTCAGACTGTGTGCTCCTTTGGAGCAAGAATTGTCTTTTCCCTTTCTTTGCATCCACAGTAATTAGCACAGTGCCTGGCACATAGTAGGCACTGAAATAAATGTTTCCCAACTGACAGCAATGGACAATTTCAAATTTCACTTTTGTCTCTTAATAGTTGTGTGACCATGGGCAAGTCACTTAAACTTTCTGATCTTCACTTTCCTCATCTGTAAAATGGGATTAGTGATATCTGTAACACTGGCTTCACAGGGTTGTTTTGGGGAGAGAGGGAAGCCAAATAGTCTGTATAGGTGTAGATTCACATTATTCACTAGGCTCTGTTGGAATATAAAATGTATATGAGTCAGGGTCCCTGTCCTCCAAAATCATGCAATCTGTTATCGCCAGTTCGGACCTTTGTTCCACTAATACATCATTGTCAGCTAATTTGCCAGATATTCCTGAGATCAAGTTTCATAAAGAGGAGGCAAGTAAGAAAGTAACTCTGGAGGTGTGAGAAAGAATGGGATATTTGCTATACTGAAAGTTTGGACAAGTTTACATATCATATTCACAACTGTGACAGTGAAGTTGGTAGTGTACAGGCAATTCTGATATATTATTCATCGTAAGCACCCTGCATTCAACATCAAACAATAAAAACCACAGGGCTTATGGGGGAAATGGGGTTAGGAGAACAATGCTCAAAAATTTTGACAGTGACACATTATAGGAAAAAATAGAAGCTGAATTTTAAAATGGCAGCACAGTTTTGTTGAGAAATACATATGTGCTACAATAATGACCTAAGTCCAAGTGTGTTAGAAGTCTGAATTCTTGAAATATGGATTATAGTAGGACCGACTGTATTGTGATTATCATTATATAGTTGAAGAAATTGAAGCTTGGAGATGTTAATGATTTGCTCAATGCTGCACAACTTGTGATTCACAAGTCAGTGTATGCTTGGCCTAACGTCATAAATAATATAATTGGAATGATTTAGGATAAATTAGAATGATTCCCATAATATCAGCTCATGAAGCATGTATTCATGACAGTAACTTCTTTCATGACATGGACCTTGTATTATTAAACTTCTTATCTTCCATTGTGTCCAACATAGCAAAATTAAAGATAGGACCCCCACAGTCTAATAGGGAAAAAAGATAAAAGCTTGAAGGGTCAAGTTCTAGCCTTTCTTTTGCCGCCTAGTAGCAGTTTGCTCCAAGTTACTTTTCCCTCTCTTGACATCAAATTTTAATTAAATAAAATGAAGAGGTTAAAATGGATGGGCTTTAAGGGCCCTTTCCTATTACATAACAATATTATAATGACTTCCCAAAATGTCCTGATGTTTTTCGGCCTCAGTTCTTTGTAAAAGATGGTCTTTACATGCTGAACACCTCTCTCTTCCTCTTAGGCTGGTGAGTTCCTACCTGTTCTTTTAAGGCACAGTTCAAATAACACTTCCTCCATGAAGCCTTCCCTTTGTTGGTGATGACCTTCCCTATCAGACATAATATAAAACTCTGTTTTATACCTTTTTAATACATTGCTTCTATGTCATGTTCACAGTACTTAATAGAGAATAATTAAGTAGTAAATTGTGTGCTGTGAACTGTATGTGCTAAGGGATTTTAGAGAAGAGACAACAAATTAGACTGGTCAGAGAAGACTTCCTGGGAGAGATGAAATGAGTTGGGCCTCAAGTATGTAGAGGAAAAAGAGGAGGGGAAAGGAAGTTTTTCTGAAAGGAGAGCATATTGTGTTCCAAATTCACTGGGTGTAGAGCAAGGGCCGGGGGGAGGGCGGGAATCAATTATAGAGTTTGAAGAGGCCTTGCAAATAATTTAGTCAAACCCTCGCCTTTCACAAATGAGAAAACTGAAGCAAAGAGAAACTAATGACTTGCCTAAGGTCACAAATGAATTAAAGAGAAGAACTTGGCATTGAACCCGGGTTGCCTGGTTATAAACCAATCTATTTCAACTCCTGAACTTCAAAAAGTTATGTTAGAAAAGAGGAGTGACACATCCAAGGTCACAAGATAATAACTTAGTATGTATCTTAAATACTTGGAAAAAACAAAGAAGGAAGACAGCCCAGTATGCGAGATGGACTATCTGGACTAATACAGAGAAAGCTAAAGCTAATTGGAAAAGACTGCTTAGTTATTGCTGTTTCATGTTTATAACCTTTTTTATTGTGATTTAAGAGCTTTCCATAAAGTAATATCTGCTACGTTAGTTACTGATATTTAATTTGAAATACATCTATATTAAAAATGTTATGGATAGCTAATATAATTATTATTAAAGTAAAATCTTGAGTACTAGATGTACCTTAGGATTAAATTGGTTTTAAATTTTCTTTAGGTAGAAAAATGTCTCCATCTTTATTGTTTTTATTAATATGACATATTGTAGGCTATATGGATATTGCATTTATTTTTTATCGTATATGATATTTATGTAACAACAAACTTTTAAATAATGGGAACCTAGCACATTTTGGAGCAGTGCTTTCTTCTGAATGCTTTTCTATGCGGGATGGAGTGGATGAGAGTATTCTGAGTCAGGGTCTGCTGTTTTGGTGCTGTAAGCTCACAGTTTATATGCTATCACAAAGCTAAATATCCTGTGTTACCAGGAGGAGCTATGTTTGCCAAGAGTGCAAACTGAGTTCTCATCCTCCCTGCCTTCTTTCTTCCTTCTGCCCTCTTTTTCTTCCTTCTTCCTTCATTCCTTTCCTCCCTCCTTTCATTTCTCCTATTTTCCTTTACTTCTTTCTCCCATCTTTCACTTTTTAAAATTTCTCTTTCTACTTTATTTTCCTTCTTTACCACCTTTTCTCTTTCTATTACTTTTTCTGTCCTCTCTTATTTGTCTTTCTCCTTGTTCCCTTTTGTTTTTCTTCTGATTTCCTTCTTTTCTTCCTTCACTCTTTCCCTTTATTTATGTCCTCTTTTTCCTTTTGCTTTATTATTTCTTTTCCTGCTTCCATTTCTTCCTTGTCCTTTTTCTCTTCTTCATCCTTCATCCTGTACACACATGCACATACACACACATATAGGATGAAGGATGAAGAGAAAAATATATGCATATATGTGTATATGTGTATATATATGTATGTATATATGCATGTGTGTATATATGTATGTATGTGTATGTATATATATATATATATATTCATTCTTTCCTTACTCTTTTTTCTTTCCTTTCCTTCCTCCTTTACTTCCTTCCTTCTCACAGACCTACCAACATATGGATCCATACTACAAATGGCAAGGAGACCCATTGAGTAGACTTCCTCTCTAAGCTCACCAAGATGGAAATCCAGGAAGCATTCAGGGTGGAATCAGGGAAACAAAGTTTTTTTTTTTTCTGGAAAACTATTGTAGGTGGAATGGGACACAGCTGGGCACAGTTAAGTTGGATGATTCTAATTTTGTTGGCAATATCTAATTCATCATAGTCCAGAGCAAGACAAATATAGGCCTTCTTCTCTCCATCAGGCTGGATAAGTGTGTTGACTTTGGCCACATCGATGTCATACAGCTTCTTTACGGCCTGTTTGATTTGATGCCTGTTGGACTTGACATCCACAATGAAGACTAGGGTGTTGTTGTCCTCGATCTTCTTCATAGCAGACTCAGTGGTCAAGGGAAACTTAATGATGGCATAGTGATCAAGCTTGTTTCTCTGATGGGCACTTTTCCGAGGGTATTTGGGCTGCCTTTGAAGTCTTAGTGTCTTAGGTCACTGGAAGGTGGGGGATGTTCAGATCTTCTTTTTGTGGCTATGGACACCCTTCAGCACCGCCTTCTTGGCCTTCAAGGCCTTGGATTTGGCTTCTGCCTTGGGGGGGACAACAGCTTCCTTCTCCTTCAGCGCCATCTTGGGGGAAAGAGTGTTCCATGGTCAAAGGTTTTTTTTTTTTTTAATCAGGGCAAACAGATGTAAGACGGGCACTCCCTTATTGACCAAAGTGTTGGTCTGAACGATGTTGTTCAGATGCTAGTGTAACAATGCCCAGATGTACTTTCTGTTCCTAGTAAAAAAACGGATTCTGAACTCCTCCATAGATTTGGGCTGTTGCTCAGGTCACAGCGTATCTGATAAGAGTTCCAACCAGAGAGAAGAGGCCTAGAAATTGATAGGTAACCTGGCCCAACTACTCAAGTGCATTGGATTGATCCAGGATTTGGCCTTTATAAGATCAATAAATATGTCAATTCCAGGGATGTGAACACAGGAACATTATTTGAAGCTATATTGATAAATGTTACATGGAAAGAAAAAGCAACAGTCAGTGAATCTACTGACAGTAGAAATGGCCAGATGGCTAAAGAGGATGTTACCTATCATGCGAAATATGAAGACTACCCAGAAAATGGTGTCATGAAGTTGAGTTTTAAAGATGCAAGAGCTGAGACCAAAACAGTACTGACATGGCATTAGTTAGAAATTGGACAAATTTTGGTGGTGATCTATAATCCTGATGAGCCCAAGAAGAGGGGCTTCTGAGATGATGCTAAGGTTCTTCTAAAGTGAGAAACTAGGACCACTAAAGAGATTTAGGTCAACGTACTACTCAGGGATACTGGGAATTCTATGAATGACTGTGGAATAACTTTTGTGGATGAAGTTTACAAAATTGAGGAGTCTGACAGTGTGTGTTCAGTTGGTTTGGAAGACTCTTTGAAAAGACAGAGTGGCCCCCCTATGCAAACATTGTAAATAAAACCCCAATAAGACTTGTAGAAAATATGCCTGCTATGTGTGTGGAGTAAAGCTTTTCCTGACAAGAAGCTGATTCATTCATCAAGAATGAATCAAATGAAAAACTCTGGAACACAGTATTAGGTGCACTAAAAGATGGGCTGAAACTCCTGAATAAAATGGAAGAAACATTCCTGTGTATTTGCTGCCAAGAGTTAGTGTTTCAGCTGACTGCTACTCTGTGTCAGTATAATGTTTGCAAGAATTGATTCAATCAATCCTTCCAAGCCCAGGTGTATAGGGGCCTACCTTGTCAGTACCGATCTGGGTAACCTTATACTGTCCAAGTGAATCAGCTACTGCAAACCACTCTCAGCTCTTCCCAGGCTATGGCAATGGGTGGTGATTCTGTCTGTCAGGTACTTCTTGCTTACTTTGATAGTAAAACTTGGCAGTGGGTTAATTTAAGCTTATAGTTAGGTTTAACGTAAACACATAGCTTCACCTTTTCCCCCGAAAAGATTTGTTTTCCCCACCCTTTATAAAAAAGACTATAGATTTTGGGGAATTTATTTTATATGTGTTGTAACTTTTAAAAACTGTTGGATGCTGCATTCAGGTTTTTTTTTTAACCTGCCGTTAAACAGAATAAATTTTCCTACTTTTGATAAAGGCTACTAATGAATCTGATATTGGGTTCTCAAAAATTCCCTCTTTCATGTAAAATGTGACTTGGTTGCTAGAACAATCTTTGTAAAGTCTGTGATTAAGCCTCAAAGGCAGAAGTTTGCTTAGCTCTTTGGCAATATTTTGATGTTAAAATTCTTTAAGATAGTTTCTGGTATTTTTAGACCTGATGTTTATATGGTTTATTGAGAAGCCATTTTAGGGAAAAAAATCTTTCTTAAAATTGGGTTAAGATCTCTTTCAAGACTGTTTTTTTACCAGCTTACTTTTATGTTTAAAATAAGTATAAAAAACTCTCTGCCTGCATTTTTGTAAGTGCTCAAGGCAGTACAGAATGTTACCTCCACAGAAATTTTGTTTACAGGTGTAGGTTTTACAGGATGTTCAGACAGATTCTGTCTCTGATCCAGAATGCCATTGTGGAACATACTATAGCCATTTTTAAGTGCCTTTGACCTGTTTCTAAAAGACTGATTTCTTTTTAGCACTGAAATGGTAAAATTGATAACAAGATTATAGTTCTCCCTTTGAAAACGGAACATGGCAGCCAAGCATTGTTAGTGTGGCATTATAAACCTTGAAGCTTTTCTTTACTAGGATGGATTTTGGTAAGATTAATTTACATTATTGTTATTTTAAATACACTTCCATTTTGAAATGGGGAATTATGTAAGTGAGGGTTTTTCTTTTTTAAAAACACTTTTTAAAATTAATTTGTTCAGTTATTACATATGAAAAAAGATAACTTTGTATGTGTGGGTGAATGTGTTTTCTGTTTTTCTGATGGTATTGATGTTTGTAGTTTAAGGTCTCTCTATAACAGGGATATTTTAACTCATTAAACTCTAGACAGACTGAAACAATGTGTGTGTGTGTGTGTGAGTTTTGTAAAACTTTTCTTGTGGTAGAATATTAATTGATAAAAAAACTCAATGAAATACTGTATAGACTTTTTTTTAAACAATTCAGGTGTTTTTTGTACATATGCACATTTAAATTTTTAATTTAATATTTTTAAAAAATAAACATGTTTAAAGAGAAAAAAAGTGTTTCTTGGTCATGCTGGATAAAAGATAATGATTTGATCTAAAACCTAGCCTCTGTGAGCCATCTCATTAGCAAGACTTAAGAAGGTCTACTGAAGAGCATGGGAACCTTTTCTGAGTCACTCTGAAACTGAAAATATTAAGACTTTTTTTTTGCATAGCAAAGCAAAAATTCTTAGGAGCTTCAGAGTTTAAGTTGGACTATGGGTAAGGAATGTCTGCATAGAACAATTATATATCTGAGGAACTGCTTAATTCTTTTTTTTGAGACAATAAATATATTTAGCAAAATTGCAGGATATAAAATAAGCCCACATAAATCCTCAGCATTCCTATATATTTCCAATGAAGTCCAACAGCAAAAGACAGTAAGAGAAGCCCCATTTAAAGTTACTGTAGAGAGTATAAAATATCTGGGAATCTACCTGCCAAAACAAACCCAGGATCTATATGAAGACAACTGCAAACCACTTTTCACACAAATAAAATCAGATCTAACCAACTGAAAAAACATCAATTGCTTGTGTCTGGGTCAAGCTCATGTAATAAAAATGACAATTTTACCTAAATTAAATATGTAGTTGATGAGGTGTAGGCTCTGGGACTCCTCCGCTCCCCCCTTCCCCCCACCTGCTTTTTGAGCTCTCCTTTGGAGCTGCTTAATTCTTTTAGGGCCAGCTAAATGACTCAGTGGATAAGGAAACAGGCCTAAAGTCCGGAAGATTCATCTTCCTAAATTCAAATTTGGCCTCAAAATCTTAACAGCTTTGTGACCATGGACAAGTCACTTAACCCTGTTTGCATCATTTTCCTTGCCTGTTAAAAGAGCTGGAGAAGAAAACAGCAACCACTCCAGTATTTTTGCCAAGAAAATTTCAGATGGGATCTTAAAGAGTCAGACATGATTGAAATGAGTGAACAGCAACAAAATGCTTTTGATGAACTCAAAAATTTTCCCTGAAATAATCTTTATTTATTTATTATTTCTGATCTTTATCTTTTAAAACACAACAGTCTTATAATAAAAGCAAACAGATGCTTTTATTGTTGTCATTTTTTGGACACAACCAAATGAAGGCCATTTCAAGGCAAGGGAGAAGGCAATGTTTATAGATGGCATCATAGAGTGGAAAACAGAGAATGTGGAGTGGCAAAAAGAGCTCCAGCTGACAGGCCACCTGAGTGGTGAGGGACACACTACTTCCACCAATTTTTGAAAGATTTGCTGATTCAGATGTTATAGTTGAATAGCTAGCCTTATACCAAAGGCTTTCTGGAAATGCAGTAATTGTCAGGCTTAATTGGCATGCTGCTTTCCTTATTTAGAAGTTAGCCTGGACAGCTTCTAGCTCCCCTGGGTTACTGTTGACTGTGGTCACTGAAGTACATTAATTGAATATAGGGGGAAATGTACATAGAAATATGATTTTGTATAGAATATAGTACTATTTTTATAGAAGACGAAATGTTGGGTAGACAAGTGAAACATGTTGTTATAATTTTATTTCTTTTTACCAATGTTCAAGTATTTTTTTCCCCAACATCCTGGGGAGGTGGGGGGAAAGGAGGAGCTTGCAACCAATAAGCACAGTTGAGCGGAACAAATTCATATATTGGTCATGTCCAAAAAATGTTTCCCATTTTCCATAGTGGTCTATCACATCTCTTTCAGGAGGTGAGTAGCATTCTTCATTGCTAGTCCTCTAGAATGGTGGTTAAACAGTGCATTGATGAGAATTTGTAAGTTTTTTAATTGTATGTTTATGTATTATTATTATTTTTATATTAAAAAGTTTTTAATGAGATTTTTGTTTCTTCTATCTCCACAGTATCCCATGTATCCCTCCCAGAGGGCCACCCCATGTAACAAATAGCATTTTTTTAGAGAGGGAAAAATCAGCATAACTGATCAAAATATTGGAAAACCTCAGGAAACCTATGCAATGTATGACATCCATGGACCTCCTCCCACCACCAAGGGATGTCTCTTCCTGGTCCTACATTCAAGTTTCACTTGATCTCTATCATCTTGTTACATTCCCCTTGGATTTTTTGGTGTGCAGTGCTTCCCATGCACATTGTTGTAGTTACTATGTATACTGTTCTCTTGGCTGCGCTCACTTTACTTTTCATCAGCTCAGCTGATGTAGATCTGTTCTAGCTTCTCTGTATTTATCACATATATCATTGCTTATAGCATAGTATTATTCCATTACATTCATGTACCTTAATTTGTTTAGCCATTAACCAACTGATGGACTTCTACTTTGCTTCCAATTCTTCTTTTTAAAATTTTTTAAAATGTTAAACTTTTGTTTTAGTTTACATCATTCATTTTCATTAGATTTTGATTTACAGATTTTCTCCCCATCTTTTCCCTACCCATCATCCCAAAACAGCCATCCCACTGTATATACTCCCTCCTGCAATCAGCTCTCTCCTATATTCTCCCCCATCACCCCTCTGACTTTCTGGTAGGGCAAGATAGATCTCTCTACCTTCCTATTCTACCCCCCACTTGCTCTATTCTCTACTTTGTCCCTGTCCCTTTACAAAAGTGTGTGCTTATAACAACACTCCACCTGCAACCTGCCCTCCTCTTCATCCTCCCCCCTCTCATTCCCCTCCCTCTTACTCTCCTGTAGGCCAAGATATCCAATTTAGAGTGTGTCATTCCTTCCCTAAGCCAACTTCAATGAGAGTAAGGTTCCCTTTCACCTTTTGCCTTCCTGTTCTTCCCCTCCATTTAACAATTATCCCTTGCCTCTTCTATATGAGAGCATTAACCCCATTCTGTCTCTCCCTGTGTCCTATCATACTATTCCTCTCCGACCTCTCAATTTCACCTTTTAAAATATCATCCCTTCCTATTTAATTGATCCTGTGCCCTCTGTCTATGTATACCCGAACATATGTATTGAATAGGATGGGATAATATACACACCCTCACATACATATTCATACACATATATACCTTCCTATATAGACATATGTGTATGTATACATATATATCGACATATACACATATACATATGTGTATACATATATATATATATACACACAAATATAAACATTTATATTCCCTTTAACTGTCCTCATACTGAGAAAAGTTTCATAAGTTATAATAATTGTTTTTCCATGTTGGCATGTAAATAGCTCAACTTTGATAAGTTCCTTATGAATTCTTTTCCATATTAACCTTCTCATGCTTCTTGTATTTGAATGACAAATTTTCTATTCAGTTCTTGTTTTTTTTTTATCAAGAATGCTTGGAAGTCCTCCACTCATTGAACGACCATATTTTCCCCTGGAATGTTATACTCAATTTTGCTGTGTAGGTGATTCTTGGTTTCAATCCTAGCTTCCTTGATCTGTGGAATATCATATTCCAAGCCCTTCAATCCCTTAATGTAGAAGCTGCTAGATCCTGAGTTTCCACAGTATACAAATTGTTTCTTCTTGGCAGCTTGTAATATTTTCTCCTTAATTTGGGAACTCTGGAACCTGGCTATAACATTCCCAGGGGATTTCTTTTGGGGATCTTTTTCAAGAGGTGATTGGTGAATTCTTTGAATTTCTATTTTGCCCTCTGGTTCTAGAGGCAATTTTCCTTGAGAATTTCTTGAAGGATTATTTCTAGGTTTTTTTTTGATAATGGCTTTCAGGTAGTTTAATAATTTTTAAATCATCTTTCCTGGATCTGTTTTCCAGGTCAGTGCTTTTTCCAATGAGATATTCCACATTCCTTTCTATTTTTTCATTTGCTTGGATCTGTTTTATAGTATCTTGATTTCTCAAAAAGTTATTAGTTTCATTTGCTCCAAACTAATTATTCTTTCCAGTGAGTTTTCAAAATTCCTTTTCCATTCAGGCAATTTGACTTTGTAAGGCATTCTTCTTCTCACTGGCTATTTGGGCTTCTTTTGTCATTTGAGTTAGTCTATTTTTTAAAGTTTTGTTTTCTTCAGTCAGGCTGTTGACTTACTTTTCATGATTTTCTTGCATCATTCTCATTTCACTTCCCATTTTTTCCTCCACTTCTCTTACTTGATTTTCAGAATTCCTCTTGAGCTCCTCCAGGGCCTATAACCAATTCATATTTTTCTTGGAAGCCTTTAATGCAGGAGTTTTGACTTTGTTGTCTTCTTCTACTTCCATGCTTTGATCCTTTTGTCCCCCCAAAATGATTCTATGGTCTGATTATGCTTCCTCTGTTTGCTCATCTTGCCAATTACTTGACTTTAGAACTCTTTGTCATAGCAGAATTCTGCTTCCATAGTGGAAAGCACTGTGTCCAAAATTTTGGAGTTTTCACAGTAATCAGAGCTATGAGGAGGAAACCCTCTCTACAGGCACCACAAGCTCTGGCACACTGGCATTCCTCACCCCAAGACCACCACCAAAAACTGTAGTCCAGATCTGAGTAGGTCAAAGCAAGAGTGATTACCTTCTGAATGGTCACTTGGTCCCCCTACAATCTATAGGCCAGGAGCTCCAGAGACAGTCATGTGACAGCACATCTTGCCCTGGGGGCAGAACCTAGACCTTGTTCTACTCTCACCCTGCGTCAATAGGGTTTACCCCTGACCTTTTACTTTCTCTTTGGCATTTATGGGTTGAGAAGACTGGAAACTACCACTGCTGCCAGTGATTTACTCTCATGTGTGTGCTCTGGCTGGTCTGGGCTACTGATTGGGGCTGTCCCAGGTCTGGGCTGGTGCCTCTCATGTGGGACCCTCAGGCCAGTGAGATAGACCCTTTTAGTTGGCCTGCCAGACTGCCTTCAGCAGGAGGTTTGTTTCTCTGTGTCACTTTATGGCTTCTGTAACTCTAAAATTTGTTTAAAGTAATTGTTTTATAAGTATAAGAGGTGGTTGGAGTAGGTACACAGATAAGTCCCTGCTTTTACTCTGCCATCTTGGCTCTGCTTCCCTCTCTTACATATAGTTAACTGGACTCAGAGATGGTTGGAGCTTCATCACATGAGAGCAGGTAAACTATCTGTGTTATGATACCTCCTACTACCTAGATGGAACTATACCCCATGAATGAGAAGTAAGCTAATTATGAAACCTAATGTCATTGCTTCCAGTAATATACAGACATTGTGACAAGCTACCTTCATTACTTTGAGATGCTTACAGGTCTACTAACTAGTTAGCAAAAATAGGCAAAGACTTCACATAGCTAGATACATTGATGGATATCATGCTGTGGTAGTACCTGGAAAGTGTGCTGAGTGAGTATAAGGCTTTGAATAGTCCAACAAGGCCATTGTCAGACTGTTGTAAATTGAGTCATGCCAAGAGACATGTACAGGAACAAGTGAAAGTACAGGAGTCTAAGTCTAAACCTCATTTTTGTACTAGTGCTATGCCCAGAGGAGACAACTGGTCTTGAATAAAGACCAGTTGCACCTGCTGCCATGAAACTGATTTCAGTACTTTTGGGTTGAGATTTAATGATTGTGAAATTTGTTGACTCTGACAGAACTTGTTGGGTTAATTAATATATTAGGTGATCAAAAGTAAGTTTTTGCACCAGCATATCCACCTGCAGTCTGAAAAAATCCTGAAATTAGTTATGATGAGATTGGATTTCTGAAAATAAGATTCAGGAGTCAGAACCAGAACTACAATATTTTGCAATTGGGACAAGCAACACAGAACATGCTTGTCCAATCAGCAGGAAAGATACCATCAAATTCTGCTGAAAAGGACTGCACAGAAGTTGGCCAGGGAAGAACTCATCTAAATTGCATCAATACAAAATTCGGCAGTGTCCCATTTCAGCCAAGTTAATAAGGTGGTAGGCACAATTGTTTCTACATTACTAGAGTATAGGAGCTATCAATACCCACAGATTTTAGTGTCCTGAAGCAATGTCCAGAATTCCCTTTCCTAGTTATAATTCTGTGAGTCCAACACTGAATGATCTAATAGACAGTTTGAAGGTGATCCAGATTCTTATCATCACCGGAATGTAGAAAATGGGACACCACATCTCTTAATTCCATGCTTCTGTATCACAAAGTTAGTAGTGATAGATAACAAATAATTTATTTCCCCAGGTAGAATATTTCTTTAATGCCCTAGTCAACTTTAGGATTAAATACATTCCAGGCCAGCTTATAGAAAAGGATAGCATAGCGCAAAGAGGATAGCTAAATAGTGCATTAGATACAGTGCTGGGCCTGGAATTAGAAAGACCCAAGATAAAATAGGACCTCAGATACTTACTGGCTGTGTGACCCTAGGCAATCCACTTAACCCTATTTATACCAGTTCTTCATCTGTAAAATGATCTGGAAAAGCTGGAGAAGGAAATGGCAAATCACTCTAGTACCTTTCCCAAGAAAATTTGTGGGGTCATGAAGAGTAGGACATGACTTAAATGACTGAATTTCAAAACCCATAAGAGGACAGCCTTGATGATGAAATTGGAGGCATATTTCTCCATAATAAGTCACATATGTATAAACAGATAAAACTGTATTGGCATTGGGGTAAGCCATTTCTTCACATCATTAAACATGACTTCTGCATTGGTTATTTTGGAAAATGCTGGGATACTTTATAATTAAGTTGAGGAGTGGTACCCTCACAGTGGAAAATGCAGGAATTAAATGTACTAATTCCCTCACAAAGACTATGAACTGTTTGCTACTGGAAGCATGGGGATCTGAATACAGAGAAACCTGCATGAGTCCTTATAAAATCCTCACTGACCAATTCTGTCTCAGGAGCTATACTTCCTCTTTGACACATTTCCAATTTGATAAGGAGCTACTATTTACACCTATGATGAAAGGTGGCTCAAACCAATTCAGCAAGTTGGATAGGTTCCCAGGAATTATATATTAGAGTTAAGGCCTGAACCTATGATTTCATTGGTCTCTCAGGTGAAAAGTCTGTCCACCAATGTAAGTTGACACCTTCTCTGCCATTTACAATCTTAGAGAAATGCCTAAAGCAGTGAGATGTTAAGTGATTTACCCAGGGTCAAACAATCAGTGTTTTTCAGAAGTGGGACTTAAACCTGGGTCATTCTGATTCCCATTCAAGCTCTCTATACATCATGCCACATTGTCTCCAACTTGATAAAAAGCTGTTGTCTATACAGGTGCTTGATTGTGGTTCAAATTATCTCAGTGTGTACTCAATAGAATACATGAAGTTGATGTGAATATCATTAAGACAAGGTACAGCTCTTTAGGCTAGCAGATCATGAAAAAAACCAATTAAAGAAACTTTGGAAAATGATGTTACTTGGTATTTGTACGTGATACACAGAATCCAAAGGACCATTCTATTTATCCCTCTTTTGAACATCAACTAGAAAAGTCATATATATTATGGAACAATATGTATAATTACGTATAATTATCACCTTCATAATTATTACTGCTCCTATTCACTGGCTTATCAGATTACATACTAATGATTGAATATACCAGTCCAAGAATGGCTATATAGTTACAGAAGAGCATTAATAATATGCTTTTGTTCCCCCTTATAAACAGCGTGCTGTCTTTAGCAAAGAAAGCAGACAACTAGATAAACTCCTTTCAGTTACCTAAAACTCCCTCAAAATCTTCCTTTTTCTTTCCTAGTTAATGAACAACTCTGTCTGGCTGTGACTGGGGCTCACAGAAACAGGTTAGCAGTATTATTAAACATCTACCTCTCTGTCAATCTCTCTTCTCCATTCACTAATCCTCCTGGTGGAGTGTTAGAATCATACCCAACTTTGAGTGAATATTACAAATACCAAAATTAACTTTTTAGGATATATGAAGGAAGACACTATATCCATCCAGAGAAAGAACTGATAAATAGAAGCATGTATAGAATAATTTTATATAAACATATATATATATGTGTCTAATTGCAACCATTTCTAGTCTGAGGAAGAGAGAGAGAAGAAAAAAAGGAAAAAAAATTACATGATAGCTTTATTATATATTTAAAAGGAACAGCCAGTTGTGCACAACAGATTTTCATTTTCATGTGCAATTATCTTTTTATTAAACTATGCTATGGAAATGCTTGTTTTATTTCATAAATGAAAATTAAATAAAAAAGAATTAGATTAGCTGAAGGCTATGGTTGGAGTTGGCATACATCCAGGCAGAGAAATTTATCCGGAATTACTGGGAGAATAGACTGACTTTCCCCAAGTGTCGGTCAAAATGCATTTATTAAGTGATTATTATATGTCAGGGATACTCCTTAAATCATACATGAGAAAACAGCATTTGTAAACTACTTTGAATATTGCAAAGTATTTGAAAAATATTATCTTATTTGACCATCACAACCCTGAGAGGTAGATGGAAATAGCCTCCTATTTGGATAGGATGAGAAAACTGAGAGATGCTGAGGCGAAATGGCTTGCAAAGAATCTCACAGCTAGTAACTAAGGCTGGATTTCAATTCAGGTCTTCATGACTTCAGGGGTACAATTCTCTCTCCACTTTTTTGCTTTGATGCCTCTATTAAGCCTATATCTCGATGAAAATTTTTTTAAAAGGTGCCTAAGTGTAGAAAAAAAAATTTTTTTATAGAAACTCCTTTTGTATTATCAAAAATGAAAACTAAGAGACTGGCCATTACTGTGAATGACTAAAGACTGTCTGTCTGTCGATCTATCTATATTTTGCAGGGGAGATAGTTTATTTATGGAGATCCCTTAAGGCATAAATTCTGCTCTACTGAATCATTTTTTTCTTTTTTAATAGTTGACAAACAATAACCACAGCTGGCTCTTATGTTCTTTACACCTTTCAAATGATAGTGTGAAGTTAAAGATGTAGTCTACTAAAGATTATCACTTATAAAAGCCTGCCCACTCACTTAGTATTCTCATCAAAGATTCCCTCAGTGCATGCATTGATAAATTTTATATTTTTAATTAAAATGCATCCATGTGAGTTTGTAGCTGTCAATATTCAGTCATTTTTTGTCGATAATAAGATGCAAGACTTTTTTCCCCCATGCCATTAGCATGGTGTAATGTATGAATGGAATGTCAAGGAAATCTAGGCCCCAATCTTGCCAATCTTGTTTCAAATATTTACTAGCTCTATAACCTGGGACAAGTCCCTTACCCACTTTTTTCCCTCCATAATCTCTTCTGTAAAACAAAGTGGTTGAACTAGATAGCCTCAGAGATACCTTCTGGCTTTAATTGTAGGATCATATGGTTATTTCCCCCTTTTCCATGGTGCTAGTGGCAGAGTAGTGCTGGACCTGGAATCGGAAAGACTTGAGTTCAAATATGACCTCAGGAACTCATTAGCTATGTGACCTGGGGCAAGTCATTTAACTTTCATTTGTCTCAGTTTTCTCGACCCTAAAATGGGGATAATTGTACCTATTTCCCAGGGTTGTAAGTATCAAAAGAGATAATATTCAGAAAGCACTTAAGGCAGTGTTTGGCACATAGTAGCTGCTACATAAGTGCTCATTTTATTCCACTTTCCCCTCTTTCATATATCTTGAAAATAGATATTAAAAATGGGTACATGATTTAGACATAAAGGGTGATATAATAAGCAAATTAGGGGACCATAGAAAAAATGATCAGATCTATGGATAAGGGAAGAGATTATGATGAAATAAGAGATGAAGAGGAACAGGAAATAAAATGGATAATTTTTATTACATGAAATTTAAGAGTTTTTGCACAAACAAGACCAATTCAGTCAAAATTGGAAGGAAAGCAGGAAACTAGGGGGAAAATTTTAAAGCAAATTTCTCTGATTTTTGTTAATCAAATATATTGATAACTGAGTCAAATTTATAAAAATGAATCATTCCTCAATGTATAAATAGTAAAAGGATATGAAGAGACAGTTTTCAGAAGAATAAATCAATGTCAATAGTCAAGAAAAAGTGTCCTAAAACACTATTGATTAGAAAAATACAAATACAAAGAAATCTGAACTAATAATTTAAAATCATCAGATTGAGTAACATGACAGAAAAGAAAAACCTGGAGAGGGTGTGGAAAAAAAATTATGGGACCAATGCACTGTTGGTAGAGGTATGAACTTGTCCAATCATTCTGGAGAACAATTTGACCAAAGGACTATAAAACTGTACAAATTCTTTGACTCAATATCATTGCTACTTCTTCTATATCCCAAAGAGATATATGACTACAGATAGATTTAATTTTTTCATCTGAAAACTGCCTGTTCATATCTTTTGACCATTTATCAATTGGAAAATGACTTGTATCCTTATAAATTTGGCTCAGTTCTTTATATATTTGAGAAACAGGCCTTCCTTTATCTGATTTTATCTGAGATAATGATTATAAAAAT
>CM053597.1:71342109-71357366 GCA_028646575.1 Pseudocheirus occidentalis
TTAATAAAACTCACTTTAAATGGCTGTTAAATGAAGATTGAAATCTTGTGCCAAATTGAAACTATCCATTTTTAAATAAAATTTCATGATTTGTAATTACAAAAAAAAGTGTGCCATTGTCACAGATGACAAATTCCATAACTAATGAGTCACAAAGTGAGAAGGGTGAAGTAAGTATGGAAAGAGAACAGCTGTGTGACCTCACTAAAGTCACTGAATGCTTCTATAATTCAGTCCAGAGGAGGCTAGGTGGTACAGTGAATAGAGCACTGGCTCTGGAGTCAGGAGGACCTGAATTCAAATCTGGCGTCAGACATTTAACACTTACTGGCTGTATGACCTTGGGCAAGTCACTTACCCCCAATCACCCCGCCTTCCCCCCTCCAAAAAGCAAAAAAAAAAATTAAATAAAATTCAGTCTACTCCTGTGCAAATGAAATGGCTAGACTCGATTATATAATCTTTAAGGCCTTTTCTAGCTCTGTCATCCTGTACTCTAAGATCAGGGAAGCTGGCTAGTTTGCAAAAGAAGCTAGAAAGAGTTCCAGACACACTGTCCTTCCTAATACCAGGTAAAACATACTACCAGGTGGCATAGAGAGCAGTACATTACAGCAACTGTTGTACTCTTCAGGTGTCAGAGAACCCTTGCTTGGCAAGGATAACAGGCAGACACCTGGGAAAAAATGGTATGCTTCCTTGCTTGTTTAGGTCGAGCCTACTGGAAGTGAGGTGTTTCTTTGGTTGTGGGAACTGAATTCATGACAGTCAAGTACAACAAGAAAGTAAATACTTAGGAAATAAATAAATCAGGAGTCCTTGGCTCATACTAGGAGAAATAAGGAGGAAGATAGATACACACAGGCTGGCAGGATGAAGTCTGGACCAGAGCTTAATGAGTAAAATAGCAGAAGACAAGAGCTGCTTAAATGTGTACAGTTCAAAAATATTTTCCTTAATTTGTTTAATAGTGTTATTCAGTAGTGGCTGAAGTAACTATAAGAATTCTACTTGGCAAACTAAATTTATTCTGTCTTTATCAGGGCTCTAAATGACAGATACACTTTAAATTTAATAACATAAGTATAATAATACTATCACTTTATATTTGATAACCTTTTGGAAATAGTATCTAACTAATCATGTGGGCTTCCTTCAGATTCAGGGGAAAAATGGAGTGTTTCCAATATATATTATATTCATGATACATTTCATGTTTCCTTGTCACTAATTCATGATTCTCTAGGCAGTTTGGATGACTATTTATAAATCCAAACTTCAGAAAACAAGATACAAAAAGTCTTCCAAGGATACAAGGAAGTTGTAGTAGAAAATTGATTTCTAAGGTCATGGAATTTTAGGGCTACCAAGGCCTTTATTATTATATGACGACCCATATTGGTTAAAACATGCCCTGTACCTTCTAAGGGCATATTCACATGAAAAAGAGCAAGGACTCATTGAAAGACAGATGTATGTCCATCACAACCTACATTTCTGGAATCCCCATTTCTGATTCTTGCAACCTATTTTTAGTCCTTTCTAGAGGAGTGTGACATTTTTCTTTATAGGAAGTCTAGTAAGGGAAATAAAATATTTTAACACACTATCAATATAGAACATGGTGGGTTAGTAGAAGGTACAAACAAAGCACTAAGGTGGGAGGAGAGAAGAGCTAGCAGTAGTGGGAACTGCAAATTAAGAAAGGCTTCATCAAGGAAATAGCACCTGAGATAGACTTTAACAAATGCTAAGATTTCAAAAGGTGAAAATACAAGGGCAGGACATTTCAGACAAAGGGAACAAGCACAGTAGCAGGTACAAGACTGAGAAAATTTAACCATATTTGGGGGATATGTAAGGAATCCAGTTTGGCTAGAGGAGAGACTAAATGCAAGGCAAGGTGTGAGAGATAATTCTAGAAAGACAAGTAGAGGTAATTTTGTGGAAGACTGTGAAAACTAAAATGAGAACCCTGGATTTACTCTTAGCTGATAGGAAGAAGCCATTGAAGGTTTTCAAGCCAGGAATTCCCAAGACTGGAGCTGAGCTATAAGGAAAATTATTCTGGCAATGACATTTAAACAATGTATTTTCCCATGGGCCTAGCATGACTTTTTTGCATATGATAATCATTTAATAAAGTATCAGTGAATAAAGCAATGGAGGATAAATTACAGTGGGGAAAGACAGACACCAAGAGACCAGTAAAAATACTTTTGCAACAGAGAAGTGAAAAGAGGAATGAAAAGGAGATGACAGATATGAAATACATTCTATGGGCACAAAAAATAAAATGCAAAAAAAATATAAATTGCTATAATCTTCAATGACCTTAAAACACTGAAATCTTTCACATCTTTATGCTATAAAGTAAAACAACATAGAGAAAGATCAAGTAAACACATTGTCCTCATAAAGAGACACCCTCTCTATACCTGATTGAGTAAATCTTACTTTATTAAGGTGACAGTCACTTTTGGCCTGATTTATAACAAGCAAACTCTTAACTGTGTTACACAAATAGCCTATAAAAGTTAACATTATGCTTAGTTCTCATTAAAGACAAAAAACAGACATTGGGAGCTCCTAAAATTGTTTCAGGGTAAGCTGACAACCTTTATATTCTCTTTCATTTAAGGTTATGCCAGCCATCCATTAGCTAACCAGCCATTTAAGATTTGAGAACATTCCTTTTGCCCCTCCTGGACTTTTAGTATATTGTCATTGGCATCTATTCCATGATATCTTCCTTAAAATATCCAACAACTTCATTTAAAAGTTCCTTTCTGTACCTGGAATAAGGGAATTTTAGAGCTGGGAATATCTTTCAAAATTATTTAATTCAGCATCTCATTATGAAAAAACAAAGGCCCAGAGAGATTCTGACTTGCTCAAGGTTAGCTGGCAAAGGCTTGATAGAATCCCAGCCAGTCTCTAGACTCCTGGGTCCAGGGGTCTTTCTATTAAAACATTCTGCCTCAGTAACCAACTCAGTATTAATAGAGAACTTTGTTAATTGGGTTCTTTTAAAAAATTAGCGTTACTGTGAAAGTCCGAGCTATTTTTGTCTTTGTCAGTATGAAGTATTAGGCTTCAATACTTTGCCATGTCTGTGATCTCATCAGTCAAGACACTCTTACCACAGGGACAAAACCACAGTCTGTCCAAGCCTTTTCATTGAATGTGACTCTTGCCTATGTCCTAATTATTCATTAAGTCCTCTAGGATCTATTCCATATGCTTCAAGATGTCCTCAAGATTTCTCAATACTGGGTGAATAGCAATGAAGCACACAATCTGCCCATCATTGGTCAGTTCCTCTTTACCTTTGTTATACAACCTGCTGCCCACCTCTTCAGCTAAAGCTCTCCTTGATGGTATCCCTTGCAATCGTTCTCCAGGGCAATTCATTGCTAGCTCTTTACTGCAGCCTACTGTCATCCCACCAAGCGCCTCTTCATTGCCCTTTGGGTAATACTCAACTTTAATTTAAAGGTGGGGGTCATCCAAAGGACAATGACCTAAATTGAATTAGATACTTAGCAGTGCACGCTAAGAATTATATTTTAAAGAATTATTCTAAGAATGATATTGTTAAAAGTGCTGGATAATTAACTTTATTGAAATGTTTCTTCCTGAAATAAAATTGGATGCTATATGCAGAAAAAGCATCTTTTTGAAAGAACATTACATTATTCACATGCAGAGCAAGGGGAAAGAAGTAGAATCTCAAAGGTCTCATTATAGGAGATGGAGAAGAGAATAGAAAAGAAGGGCATTATGGGGAAGGGTCTGAACGTTATTTCTTCTCCCATTTGCTGTCAGAACCAAATATCCTGGGAGGTTCTGCTAAATTTGGGGACCAAAGGATGAATACGTATCTTTAGGTGACACCATTAAAGATCTTCATGTAAACTAGGTCTTCTCCCTGAGCTAAAAGTTCAACAAATAATAAAAATTAATGAAAAAGTTTAGCCCACTCAGTCAGTGTCCTATATTCCTGGAAATTGATTTATGCATAATTTCATATCCATCTGACGTATTGTACTGAGGAACTAGGAACAATTAAAATTTTTTAAATCAATAAAATGTGAAACCAAAATAACATAAACATAATATCCTGGAAATCATTAAAAGTAATTTATGGGTCATGCACTACATTAAGCCATCCAAAGTTCTACAAGAAGATTTAGACTGTGGGGAGTGACAAGTATTTACACTTTGTATTTATCAGGAATCTCTTTCTTGCTACCTTTTTCAAAATGGATAAATAAACAAGATGTTACCTGGTATCTACTCCACCCCCCCAGAGAGCTGACAGTGTGTTGAAGGAGAAAGACATGTAATCAACAAATCTAGCAAGACTTGTTAAGTTCTTACTGTGCACAAGGCTCTAGGACACATGCTTGAGATACAAATATAAGAAAACAATGAAGGCCATAGTGTCAAGAGAATTATGTTCTAATAAGGGAGAACAAACATGAAGGGGAACTAGAAGGAGGAGGCTATCTATACAGGATTGATGTAGCTAGTGGGGAAGCAGAGCAGTCAGAAGACTGAGGTGAGAAAGCAATGAAGTGAAGAGCAGGGCTCCTCAAGAAACAGCAGTCTTGGGCACAAAATTACCAACAAGTAGAAAACAGACCAAAATAGGACAGGGCAAGGTAAAAAAAATGGGGAAGAAAAGTTTACTTTGACTTGACTACAGAACATATAGCCAGTGAAGAGACTAAGTTAAAACTGGAAAGAGAGATTTGAACCAGGTTTTGAAGGACCTTGAATCCAGGATCGGTAGTTTATATTTCATTCAGAAGGAAATAGAAAGTCTCTGAAGGTTTTTAAGTATTTAAGTAATGTGATAAGAGTAGCACATTAAAAAGAATTCAAGGGCAGCAGCGTTAAGAAAATATTGAAGAAGAGAGTAGATCAGATGTAGGAAGCCCAGCAGTTAGGCTCTTAATAGGTACTTAAGAGTTGAGGAACAGATAGTTACAGGAGATTGACCAAAGAATGGGGAGGAGACATTCCACAGGTCAAAGGCAGATTAGCACCAGGGATGAGTATAGGTAAAGTTTGAAATCCAGGCAATTTTAGTCAAGTTGTATGAAGACATCAGAAATCAGAATTGATTAGGAGAACCTGATTCTCTTGAAAGTTCTGAGTCAGTCAAGGGTCTTCTATAACCCTGGAAGGTCAAGAATTTATTTAGGAGCTTAAGTGAGCCTGAGTCCAAAAGTATATAGGTCACCATTTGTTAGGTAAAAAATCAAGAAGGAATAAGTAATGACAATAATCAGCAAATTTATATAATAGTAATGTGCATTTGCTTTGCTTTAAGAATAAGTTAAAAATTTGAACTTATGAATTAATTAATAATTAGAAGTGACCAGAGCAATGTGCCTTAGTGGAAAGGACAAAGATTTGGGAGATGGGAGAACTGAGCTAGACAATCATGAATTAGCTGTGCTACTCTAGGCAAGTCACTTCTCTCTGGACCTCAATATCATCATCTGTAAAACAAAGTAGTGATTAGATGATTTTAAGGTCCCTTCTAGCTCTAATATTCTATATCTGTTGAAATAACAGCTTCCCTATATCCTTAATGGGAGTGGGTTTAAATGAAATAGGAGTGTTATAATAAAAAGAGGGTCATGATAAAATGAAGGGTATTCAAAACATAAAGAATAGTCAGAATAAAGGCTTGGAGAATGACAGGAAATACTAAATATGGTAAAAAACTAATTTCCATTTTCTGGGAAGCTATCTTTGGACCATAAAACACTGGAAAAGGAAGTGAACATAAGATCATTAAGTCCAATCTCCTTTTACAGATGATTCAACCTGAATGGAAATATGTGAGAAAGTGTCAAGAAAGGGAGAACAATCAACCAACAAGCGTCCAAATGCCTACTATGTGCTATCTATGGGTACTGAGGATGCAAAGACAAAAGAGAAATAATCCCTGTGCTCACAAACCTTGTAGTTCTTAAGAAGATTATAACGTGATGTATATAGATTTACTCGAAATAGATACAAGATGATTGGCTGAGGGTACTAGAAGGTGGCAAGGTCAGGATCATAGAAGGTGGCACTTGAGCTCAATCTTGAGGGAAACTAGGGATTCTAAGGGGTGGAAATAAGGAGGGGGTATTTTAGACAAGCCAATGCAAGGGCATAGACACCAGAAATAGACTAGTACGTTCAAGGAACACTAAGAATGCCAGTTTGATTTGATTGTAGAATATGTGGAAGAAAGATATATATATTAAGGCTGGAGACGTAAATTGTGGGCAGTATTTCAAGGTTTTTAAATGCCAAACAGAAGGTTTACATTTGATCCTAGAGGCAATAAGGAGCCACTGAAATGTAGTGAGGAAGGTCTTGTAGTTTACAAAAAGCACTTTTAAAAAGCATTTTGCACTAATGGGTCATTTCATTGGACAAACAGATAAGTAATTTATAAATTAATCCAATGTCAGTAACCAGTAATTTCCTCTCTAATAAAATACATGCCAGTTTCATTTTCTCTGGTGTTATTAGGTGCTAACATTGTCCAGAACTGTATCGATATGATTTACTGTTTTTATTATGCAATAATAAAAAGGACCCCTTGGACAGCATAACATTTAATCAAAATGGGACAATAATATGCAGAGAGGAAGAAGCCAGGATATAAAACTGAAAATAGAAGCTAGGTTGGGAAGAATATGTTGTGTGATGGAAAGTATACTGGATATGGAGTCAAAAGATCTCAGTAGAAATCCACTCTCTGTCACCTACAGGGCAGGGATATGACTACATGTGTGTCCTTGGGCAAATTATTTAATTTCTCTGGACTTGGCCTCAGTTTCCTCATCTGTAAAAATAGAAGATTTTATTCAATTATCACTAAGATTCCTTTTAGTTCCACAGCCATGAGCCTAAGAAATCTCAAGATTTTAACTTTGAAAAAGACTTTAGAGATCACACTAGCAAAAATAATTTTACAAATGAAGAGACTGAATCCCATGGGGTGACTTATCTAATGCTGCAATATTGTTCTATTAAAGTAGGCGCTCCCTCCATGGATAGAATATACCTATATTGCTAAAAAGTCCTCAAGAGATTTATTGGCTATAATGTCCTCTGAAGCTTTCTTAGCTATTTTAGGGATGTTCAGTTTAGAGTTACCAGTGGCTTTGATTTCTTAGGAAAATAAAAATCTTTATCTGACTAGGATCATCTTACAAAATGCATTCCCACCAAAAAGCAAAGCTGTTTCACTGAAACATTTTTCAAATGCCCTATAGGGTGAATAGTGATCTTGTTATGCTGGCCAGATACAGCCTACCAACCATATGTTTGCTATCCACGACCTAGAGTAAGGCCAGTACTAGAAGAACATAGCAAAGAAAGATTTTAAAGGGGATTCCAGAAGGCATGATGCCAGAGCTAACAAAAGCCAACAAACCCCCAAAGACACAACCTGTCACTATGGGCAGAGGATCAAGATAAGCTGTATGTTATGTGGAAAAGATGTATTACTCAACATAACATGCTTTGTCACTAAACTAAAATCTTTCGCCAAAATCCCAATTCTCTTACTAAATACATCTTAAGACTCAAGACTGACATAGTGTCACTTCCCAAGTGAGTGGCATGTTACTACAGAGGGTATGGTGAGTCTGTTCAAAGCACATTTATTAATTACCTCATTACAAAGAAAAGATGCTGAGGAAATTCTTGGGGCACACAGTAAGTTAACCAAGCACTAGTGATAGAATACAGACCCCAAGTTTCCAGTCTGTTATTAGCCTAATGAACCTCAGTCAATTTTTCTTCCTAATCAAATTGTAGCAAGATTTTCCTATAAGTTTTGAACCTGGGGTAAGAGACTAAAATGGGAAATTACTTATCCACATGCAGTAAAGACAAATGCCTTTTCATCTCTACTAACCAGAAGGAAGACAATGACAGTTTGTTTTAGTGAAGACTTCCAAATTATAAGATTATTTCTTCTTAGTGGTGACAGTCCTCATTGGAAAGAACTCTTTTCTAGAAGGACTAAAATTTCCTCAAGCAGAAAAACTCACCAAATCAAAAGGGTAGAAGTGGTATCATTGAAATGTATCATCATCATATCAAGACTAACACCAACAACAACACTCACCATATATATATATATGTGTGTGTGTGTGTGTGTGTGTGTATGTGTATATATATACACACATACATACATATACACACATATACATACATATATACACACATATATACATACATATACATGCATACATATATACATTCATGTATATGTATATATGTATACATATACACACACACACACTTAGACATATAGAATTTCAACTCAACAACTTCAAGCACTTATTTTGAGCCTGTTACGTGCTAAGCACTATGCAGAGTGCTAGGGATACCAAAGTATAGAGAGATGTGTATATAATACATTTCTTTTCTATATGTAGAGGAAAGGTTATATGGCAACTCTTATCTAAGAAAATAAGTAGCAGAGACATTCCTAATCTGCACAGAAAAGTGTCTCATGTAGAGCTCCCGAAAATGATGAGATTAAAATTTATGTGCTCTCTCTCTCTCCACATATATACATATGTAATATACGCATATATACATGTGTTTACATACAATATACACATATTACATATATAGTTTTTATATAGCATCAAAATAATTGTAAACCTGCTAATCACCCATTTTACCTGTATATACTCAAGCTTACCATATTCTCTATGGAAAAGGACTCAGTAAATGTAGTTACAGCATTCATTTAAACCCCTTCAGGTTAACGACTTAATTTCAAGTTGAAGTACTCAAAGGAAGGCCAAGACCTGCTACTTATTTTGCATCCACCCACAGAGCCAACCATGGCATGCCTCATATAGAAGCTATTACCTAAATGTTTATTTAAATTTTAAAAAATTCATTGTGATAAAATGGTTTACAAGGCATTTATAAGCATAATCCTCAGGGCCAACATTACAGTGAGGGTCCAGTGCCCCTAATAATATCAGAGATTCTTGCTTGTATGTGAAAAGTAAAACCAACAGTATCACGATAACTGAATTGCATGGGGATTTTAGAGTATTTTGCAATGGATTCAGAAACCTACATCACTTTGCCATCAATATGTTCATCTAGTCACCACTATATCCAGTATCAGTCTAACTTCCAGTTCTCTATTCTGTGTATTTGCTACTTTATGAAAGTAGAATTGAAGTATTTCAAAGTAATTTTGTATGATTGAGACATCAAGAAAAAGTTTACTGTCATAGTTTCTTTGCAATGCTAGCCTGCATAATCTAATTTAAGTGAACAAATATTTGCAGAGCAACTTTAGAGCTGAAAGGGCTATAAACCATCCTTTGACAGTCTCTGTCATCAAGCAATTTACCATGTGTTACAGAAGACACTTTCTAAAAATGTCAATGGTACTCCTTACTACTCAATTCAACTATGGCGAAAGACTGATATTTTGTTTCTTTAATAAAACAAAAATATGCTTTGGCATAGAATAAGTGATATTAAATATCACTAGTCACCCATGTGTAAAAAGTTTTTAAAATAAAAATGTTTACCTCATTCCTGTTATTTTTTTTAAAAAGGCATTTTCCCTAGTGGTTGGGGAATGAAAGTTAGTATAAAAGGTTTAAAGAGTCAGGTAATGAGAACAGAGGTGACTTGGTCATTCAAATATTTCATTTAAATGTATCATGAAAAGAAAATGTCTGGCAACCACATTTTAAATACAAATATCAGAACTACTAATTTCATACAACTCAGCAAGATTAATAACACTTCACCATGGTCTAGTGGATAGAATGCTGGATTTGATATTGAGACACTTACTAGCTGTGTGATGCTGGTCAGGTCATTTGACCTCTCTAAAATTTAGCTTTATCATAAACAAAATGGATTTAATAATAGCCTTCTCACAGGATTGTTGTTAGTAGCAAATAAGATCCTATGTTTCAGGCACTCTAAAACTGAGCTACTATTTTCTCCCACAAAATATTAAAGTTAAGGGGGCCCTTAGCGGGTATTGTGAATAGAGCACCAGCCCTAGAGTCAGGAGGACCCAAGTTCAAATCTAGCCTCTCTTAAAACAATCTAGTTCTAGCCTTTGACCTTGGGCAAGTCACTTAACCCCAATTGCCCTGCCTTCCCCCATCCAAAAAGAAAAAAAAGGAATGTTAAAGTTAGGGTCACCCCCCTGTTATCCTATCCATGAGTGTACCATCCTCCCTCCTGCATCAGCATAATTCAAAATGATTAAAACAAAAAATCTCTAGCAATTTGAGTACCACAAGACTGTGGGTGTATATACTACATATACTACACACACATATACACATACATATACACGTATACACACATATGCTGTGTATACTTAAGAAAAGAAATTTAAACAGAAAAGCCAACAGTACTTCACCAAGATAATATTTAGTTCTTTTTCATTATCTAAGATCAATGTTCTTAACCTGGGAACTACAAACTTAGGTGGATGGATGGATATATAGATAGATAGATAGACAGATGTATCAATCTAAACACATATATACACACATTATGTATATATACATCCATTTATAAATTGTATTTTTCAAAACTGTATACACAGATATTATATGTATCCATTTATAAACTATATTTTAAAAACTGTGTAAATGTGGTTTCGTAACTTTATGTACTTTAATTTAAAAAAAACATTACTCTGAGAAGAGCTCCTCAGACTTCTCTAGACTGCTGAAGGAGTCCATCAGACAAGTATAAAGGTTAAGAACCCCTGCTCTTGGTTTTAGTTAAGGAAAAGATGAGGCCATGGCCCCGATTCAGATTGTATTGACTTCATTAAAGCACTAATTAGAAAACTATATGTTAAAAGCAAAATACATCTCTATAAAGATCTCCCAAATACAGGAAAGGAAAAGGTGTGAATATAACCGATTTCAGGAAAAGTAGGAAACAAAGTATATATTAGCTAAGTAATTTAGATTAGAAGATATGGTTATTTTGCAAGGTTTTAAGATCCACCACAATACTTTGAGATAGGGAAGGGATCTTCTAACAAATAAGTAAGTCAAAATAGGAAGTAACACTTTTTCCCTGGCTCTGAGTCTATTGATTGCTGGGTCAGGGAACAGAGGACAAGCTATATTTCTGCTCAGCAGCCCTCAGCTCTACATCAAAGTTTCAGTAATTTTCATCACATAATGACCATCATCCTTAGGCCCATTTAAATTAATGAAGCACTTGTGTCCATGACAGAAACAAGAGTAATCCCCTCCACACTCTACACCAACATGGGCCCTGGGAGAGACGAAGGGGGATGGAAATCAACCTTCAACAGTCCAAACTAGTGTATTACTATTGGAGAAACACGGGTTAGCGTCATGACCAGCTCTGCCCCAAATGGTCACTAAAACCTTCCCCCTTTCCCTTGCCCATCACCGATCTCCTCTTCTCCTCCCGTCGATGCTCCCACTAACTGCCAGCATCAACCAAATCAGGTACAACCATAAAGAACTCAATGCACTCTGCCCCGCAGCAACCTATCATCTTTTAATTCCCCCTAAAGCTCTGCCTGGGGCTGGAAAGCAGTTCATTGTATCAGGTCCAATAATGCAACACATCTTATAACCCTTCTTCCATAGTAAAACAATTTCACCTCGCTACCCAAGGACCCTAAAAGCAAGCAACTCCACTTTTTTTTTTCTTATACGGCTTCTCAGGTTCCACAGATCGCACGATATATCGCACCCCTCCCCCCACACACACACACGCACACAGAGCCCCACTCATGCACATGTTCTGTAGATTCTCCCGGTACACCTTCTGAGCCGTTTAGTAAAGCCGGCAGAAAACTTTCCCTGTGCTTCCCAATGTCCCTAACCCCACTTATCCGCAATCTACGTCCTCCAAAATGTTTGCTTTACCTTGTGGCCCTTGCCCGGGGGGCACCTGACGTGGTTGGATGCTCCAGCTGTTTGGTTCATCCCGGGAAGTTGGAGGGCTGCAAACTTCTCTGCACCAGGGGCAGGTTGCAGATCCAAAGAGCAAAGGACAGTGGCCCTCTCTCGGGGATATGCGAGGTGTGTACGCCTCCTGATCTCTAGTGGACTCTGGCGAGCCTTGGAAGGGGTTCGACTCCCTGGAAAAAAAAGAAAAAAAAAGCCCTCAGGCTGTGGATTGCTCTGGGACTTCTTGCTGCTAGAGATTGAAAAAACTGAGAACCCCCAAGCTCCTGGGGGTGGGGGAGAAACTGCAGAGATCGACAAGGGGGGAGAGGTGGGGAAGGGAGTCAGCGTAGCGTTGGGAGGATCCCCTCGCTTACTAGTGGTGTCTGCAAGGAAAAGATCCAAGGGATTACAACTCTGGAGCCTCGGTTGCTGTTCACTCCAGCAAGTCCTGCATAAGCAAAGACGCTGGGAGAGGAGGAACAGGGTACAAGGGGTGGGTGAGCGGGGACGTTATTAGATGTTAAGATTGTGCTAGCTGCGGGCTAGGAGAGGAAGTGGCAAAAGCTGCAGTGGGGACGTGGAGTATCAAAAGCAAAGCGAGCCCAGAGTCCGGTTCAGAACTAGGGGGCGTGATCTTTGCATCCTCCGAGAGAAGTCACAACTTGGCCACTATGCAGAACTCATTAGACCTTTTCCACACGCAACGCTGAAAATGAAGGGGATGAATTGAGAGTAGGGCAGGTTTTTTTTTTTAAACGTGTTTAGCTATGGAATCCACGCCAGAAGGGAATTACAAAAGGCAGGCATGGGAGCTCCCAGCTCAAACCCCGACAAGCTGGGCTTGCCCGTGGCACCTCTGGTCCGCGCTCCTGCAGTGGCACGCGCACCCCGCTACCAGGGCTCCAGGCTCCGAATCTTCCCGGGACCGTCAGGAGGTGGCATGCTTGGCTTTGCCAGGCGCGGCGTCTTGAGACAAGAGTAATTAGGGATCTGGGTGCGGAGGAGGAACTGGGCCTGGCGAGGGGCGAAGAAGAAAATAAGCGGAGTGGCAGAAGAACGTTTGTCTGGACGGGCCGTGCCAGCTATTCTTCTCAGTTCTTTTTCCCAAAGCTTCTGACGAAAATGATTTGGAGACAAGAAGCTTAGGTTAGTTAGGAGACCTCTCTTCCTCTCGTTCCCACCTCCCTGCCCCATGTCCACTATCCCCTTCACATTAGGCTGCCTTTTTCTTTGCCTCAGGCACGTGGCCTAAGTCCTTTTGCAGGCAGAGTGTGTGGGGCAAACATTCTTCTAACACGCAGGTGTTTCCAAAGAGTTAATTGGGTTGTCTTTGAGGTCGGTTCCCAGTTTTGAGATTTTGTCGATCTTTTCTTCCCGAAGACCATTTAGGATGTTATGAGTTGCACGGATCGGGCGGGTCTCTGAGTAGGGTGGATGGAATTTTGTACCTTGATCCACGTAAAGACCAACTATCCCGAGGAAAGTGGTTGTTGTTTCCTGAGATGCTGAAAAAAGAATGAGCTACAAAGTCGGGAATTCGAATTAGAATTTTAGTATTTAAGATAAAAGGGAACTTAGAAGGAAAAAAAAAGTACAGGAGTTCTTAAACCATTTTTTGTTTTGGGGTGTGTCTGTGTGTGTGTGTGTGTGTATTTTGTTTTGTTTTGTTTTTTCTATGGATGACTTGGATACTCTGGTGAAACCTATGCATCTCTTCTTAGAATGGTTTAAAATCAATAAATAAAATAAATAATAAATAAATAAAATTTCTTCTATCTAGACTTCCATCTAAGTTCACATACCCTCTAAAAACTACCCAGAATTCCAGTTTAAGTTGTAGGGTAACAAATTTAGTAATTTCCAGATCACTGAGTCCAAATCCTTCATTTTATTTTGAAAAAAAAATAAGCCCTTTAGATACTGGGTCACTTTTCCAAAGTCCCACTGGGAAGCAAGTAGCAGAAGCAGTCTGTGAAGCCATGTTCTCTGACTCCAAATGCAGCACTCTTTCCATTCTACCACACAGCTTCCTATCAGGAAACAGCTAGGTTATGTCCCAGTGAAATACAACTCTGGCAGATCTAACCAAGCAAGAAAATTTTGAATTTGGGCCTGGTAAAGGGCCAAAGACAAAGCCTAACTAAATTCTGAGTGGCTAATTCTGTAGTCTCAGCTAGAAAGGGTTGAATGATAGCAACCTAAAAAAAGACCACCTATTAATGTATGGAGGAGAGGTTGTGATCTTTGGAAGAATAAGCCACAAAAATAGATGAAATCACAGGTGTCTGAAATACTTAGAAGGAAACAGGAATCCAATTATGCTTAATGTCACAGTTTGTGTTTTGTTTTAAACTTGTCTTTCATGATGGAATAATGGGAACTATTGGAGCAGCTAGGTGAAACAATGAATACAGCACCAGCCCTGGAGGACCTGAGTTCAAATTTGGCCTCAGACACTTAACATTTACTAGCTATGTGACCTTGGGCAAGTCACTTAACCCCAATTGCCCTGCCTTTCACCCTCCGAAAAGAAAAAAATAAATGGGACTAATATGTTTTTTTTTTCATTGACTTGTTTATTTACTTTTAGTTTACAAGATTCATTTCCACAATTCCTTGAGTTTCAAATTTTCTCCCCTCTCCACCATGGTGGCGTGCAGTCATTCACAGGATCTGCAAATACTTTCATAATGTACAATAATCTTGTTGTATAGAAGGGTTGTAACCAATGGAGCAAACAAGGGGAAAAAAAAGAAACAAAACCAAACATGAAAAAAAAACTATAGCATGTATTGCTGCAGTCTCCATGTAAACTCTAGTCTTTCTAGATCTTTCTACAAATGTAGATATCTCCTTCCATCCTGGGATTGGTAGAGTAGTCTTTTAGCTGTGCGTTGCTAAGAAAAGTCCAGTTTATCAAGGCTGGTTGTCACACATATGATGTGTCTGTGATTGTGTACAAATTTTTCCTGGTTCTGTTCTTCTCACTTAGCATCTATTTATATAAGCCTCTCCAGGTAATTATGAAGCCTATCTCCTTCCCATTTCTTATAGCACAATAGTATTCAATTACCTTCATATACCATAACTTGTTCAGCCATTCCCCAATTGATAGGCATCCCCTTAATTTCCAGTTTTTTTGCCACCACAAAGAGAGCTGCAATAAATATTTTTGTACATATGGGTCCTTTCCCCACTTCTATGATCTCCTTAGGACACAACCCCCAAAGTGGAATTACTGGGTCCAAGGGTATGCAATTATTTATAGCCCTTTGAGCATAG
>CM053597.1:71366957-71383047 GCA_028646575.1 Pseudocheirus occidentalis
ATGTAAAGAAGAAAACAAATAAAATTAATTACATTAAAAAAACAAAAACAAAACAAAATAAACAAACAAAGAAACAAAAACAAGTTCTCCCTCCACTGGCATATAGCCTAACTCCCTATAATTTTTAGATATTAAAAAATTACTGTGGCTGAAAAATTCCTCCTCATCAAGTTAACCTGGTGATAAACCACTCTAAACTCAGATAGCGTAGTCCTGAGGCAACATCCAGGCCTCTATCCATCATCAGAACTATAAAGCCCCTACAGGTAACATGGTGGCACCATGGATAGAGCACTGGGCCTGGAGTCAAAAAGATCTGAGTTCAAATCCAGCCTCACACACTTACTAGATGTGTGACTCTAGCAAGTGACCCAACTTTTGCCTCAGTTTCCCCCAATGTAAACAGAGCAAATAATAGCACCTACTTCCCAGCCTTGTTGTGAGGCTCAAAATGAGGTAATATTTGTAAAACACTCAGCACAGCACCTGGCATATAGTAACCATGTAGTAAATAAATGTTTGCATGTAGTAAAAAAAAAAAGAAAAAAAGAAAAGAAAAACATCTAGAAAAGAGAAATTAAAATCCCCTATTGAACAATAAATTGGAAATCCAGAAACTTCAAAGTGAGATTAATAAGATTGAAAGTTAAAAAAAAACTATTGAGCTAATAACCAAATCTAGGAGCTATTTTTATTGGGAGGAAAATAACATAGTTAAGTCACTGGTTAATTTTATTGAAAAAAGGAGAGACAAGAAAACCAAATATCCAATATAAAAAATGAAAACAGTGAATTCACCATCAATGAAGAGGAAATCAAAACAATTAAAGGAGTAATTTTATACAATTATATGTCAATATATTTGACAATCTGAGAGAAACCAATGAATATTTACAAAAATATAAATTACCTAGATTAACAGATCAGGAAACAATTCCAAAATAATCCCATCTTAGAAAAAAATATTGAGCAAATCATTAGTTAACTCCATAGGTCAAAAATCCCCAGGACCACATGGGTTCATGAGTGAATTCTGCCAAACATTAAAAGAAAAATTAATTCTAATACTGTATAAACTATTTGGGAAAATAGGCAAAGGAGTCCTACCAAATTCTTTATATGACACAATTGTGGTGTCAATACCTAAACAAAGAAGAACTGAAACAGAGAAAGAAAATTACAGGCTAACTTCCCTAACAAACATCAATGTGAACATTTTTTTTTAACAAAATGCTAGTAAGGTGATTACAGCAATGTATCACAAGAATTAACAATATGACAAGGTTGGATTTATGCCAGGAATGCAGAGTTGGTTAAATATTAGGAAAACTATCAAAATTGACCATATCAATAAAAAAACACAAGAGAAATCATGTGATTATCTCAATAGAAGCAGAAAAAGCTTTTAACAAAATAAAGCACTTATTCCTAGGACAAATACTACAGAGCATAAGAATAAAAGGAGTGTTCCTTAAAATGATAAGCAGTATCTATCTAAAAG
This sequence comes from Pseudocheirus occidentalis, assembly GCA_028646575.1. Taxonomy (NCBI): domain Eukaryota; kingdom Metazoa; phylum Chordata; class Mammalia; order Diprotodontia; family Pseudocheiridae; genus Pseudocheirus; species Pseudocheirus occidentalis. The sequence continues at coordinate 71,368,459 of CM053597.1, forward strand.
CATCAGCATTAATGGAGATAAGCTAGGAGCCTTTCCAATAAGATCAGGGGTGAAGCAAGGATGCACATTATCATAACTATTATTCAGTATAGTTCTAGAAATGTTAGCTATAGGAACAAGAGAAGAAAAAGAAATCAAAGGAATTAGAATAGGCAAGGTGGAAACAAAACTATCCCTCTTTGCAAAGGATATGATGGTATCCTTAGGGTACCTTAGAAAATCAAATAAATAATTACCTGAGATAATAAACAACTTTAGCAAAGTTGCAGAATATAAGATAAATCCACATAAATCATCAGCAAACATGACCAACAAAGCTCAGCAGCAAGAGATAAAAAGAAAAATTTCATTTAAAATAATTATAAACAATATAAAATACTTAGGACTCTAGTTCTGAGGACAAACCCAGGAACTATATGAACACAATTACAAAACACTTTTCACACAAAGTCAGATATAAATAACTGGAAAAATATCAATTGCTCATGGGTAGGCCAATATAATATAATAAAAAGGATAATTCCACCCAAACTAATTTACTTATTCAGTACCATAACAAACTAACAAAAAATATTTGATAGAGCTAGAAAAAATAACAAGATTCATCTGGAAAACAAAAATACAATACTATCACTCTTTGCAGATGATATGATAGTAGAGAACCCTAGGAAGTCAACCAAATAATTACTTGAAATAATTAACAACAGTACAAGATTTGGAGAATATAAGAAAAAACCCACATAAATCATCAGTATTTCTGTATATTATCAACAAAGCTCAGCAGAAAGAGATAAAAAAGAGAAATTCCATTTAAAATAACTGTAAATATAAAATATTTGGGAGTCTGCTTGCCAAGACCAACCCAGAAACTACATGAACACAATTACAAAAACATTTTTCACATAAAGTGAAACACTTTTAAATAAAGTCAGATATAAACAATTGGAAAATATCAATTGCTCAAGGATAGGCTGAACCAATATTGTAAAAAAAAAAAAGAATAATTCTGGCAAACTACCAAAATATATTTGATAGAGCTAGAAAAAAATAACAATAAAATTCCTCTGGAAAACAAAAGGTCAAGATCATCAAGGGAATTAATGAAAGAGAAAAATACCAAGGAGGCTGGCCTAGCAATACCAGATCTCAAATTATGTTATAAAGTAGTAATCATCAAAACTATCTGGCACTGGCTATTAAATAGAATAATAGATCTGTGGAATAGATTACATACACAAGGCACAGTAGTTAATGACCACAGTAACCTAGTGTTTGATAAATCCAAAGACCCTAGTTTTGGGGATAAAAACTCACTATTTGACAAAAACTGCTGGGAAAATTGGAAAATAATAAGACATAAACAAGGTATAGACCAGAATCTCACACTATGTATCAAGTTCAAAATGAATATATGATTTAGTCATAAAGGGTGATACCATAAGCAAATTAGAAGAACAAGAAATAGTTTATCTGTAAGAACTATGTGTAGAAGGGAAGAATTAATGACCAAGCAAGAAATAGAGAGCATTACAATATGTAAAATATATAATTTTGATTACATTAAACAAAAAAAGCTTTTGGACAAACAAAACTAATGGAAGCAAGCTTAGAAGGAAAACAAAAATCTGGGATACAATTTTTACAACAAGTTCCTTTTATAAACATCTGATTTCTCAAATATGTAGAGAATTTAGTCAAATTTATAAGAATACATGCCATTCTCCAGTTGATAAATTGTCAAAAGCTATAAATGGGCAGTTCTCAGAAGAAATCAAAGCTATCTATAGTCATATGAAGAAGTATGCTAAATCATTTTTTATTAGAAAAATGCAAATTAAAACACCTCTGTGATACCACTTCACACATATCAGATTGGCTAATATGACAAAAAAATGAAAATTATAAATGCTGGAGAGGATATGGGTAAATTGGGACATTGATGCACTGTTGATGGAGTTGTGAAATGATCCAACCATTCAGAAGAGCAATTTGGACCTATGTCCAAAGGGCAAACAAATTGTGAATACCCTTTTCATCCAGCAATACCACTATTAAGTCTATATTCCAACGAGATCAGGGAATTTTTCTTGATATGTAATTGGGAAAAAAATTTTATTTAAAAATAAGAAGGTAGGTGTACAATTTGGAGATGTAATCAGTATGGTTGGTTGCTCTCCTTTGTTCTCAAAGAGGAACAAAATGACATCACTATGCTAGAGTCAAGTTCAGTGTGTCCAACTGTTGTTGATCAGACCAATATGAGCTTGGAATGCTCTACAAAAGTTGGGCACAAACAGTCCGTGTGAACATTTTGGGTGGATACTCTCAATTTGTGGACCCTGTGTTTCCTTTGGGCTGTTTCAATTCTGCTTTGCTCATAGAGCACAGAACCTTCTCTGATGTGGGCATGGTATGCTGAGTGGTCCTTTGTCAGTGTCTCTTATGTTACACAATCAGTTCCAAAGGTCTTGAGAGAGACGTTGAGAATGTTATCCTTGAGAGTTCTTGTATTGCTTCTACTTACCATCCTGTACAGGCCAGAACCCCCTTGAGAGGGCCCCTTCAAAAACCCCTTTAAGAGGCCCCTTTTAGTTTTCTAAGTCTGCCTTGAGAACCAGACATCTAACCTTGGTCAGCATGTCCTTGCAGGTGCGGCTGAGATTTGGTGTGTGTTCAAGAGGCATCCGAGAGTAGGCTCTGCTCCTGCCCCTTCATCTGTCTACCAAGGACCCAGGACTCCTTCCACAGGAACTGGTTACCTTGGGGGGGGAGGTGCAGGGGGCGTGGAGGTATGGAGCCTGCTTTACTCAACAGAATCTAAGCTCTCAGCACATACTAAATGGCTGTTGTCAAGGCATGTGACAGAAGGCAAACAAATGGTTAATAAAAGGGCTACGAAGGAGGAGGGGGTCAACCCATAATACATGGAGGCATATTAATCACAGCAAGAGATATACAATGAAGGAACTTTGTAACTTCTCGAGGGTGTCGGGCTTATCTGTCCATGTCTGGGAGTCTCTCAGAATCTCGAAGAGCCTCAAGAGGAGGCTGAGGTTGGAGATGCACATACAAGGTAGGTGATGTGGGGATATTCTTAGTCTAGTAGGTCCAGGCACCATCCTATGAATTTTTGACCTGTGAGAGCTATCCATAATATAGTCTTTTTGGTAAGCATATGTTTTGCATTTGAACAATGTGGCCAACCCATTGGAGTTGCATTCTCTGAGGCACAGTTTGAATGCCTAGCAGTTTAGTTCATGTAAGGGCCTCAGTGTCTGGTACCTTATCCTGCTATGTGATCTTCAGAATCTTCCTAAGACAACTCAAATGGAAGTGATTCAGTTTCTTGCCATGGCACTGGCATACTGGCCAGGTTTCACAGGCGTACAGTAAAGAGATCAGCACAATGACTCCATAGACTTTCAGTCTGGTAGTCAGTCTAATACCTCTTCTCTCCCATACTTTCCTTCAGAGCCTCCCAAACACTAAAGTAGCTCTGGCAATGTGTGTATCAACCTCATTATCAATGTGTACATCCCCTAGAAAGTACACTACCAAGGTAAGTGAGATTATCCACAGAATTTAAAACTTCTCTATTTGCTGATGTATTAACTGATGGTTCCATATATACTATAGATGGTGTGGTGGTGGCTGATGGGGTACCTGTATTTCCTTGATGTTAATTGTTAGGCCAAAATGAGTACAAGGAAAAGAGACTTGATGTATACTTTATTGCATCTCAACTTCAGAGACTGCATTGAATGCACAATCATCAGCAAACAGAAAATTATATACCAATACTCCTTCCACTTTGGTCTTGACTTGTGCCCTTTTTAAGTTAAAGAATTTACCACCAGTGAAGCAGCTGACCTTAATGCCATGTTAATCCTCATTGAAAGCATTTGACAACATGACTGAAAATATCATGCTAAAAAGCATGGCAGCAAGCACACGGTCTTGTTTCATTCCATTGGTGATGAAAGCATGAAAACATTGCTCATTATCTAGAACCTGGGCAAGAACACAGTCATGAAATTGATGTATGATGCTAATGAACTTCTCTGGGAAGTATGGTGTGTTCAGGAAAGGCTAATACCTCTGGTATAATGCCTGCATATCCCTTTTCAGGACTGCTTTCCACCTTTTGTGTCCACCTATTCCATTCAACTCTTACCTGTGGTTCCAAGAAGCTGAAGTGTAGGCAGTGGTGACACCCCAGCAATCCATTCTGGAAGATAGGCTAACCCAGAGAGTTAGTTAAGAGGCACTTTGAAAGAGGAAAGCATTAGAATCTGGAGGGGAGATGAAAAGATTTCTTGGAGTAAATGGGAATTGAGTTGAGTTTCGAAGGAAGTTAGAGAAGCTAAGATGCCTAGGTGAAAGGGCAAATAATTCCAGGATATCTAAGACAAAGGCATGGAGTTGGGTGTGGGATTGTCCATTTTGAAGGAAGTGAACATAAACTAGGGTTTTGCTAATGCAGAGGGCACGAAACAGAATAGGGCACAATAAGGACTAGAAAAGTTGGAAAGTGACAGGTTGTGAAGAACTTTCAATAATAACAAAGGAATTTATTTTTTATTTTGCAGGTAATAGAATGCCAGTAAATCTCATTGAAGGAGATATGGGGGGAGGGGCATGACATCATCAAATCGCTACTTTAAGAAAATTACTTTGACTTCAAGTGGAAGATAAATTAGATTAAAGACAAGAGGAGGCAGGATTTAGAAGTAGAGTAGTCTAGATATGAGACCATGAAAACCTCAAGTAGGGTTGTGGTCAGGCCATATAGAATACAGCATGTGGAGGTAAAGACAATGAGATTTAACAATGCATTGGTTCTGTGGGTAAATTACAATGAAGAGCTGAGAATGAACTAGATTTTTCAGTCTGAGTGACCTGGAGAACGGTACTCTTTCTGTATATGATGTAAAAAAGTATCTACTTTCCACACTCTGCCAGAGAAAGTTTCCTCACTGATATTTTTTTCTTCTCCCCTCTCAGGGTGACAACTATGGAAAAGCAAGATAAAGTTAAGAAAATATACCTATTCTTTATATAATTTCCAGTATTCTCCTAAAATATTAAAATATTACCTTGAAAAAATATCCAAAAGATGTTCATTAAGTCACATTTCAAAGACTTGAAAGGGATTTTTGGACTTCCTTAACCATTTTCCTATCTTAAGGTATAACTGAATTGAATAGACTAACACCATGTTTAAGTACTATTCTCCCCCTCCCACTCTTATCCACTTTATCTGTGCAAAAAAAAAATCACAAAGCATATTTACAGTTTAGCTGTGTCGGTCTGCTTGGATATCACTCCAGAAAATGTATGGGTGCCTCTTAAATCGATTGTGTGTGTAGTCAATTCAGTCTACCAAATTATTATTTCTAAAGCTTTATAAAACATAAATAATAGAAGACAAAGTCCATTCCCTAGATCTTATGATCTTAATTAGATGTAAAAAGCACAGTGAGTGAATGCATCAAGCAGCAATTGCTAAACGTAATCCTAGCTTCTGTTCTTCCTTCTATGTTGTCCCAACCTTCTTCCATCTAAATAGTAATGAAAGAATTGCTTACAACAAACTGCAGCTTTCCCATTAACATCCCTCTGACTCATTAGATTAACATGCCAGGGACTATAGACATGTGCCATATCTGACTTATTCCAAATATTTTTGAAAGTTCTAAAATATTACAATAAAGAAATCTCTGAAAGTATACAAGCTAGTAAATCTCCTCAGCTTAATGAGTAAATTGGAAATTACTTTGAAGAAATAAATTGCAACTTTCTTTCTTCATTCATCCTATTGTTACTTTCTTTTTATTCATTCATGAGATTAATTCAACCCTTATAAATGGATCATTTATTACTTTAGTGCCTTGATAGCTCCTGACTTTTCTGTGATTGGGTCATTGAAAGATAATTACATGTATAAATGTTGGTCACTGGAGGAATCAAGGGAAGAAATGTGATATAACATTAAAGACACAGATCTACACATTAGAAGAGCAGAATTGTCTGCCACCTCTCCCTCTGACATACTATGTGATCTTGGTCTAATAACTTAACTTCTCTGACTTTCAGTTTCCATATCTGTGAAATGAGGAGATTAGACCAGATTGCCTCTAGGACACTTCCCAGCTCAATCTGAGAACATTAGAGCTGTAAAGGGGCATCTAATTTAGGTGTTCTTAATCTGGGGTATTTAAAATGTATTTTGATAACTGTGTTTCAACATAATTGGTTAACTTTGTAATTATTTGAATTTTGTTTTATACATTTAAAATGGTTCTTGTGAGAAGGGGTCTATAGTCATGGTGACTGCCCAAAAAAGGATCCATAAAACATGTTAAGGGTCAAATATATCATCTAATCCCAATATTATATATGTACAAATACTGAAACCCCCAAATGATAGTTGATCTTTGGTAAGTCACATAGGTTTTCAGTGGCAAAGCCATGAAAAGAATTTTGGTCTATTGATTTTCAATCTGATGTCCTTTACACTGACTATCCCATATACTTCAGGCAAAAGAATCTTAGTGGTTCAGCACAAACTCATCAGCCTTTGGGGAACAAATAGTATATGACCTTCTGATGGTGGAAGAAAATGTACCAATATTAGACTTAGACACTGTAATTAGCCAAACACAGAAGGCAGACAACTTTATGCTTTTGAACATAAATAATGAATTATTAATAGTGTTAAATATATAAAATCAGTGTATAGATAGTTATTATTAAATAATCAGTTTCTAGTCCTATCAGTAATTATAGGAATACCAAACCAGAATATATAAGACCCATAACTTTATTCATTATTACAGAATATGATGACTATTATACATTTTCATTTATCAGAAACAACTTCCACTCTTATAAATTGTAGAGAATTCTATGCAAACAGGCCAGAAAATGAGGCTTTTGTCACTGCTCCAGTAAATGTTCAACAGAACTCCAGAGATGAGACACATCTTTACTCTGTTTCCTTCTTTGTTTTCCAAATATCCATTAGGTCAGTGTGGGAAGCATTTAATCATCTGAAGACTGCAATAACTTAGCCTTCCCTCTACAGAAACAGCTATAGATTAATTTGACATACAGAAAAGCAAAATCAATTACTTACAGAAGTGGGTAAGTCTACCCTTTTTTTTTCAAATATCCAAATAACTTGTATAAAACAATTTGTATGTAGAGCCAAAGAGGAGTTATGAGTGAGACTGGAGGCATTAATTATTTGGAAAATTTTTATTTTTCTACCTTATTAAGACAAAGTCTTAATGTCATTATCATATGCCTTCTCTTTTCCAAAAGTTCAAAATCGAGGACCCAGGAAATTGTTTGTCATGCACTACTGTCTTAGATTTCAGTAAATCTGAGGCCATTCATTGAATACCATATCACACCCACACTATGTGATACTTTAATGCTGTAGAGGTCACAGAAATGCATGGGAAAGCCAAAGACAGAGTGACTGTCTCTAGGAGTGATGACATAGTCAGGGACCCTGGAAGGGAGATAAAGCATTATTAATAGAACAGAACTGGGTGAGAATTGTCATCTGATGCTCCCATAGTGATATGATGATTTGATTTGCCCTCATGTCCTGGAAAAGTGATTTGATATGCCCTCATATTTCTCTGTGGCACACTAACATTTGTTATGGCTGAATAACAATCTATATCAATATATTTTCCAGTGAACCCCAACAACCAACTACTTTTCAAATACTTAAAAACACATATGCTATTAAATGGGAATTATATTCAGAGTAATCAACAGTGATTACTAATATATTTAACCAGTGCTGATAGGGGAAGGGGAAAAAAAGGACTTTACCCTGGAAATGCAGTACATGGTATAGGTAAATCATTTGTATGGTGGAAAATTATCTGCTTATCAGTGGATCAGGGATCTTCTATGACAATTGTTTCCTTACCTTTCTTTAATTTTTAACCTTTGCCCTTAGATTTTTAAACATAACTACTATAGTCAGTTATGAAGCTGGAAGACTAAAACAAAAAGTCATTTTCTTTTTCAGTTTCTTTTTCTGAGATGGAGTTAAGTGTTTTACTTCCTCTTCTGTTATTCTGAGCAATTTATATTTTTTTAAATATTCATCCATTTCACTAAGATTATCAAATTTATGGGCATATAATTGGGCAAAATAATTCTTAATTATTGTTTTAATTTTCTCTTCATTGGTGCTAAATTCACCCTTTTCCTTTTTGATGCTGGTAATTTGATTTTTTTCTTTCTTTTTAAAATCAAATTAACCAAAGGTTTATCAAGTTTATTGTTTTATTGATAATCCAGCTCTTAGTTTTATTTATTAGTTCAATAGTTTTCTTTATTTCAATGTTATTCATCTTTCCTTTGGTTTTCCATATTTCTAATTTGGTATTTAATTGAGGATTTTTAATTTGTTCTTTTTCTAACTTTTTCAGTTGCATGCCCAATTCACTGATCTCCTCTTTCTCTATTTTTACAAGTAAGTATTCAGAGATATAAAACTTCCCCTTAGAACCACTTTTGTTGCATCTCATAAGTTTTGGTATGTTGTCTCGTTGATGTCATTCTCTTGAAACAAGTTATTGTTTCTTTTATTTTTTTGTTTGAACCACTCATTCTTCAGGATTAGATTATTTAGCTTCAATTAATTTTTAGTCTATTCATAATCCTTTATTGCATATAGTCTGTATTGCATCATGATCTGAAAAGGATGCATTTAATATTTCTGCCTTTCTGCACTGGACTGTGAGGTGTTTATGCCTTAATATGTGTTCAATTTTTGTGTATGTGCCATATCCAACTGAGAAAAAAGTGTAGTCCTTTCTATTCCCATTTGATTTCCTCCAGAGGTCTACCATATCTGCTTTTTCTAAAACTCTATTCACCTCCTTAATTTCTTTCTTGCTTATTTTGAGGTTAGATTTATCAAATTCAGAGAAGGGGAGGTTGAGGTCCCTCAGTAATATAGTTTTGTAGTCGATTTCTCCCTGTAACTACATTAACTTCTCCTCCAAGAATATGGATACTATGCCACTTGGTGCATATATGTTTAGTAATGATATCATTTCATTGTCTATGGTGCCTTTTAGCAGCATATAGTTTCCTTTATTATCTCTCCTGATTAGATATATTTTGGCCTTTGCTTTTTTTGAGATTAGTATTGCTAGTCCTGCTTTTTTTTTTACATCAACTGAAGCATAATATATTCTACTCCAGCCTTTTACCTTTACCCTAACCATCCCTCCTTTTTCTTTTGCTTTATGTTCCAACTGCCTGTAGGGCAATATATTTCTATACTTAACTGAGTATGCTATTCCCTCCTTGAATAAAATTCAAGGAAAGTTCAAACAATGCTCATCTCCCTCCCTTCTTTCCCTCTACTATAATATGTTTTTGTGCCTCTTTATGTGATGTAATTTAACCTTTTGTTCCTCCTCCTTTCCCTTTTTAAAAATCCCTTTGCACCCCAAAATTGTTTTATCACATAAGTTAATTTGTAACCACACCCTCTATCTATGTATATCCATTTTAAATGTTATAAAAATTCTCAAGATTTAAAAATTATCATCCTCTCATGTAGGGATATAAATAGTTTGCCCTTATTGAATAACGTGTGTGTGTGTTTCTGGTTTACTTTTTAATGCCTCTATTGCAGTGGTTCTCAACCTTCTTAATGCTGCAACCCTTTAATACTGGTATGTGGGTGAAATTGCATGTGGGTGAACTCACCTGGAGATGGATAGAGGAACAGTGTCTTGGTTACTAAGACCATCAGAAATATGTGTTTTCTGATGGTCTTAGAAGACTGCTGTCAAAGGGTCGTTTGACCCCCAAAAGGGTTGCAACCCACAGGTTGAGAACCGCTGCTCCATTGAGTCTTTTATTTAAAGGAAAATTGTCCATTGAGTTCTGGCCCTTTCATCAGGAAGGTCTGGAAGTCCCTTATTTCACTGAATGTCTGTCTACTTGCCTGAAATATTATGCTCAATTTTGCTGGGTAACTGATCATTCCTTGTAGTCTACGCTCCTTTGCTTTATGGAATATTAGTTTTCAATCCGTCCAGTTTTTTAATGTAGAAGCCGAAAGGTCCTTTGTGATCCGGACTGTAGTTATATGATATTTGAATTGTTTCTTTCTGGCTACTTGAAGTATTTTCTCCTTGAGCTGTTAATTCTGGAATTTGGCTACAATCTTCCTTGGCATTTTCAATTTAGGATCTATTTCAGGGGGTGATTGGTGGATTCTTTCAATGGCTATTTTACCCTCTGGTTCTAGGACCTTGGGGTGGTTTTCCTTGATGATTTCTTGGAAGATGCCATCCAAGTTCTTTTTTTTCATCATGACTTTCTGGTAGAGCAATAATTCTTAGATTATCTCTCCTGGGTCTATTTTCTAGGTTGATTCTTTCTCCAATGAGATGTTTTATGTTTTTTCCCATTTTCATTCTTTAGATTTTATTTGACTGATTCTTGATTCCTCATAGAGTCATTAGCTTCTACTTGCCCAATTCTAATTTTTAATGAATAATTTTCTTGAGTTAGTTTTTGTACCTCCTTTTCCATTTGACCAATATTACTTTTTAAGGGGTTAATTTTTTTCCCATTAGGTTTTATATCTCCCTTAATCATTTGGCCCATTGTACTTTTTAAGGAGTTGTTTTCTTCAGTGAATTTTTTCCACATATTTTCAATTTTTAAAAGAATTGTTCAATTTTTCTTCTATTTCTATAATTTGACTTTTAAAAACCTTCTTGAGCCCTCCCAAGAATTTTTTGGGGGCTTAAAATCAGTTCATATTCCTTTTGAGGGTTTCAGATGTGGGTGTGGTATTAATGCTCTCCTCTACTAAATTCATATTTTGATCTTTTCTGTCCCTACAGTAAAAATCTGTGATCTTTGCCTTTCTAATTTGCTTTTTTCTCATAAGGATTGCCTTTTTCCTGACTTTTAAAGTGAATCTCAACTTCTGGGGCACAAGGGACTCTGTCTCATCACACTTCTTATGCTGGATGCTAGGGGTCTGATTTGTGTGCTGTGGCCTCTGGTTCTGGCAGCTGGAAGTCATATAATACTGTAGCTTACCTCGTGCTGAGCTAGAACTGGCTAGTGTGTGCTAAAGCTAGGTGTGGTCTCTCTGCCTTTCCCTAGGGTTACAATGAAGTTCAGGGTGTGAGGTGAGGGAGAAGGGTGGTATGGCCACTGGAGGTCTCCTCCTCCCCTAGAACACAGGTAGGCTCAGTCACTGGTGGATGCCCATCTGCACTGGTGTCTGCTGATTACCCTATCTGTTTGAAGGCATGCCTAGGGTCCTTGTGTTGGTGCCTACCAACTACACCACCCTGTGGCTCAGGATCTCCCACTAGTCAACTGAGGTGGGGCTTGTTGCTAGCTTGCTGGGATGCCTCCTGTCCTGTACTGGTTCCCTTCAGTCACAATAAAAGGAACCCCTCAAGATAATCCCCCTAGCTTCTGGAGCTACAAGATTGCCATGCCCTTTAGTCTGGCTCCAGTACACGAGGATTTTTCCTGGGGCAATATTCTCTGGATTTTCAAGGTCAACAAGGTGGGGAGGAAATGAGAGCACTTATAGTTTACTCTGCCATTTTGACTTCTGGATATGTAAATAGGAGACTTTCAAACATTTAGTCTGTGGGATAATAGCCCCGAGAGTACCTGCTGCCGCTGCCACTGCCACAAAACCCCAACACAGTACTGTGCTACTCTCTCACCCAGTTCTCTCATCCTGCACTGAGAAGACTGGGAATCACCACTGCCACTGGTGATTCAGTCAGCTGGGGTCTGTTATTGTCCTGCTGTGGGTGAGTCTGCATTAATACATCTCATGTACTATGTGTTCCTCTCCCAGTCCTGTGAAACAGATCCTTCCTGTCAATTCCCCAGGCTGCCTAGAACTTCAAATCTGTCATACTCTGTATTTTTGCAGATTCTGCCACTCCAGAATCCACTCAGATTCACCTCATAGATGTATCTCAGGGAATTTGTGGAAGATCTCAGGTTAGTCCTGGCTTTTACTCCACCATCTTGATCCTGCCCTCCTCCCCATAAAATAAGTCATTTTCTTAGTGTTATATCTTGCTTTAGAAAACTTTGTGAAGTCAATAAAGTATGTCCCTGGCAACCCTAGTCACCCTTGAGTTTACCATTTCTGCCCCTCCCTAGAGCACCACCTAGCTTTCAAAAACCTGCTCTTAGGAAATGATAAGAGAAGGGCATTATCACTGAGATAGAAATGAATGAAACACTTTAACATTTTTCCTTCCTCTCCCTCAGGAATGTACATTTTAAAGAAGGAAAACATTAATATTTGTGAAATTTCCAGGAGTTGTACCCACTTCTGACAATGGTATTTGGTCAGTGTTTTGTAGTTTGAATTGAATTAAATCTAATGGGAATTTATTAATCACCCCTCCACTAGGTGCTGGTGATGAAAAACTAGAAATAAAATTAGTCTTTCTTCACATTTTTCCTTTCTACATAGGAAACTTACATGTACACAGATAAGTACATACCAAATATATACAAAGTAATTTGGGGTATGAAAACAAGTGGCAATTGAACTGAGACTTGAATAAGTGTAGGGATTCCAAGAGGTAGAGGTAAAGAGGGAGGATATTGCAGGCATAAGGGAGAGGCTGCAAAGCATGTCATGTACAGAAAATAAGCAAGAAGTCCACTTTGGTTAGAATGAAGAGAGTGGAAAGATAATTTGGTACCATATTATTAAAATGCTAAAAAATATATAGTTTTCTTTTTAACCCTAGAGACATCCACTGAAGCATCTTTAGCAGGGGAGATTTGTGTTTTCAGGAGACTCTTTTTCACAGCTGTGTGAAGGATGGATTGGATAATGGAGAGATTGGAGATATGGAAACCAATTAGTTGACTATTGCAGTAATCCATACAAGAAAGTGATAAGGGATAGAATTGGGGAGGGGTTTGTGGCCATAGGAGTAGAAACAATAGATATGATGTGAGATATGTTATGGAAGAAGACCTGATAAGAGCCTTCAACTGATCTTCATAGAGTGTCAGGGAAAGGGGAAAGTGCTGGGTGCCTAAATGGATGATGATTCCCCAAATGGGAAGTTACAAAGAAAAGGAGGGGTTGTAGCAGAAAGATAACAAGTTTTATCTATTATATGTCCAGGTTGATAAGTTTATAGGGAATCCACAGAGGGTATCCACCAAGCAGAGATAGAGGACTGAAAATCAGGAGAGAAATAAAGGTTGGATCTATAGGTGTATAGGTGGCAAAATAGAGCAGGTGAACATCTTATGATCACATAGTCATCAGAGATGACTATAACCTTGCCCACCTTATGACTGCTTAGTTAGAGGAGATGGCGCTTTCCTAGTCCATCTTGTGACCACCCATGCTGATTCATCATTTCTAGCTTTCCCAAAGATTCCAATTCAAGGTCTACCAACAAACAATGTTTTATAACTTACCATGCCTATTTTGCAAGTTTGGGTATCAAACCCTAAAAAAAAAAGTAAGGCTTTGGGAAAGAAGGCATCTCAGATCATGAGAAGATCTGAGGTCCACTTCACTGGAGAAGATATGGATCTTTTAATAAAGTGCTATTGACTTGAATCTCTGTCTTACAGATTTTTTTTTTTGCAGACTGGACAATTGTATATCAAACAGACCTAATAAATCGATGGTGATGGCACTCCTCCTCCTACTACTTCTAATATTATTATTACCATCACCACCACAACCACCACTACTACTACCACTATCACCGGTACTACTACTGCTATGATTTGGATTTAGGAATGATCCACACAAAGTTGAAAATCTAACCCAGAGGAACTTATAACATTATCAAGGTTTCATATTGCCAGCACAGGATATAAAGCATCAAGCATTATGGAGGAATCAATCTCATAACTAAACTAAGTATGTTATTCCTACCCAAAAAGCAGGACAAGAATTAAGAAGATTAGTCTTTGGGCCTAAGGTAATGTCGAGGAGGGTTGTCAAGGAAGTCTAAAAAGCATTTGGGACTGGAATCAAATAGTTAATTCAGTAGAGCTCTCTGAAGTCTACTCATCATATTCAGCAGAGCTTTATAACAAGAGGTGATTTTTCTTTTATTTTTTTAATTTATTTTTTATTTGTTTTCTTCTTTACGTCATTCATTTTCATAACATTTTTGAATAACAAATTTTCTTCCCATCTTTCCCCTACCCCAACCCTAAAACAGCAATCCCACTGTAAAGGCCCTCCCCTGCTCTGCTCTCTTACTTTCTGGTAGGGCAGGGAGGGTTTCCCTATCCCAACCCCTATATATCTTAATTCGTAGTTGCAGGTATTGCAGAACTTTAAATTTTGATTCTTTTGATTCCTCCCTTGGCACCCACCTCCACTGGAAAGGACAATAAATTCAATACAGGCTGCGGATGTGTGATTATAAAAGACATCTTCATAGTGGACATATTGTGACAGTGATCATCTGTCTCTCCTTCCTGTCCCTCCCCCCCCTTGTTCTGTTCTCTACCCTGTCCCTGTCCCTTTACTGAAGTGTATGCTTCCAGCAT
>CM053597.1:71383547-71397770 GCA_028646575.1 Pseudocheirus occidentalis
GCATCCCAAGCCTACGCCCAGCAGACCACAGGCATTTTTGTCAGATATGTGATGATAGATAACTGCCTTTGGAGCAAGAATAAGGGAAGAACAATCAAGGGAGGTCAGGAAAAGAGTTCATTTACAAGTTGCTACTCTAAGATCTTACTGTGGCAATAAGAGTTGCATAGAGTGACATTAAGACTTTGGAGAATAGGAAAGCAATTCAAATATAATCAATAAATATTTATTGAGCATCAAGTGCATATACCAGAAATATGAGAAGTAGCTTCTAGAGAAGCAGGTAGTATTGCAGAAAGAAAAGACAAGGGCTGGTAAGACAATATATTTCAATGAAATGGCTAAGGTTTGTTAAACCAAGGCATAATAAATGATCCTTTCTCAGAACATTTCATCTTCAGAATCCTTGAAAAACATCAATTATACAAAATGGTCCTAAATATAACAAAGATACTTTGACAAGCATCCATTTTGAATTACAATTTCCTGGAATGGTTAGTTTGTGCAGAAACCTTGACATCCTTTAAATGTTTTCTGAAAATTCATTTATTTGAGTTATTTTTAAAAGAAAATATCATTTGCAAAGAAAAGTTCTCAAGTGCTTTTTCAAAATTATTATTAACTTCAAAATATTCTAACTATTCTGGTTAGGATTTTTTTGCAGGTATCTTTATTAATTCCTTATCATATTGAACATCTATGTAAAGCTTTCTATTTCCAGAGCACTTTATAAATGCTAACTAGTTGCCAAAGCATCCTGTGGTCTTGACAACATTTGTTTCCCAGGTATAAGAAGGAAGGCAATGAGATACAATGTCTAGACTGCCACAACTTACATCGATGAGAAAGCTGTGTTCCAAAGTTCTTCCCAAGAAATTTTAGTCAAAAGCTCTGAAGGAGAACCTAAGGATTGCTTTCAGAGTTGTTCTGTGGTGATATGAACATTAAGTATATGAGTACATCAATGCTCTGATTTTTAGAATGAAATACCTATTTCTTCATTCAAGAAAAACATGCCACCTAGAGTTTTAGAAGCTTGAGCTCAAGAAATTTTTTTTAAAAATTGTATCCACAGATACTGGCACACATGGGAGTCATTGCTACATGCTGCTTTTTTTCTTTGACTTTCTTTTAGCTATTTTTATTTATTTTAGCCATTTAATTCCAATTTCCTTTCTAGATGGTTACATTAATTCACAACTCTTCCGGACAATGTATTGATATGGCTTTCTTTCCAAACTCTTCCAACACTGACAACTCCCATCCTATGTCATCAATGTAATTTTTAAGTTAATTTGTTTTTAGTTTTCAACATTCATTTCCATAAGTTTTAAATTTTCTCCTCTTCCCTCTTCAAGACAACATGAAATCTGATATAAGCTCTACATATACCTTCTTATTTTCACATTAGTCATGTTATATAGAAGAATTATAGTGAATTGGAAAAACCATGAAAGAGAAAAACAAACAAACAAAAAAGAAACTGGTCTGATTTGCTCTGCATTCCAACAAAATAGTTCTTTCTCTGGATGTGGATAGCATTTTTCATCATGAGTTTCTTAGGACAGTTTTAAGTCCTTGCACTGCTGAGAAAGGATAAGTCTATCAAAATCAGCCATTGCACATTGTGGCTGTTACTATGTAAAATGTTCTCCTGGTTCTGCTCACTTCACTCAGCATCAGTTCATATATGGAGGACAGAACTAATGCATTTATTCAAATACCAGAAAACTAACGGCCCAAACCAGAAAGTCAGTCATTACAATAACCATGAAGTTGGCACACATAGTTAATGCAACAAGCACCCACATTCCCAAGCCTCCAAAACAAAACAGGATCCCTCAAGCAAGGATCCTCTTCTCCTCACTCATGGTAGCTCCTCAGTCTCCATGCTGGTCTCTTCCAGCAGTTCTTGTTTCCAGCAGTTCTGGCTTGCTCTCAGAAGTTCTCAATTTGGTTCCCAGAAGAATTTCTGTCTCTCTAGCTTGGACCTTTCCTTATATAGGGCATTAGCTCCTCCCTGTTCTGCCCCTTTCTGTTACATCAGCAAGTTCATCCCACTGTGGGATTCACAAGTTCTGGATCTTAATATTTGACATGATCATGAACTTGAAAAAGGTACTAAGTGCCTGTTTGCTTGCCAATACAAGGGGCATGGAAGATCTTCTAATCCCATTACCATTACATTTTGCCTGGCAGATTATGCTCACTTTCACTGGATAGCTGATCCTTGGTTGTAGCCGGAGCTCTTTTGCCTTGCAAAAAATCATATTCCAGTTCCTCTGATATTTCAACATTGAGGCTGCCAGATCCTGTGTGATCCTCACTGCAGTTCCATGGTATCTGAATTGTTTCTTTCTGGCCATTTGTAATATTTTCTCCTTTACCTCATAGTTCTAGAGTTTGGCCACATTGTTTTGCAGACTTTTCAATTTGCGATCTCTTTCAGGAGGTGTCTGGTGGATTCTCCTGATTTCTGTTTTACCCTCTGGTTCTAGGAACTCGGGGCAGTTTTCCTTGATTAGCTCTTGGAAGATATTATCCAGACTCATTTTTTCATCATGATTTTCTGGTAGACCAATGCTTCTCAGATTATCTCTCCTGGATCTGTTTTCCAGGTCAGTTATTTTTCCATTAAGATATTTTAACTCTTTTTCTAATTTTTCAGTCTTGATGTTTTGATTGACTGATTCTTGGTTCCTCATAGAGTCACTAACTTCAATTTGACTGATTCTAGTTTTTAGCGAATTATTCTCTTCAGTTTTTGAAGCTCCTTTCTCATATGCTCAGATTTGATTTTTAGTTCAAGCATTTTACTTTTTAAGGAGCTGTTCTCTTCATTGTAATATTTTTCTAATTTCACAAATTTGTTTTTATAAGAGGTGTTGATTTTATCTTCTACCTCTCTAACTCATATTTCAAAGTTCTTTTTGAGCTCATCTAGGAATGCTTTCTCCACCTGAGACCAGGTCATAGTCCCTTTTAAGGCTTCATCTGTGGGTTTGGAGTCAATACTCTGTCCTTCTGAGTTTGATTCTGCCCTCTCACCATAATAGGAGTCCAGAGTCTTTGTCTTTGTAGCTTGCTTTCTTCCCATTTTGAGGCAGGACCTTAGCCATACCCTTCCTCCAGGGTTCCTAAGCCTTTACTGCTTAAAAATTTCCTCTGTGGCAATAATTACTATTTTTTTTCTCATCAGAGGTGGGGATTGGAGCAGCCAGGGTTCACTTTCCCATCTTGGTCACTCAGAGTTCAGATAGGGGGCGTTTACATTTCCAAGCTGTGAATGGGTAGTCCTGGGAGTAGCTGCTGCCCCTGTCATGGGCCCTGCCTTTGTCTCTCTCATATAAGTCTTTCCAGGTTTTTCTGAAGTCTGCCTGTTCATCTTTCTTATAGTACAATAGTATTTCATTAAATTCATATACCACAACTTATTCAAACATTTCTCAACTGATAGGCATCCCCTCAATTTCCAGGTCTTGGCCACCACACAAAAAAGCTGCTATAAATATTTTTGTACATGTGGGTCCTTTTCCCATTTTTTATGATCTCTTTGTGGAATAGTCCGAGAAGGGGTAGCTACATGCTTTTTAATGTAATGTACCCAAATGGGAGATGGTATGCCAAATTCAGGCAATATCTAGCAGTCTAATTTGAGTGAAATACAGTTAACATGAAGAGGGGAAATAGGAAATGAGGTTCTAAAAGGATGGTTGGGGCCAGATTGCAGAAAATTTTTAATATCAGGCTGAAGATTATGCATTTAATCTTACAGACAAGTAGTGGCTACTGAGAGTTTTTGATTAAGAGGGTGATAAGGTGAGAATCGGACCTCAGGAAGATAATTTTGGTCACTTTGTAGCGGGTGTATTAGAGTGGAAACACTGAAAGTTGGGAGTCCAATTAGTAAGTTCTTAAAATAGTTTATTAAAGGAGCTATGAGGACTAGAAGTGGGGTGGTAACTATACAAGTGGAGATATAGTGCATAGTCCTGAGAGGTGTTGTGGAGGTAGTATCAATAAGACTTGTCAAATTACTGAATGTAGGGAACTGTGGAGAGGGCAGAGTCAAGGATGAATTACAGCTCATGAACATTCCTTGAACAGAAAAAAAGGAAATTTGGAGAAGAGTGGGTTTGTTTACAAAGTTGAAAAAAAGGGAGACCTTGTAGATTAGGACAGTGCTTGTTAATACCCCCAAACTTGACTCATCACAAAAATATCCTTAATGAATTGGAATTAGGTGATGTGGTGTTTGACTTTTTTTCTCTAGAATCAGAAGCTACCTTCCTGTAAGTGCAATTGTTTACTTATCCAATCATCCATTCAACAATCTGGTGCTAATCATTTAGCAGTTATTTCAAAAGATTGTTTCAGTGACTAGGGATAAGAAGTATGAGAAGGATAGCATCATAATATGAATTTGCCAAACCTAGAAATAATCTTAAATATTCAAAAACACATTTTATGTGGGTAGTATAACTTCAAAAACTCCTTCATATTTAAAAAATAAACTATATGCTTTCTTACAAAAATGACATGTTACAGAAAGAACATAACGACACATACATTCCAGATTCTTTTAATGCTCATAAAGCAATTGCCATTCAATGTGACAAGATTATCCTTTTCTTTTGAAGTGGGTAGTAGGTAAATCTAAGAAATTAATTACCTTTTGAACTAAGCTGTCCAGAAGTTAGTTTGATCAGAAGTTAGTTGGCTGACTTACTGGGTATCCAGTGTTATTTCCATTAAAGAGAGAATTTTATTTAAGGCATGTGTGACACTGTGATTTTATAATTTTAGATTTTTCAAAGGTAATATCATCTACTTTTCCCCCTTTATTATATTCTCCACTAATAGTTTAATAGCAATTATCAGGTAAACTTCAAATTTTAGCCATGCAGACTCGCCATTAAGATATTCTTCAGGCATAAATTGTTATCATATTAAAGGGTTGAAGTTTACAAGAAGGAAAAAATATTAGATGAGGGGAAGGGCTTTGGGAGCAGATAGACCAATACAGTCTAAAATGTCTAAATAAGATGCAGCTAACATCTCATCTAGATCATTATGGTCATTCTTAAATGGATCCCTCACATCTAATCTCTTCTCCCTGCCAATCCATCCTCCACATAGCTGGTAAAAGCACACGTTGCTTCATCTAACTCTTCTGCTCAGAAACTGTTGATGGTAAGTGTATATATTCAAATCTTTGCAGAGTCAAGATCCTTGCTGATCATCCTGCCATTTAAAATCTAGTTCTTGCCTTTCTGGTTTTGTTTCATCTCACTTTCCTTCATATACTCTCTATTCCAGCCAAGTTAGTCTTCTAACTTTTCCTTGAACTAATACATGACATTTCTTACCTCTGGGAATTCCTTCTCGTATGCCATTCCCCTTTCACTGCAATGCCCTTCCTTCTCCTCTCTTTCTCAGAATCTTTATCTTCTCTCAAGGCTATGGTTCCACCTCTATTATGAATCCTGTCCTGATCTTCCTTGCTTCTTTATCACTTTTCAAATTGCCCCATAAGTATTTATCTGGCACATGTTGAATTTCCCAGAAGAATTTAAGTTGCTTGAGGACAAAGATAATTTTTTTGGTCTTAGATTTCCCAGCTCCTATCACTAAGCAACACACTGAAGGTGCTTAGTAAATTGCTGTTTAGTTTCAAATTGAATTAAAGTGAATGAATGTGTAGAGCCCAAAGGGAACAAAATATGTGAATGAGAAACATACTGGATCACATTGTAAGGAGAGACAAAGGTCACAATTCAAATACTGTCCTTCCTGACGTTAGATGTAAATAAAAATCCATTTGTATAAGCAGAGGAAATGAACTGAAATACAAAACTTTGGACTACAGTAAAACCAAAATATTTAGTTTTGTGAGCATTAAAATATCCCATAAAAGAAATGGCATATTATTTCTGACTTTACTTTAAGATGATTTCAGCTGCATAAAAAGAATAATCTATTTTCTGCACTTAGCAGTGCTCAAAAATAATTTAAATTTTAAGACTAAATTGTTGACAGAAACTGCCATCATTTGAAAATTAAGGATTCATTGCAGACATTCTTATATATTGGCGTAAATCCTAGTCTGATTCCAAGTACAGAACTCTTGCTGTCCAAATGATGCTGGATTCATTGTCTTCATTTTTTTTAATCCATCAGTAATTAAAAAAAAAGAAAGCTAACACTATCTGTGTGATTGTCAGCATTTTAATTATTCTGAACTTCAATTTCCTTATCTGTGGAAAAATTGGGATTTTAATATCTGCTCTTACATTGTTATTTTGATGACCAAATTAGAACTAGATGTAAAAGTACTTGGGGAAACATAAAGTTCTTTAAAAATACGGAACATTCTTTATTAGGCAGCATGAAACAGTGCAATATTATTAAATTCTAATATACTCAGATTCCTATAGGCTACCTACTAGCACAAAAAACCCCAAAGTAACATTATTTAAATTGTATTGTATTTTTATTTTTAATTTATTTACTTATTTTTGCTTTTTGGAGGGCAACTGGGGCTAAGTGACTTGCCCAAGTTACATGGCCAGTAAGTGTGTCAAGTGTCTGAGGCCAGATTTGAACTCAGGTCCTCCTGACTCCAGGGCTGGTGCTCTATTCACTGTGCCACCTAGCCGCCCAATTTTATGTTTTTTGGTAAACATTTCCTAATTATATTTTAACCTGGTTTAGGCAAATTCAGCAGTTTAGTTAGATTACTTGTAATACACAGGTCACAAGTCTGACATTCTGATATACTGAATAAAGCATTTATCTTGTAGTCAGGAAAATTAGTACCAATACTGTTTCTAATAATTACTAATTGTGTCACTCCCAATGAGACTCCAAAACTCTTATACTAAGAACATACTACTAGGGTCTACTAAATCACAGCAATGGGGGATGTCTTATGGAATGTGACAGGTAAAATAAATTACTGGGAGTTCTTCACATGATATATAGTTCATGTAGCTATAGTTATTTTCATTGCCATTACCACCATCATCATCACTGATATCTGAAAAATGTCACACTTTCCCATAATAACAAATCTGTTTGCCAATCATGAGGAATTTCTCTCTCCTCCTCCAATAACACACTGATTACCAGAACCTATCCATGCTTTTTCATTTTGTGAAATTCTTGTCTATCTCATTCAACAAATCTCCTACCAAAATCTGTCCAATAAGCAAGAGTTTCCTTTGAGTCTGTTTCCATTTTTTTTCATATATGAGAGTTCCAGGAAATACTTAATTTATCTGCCTTTTAACAGTCACACAAATCATGTGATTTTCCCACCTCTTCTTCTCTTATATATTTTGTAAATAATACCATGGTGCTATTTATTGGGCAGATGTCATTACTGGAGTATGATGAAGTTAATTTGCACCTATCTATTGCTCTTTGAAGAGTTATAACTTTACTCACAATTTTTATTACCTGGACACTGTGAAACTCCAGGACCCAAAACCATAGGGGATCACTGAGAGAGCATTCATTGGTACTGAAAAGATGGTTAGTTCTTGTTTTTCCTTTTGCATAGATGATAAGTTTGGAATCATTAATAGCATTGCAGAAATTTCTCAGGGTAATTTACTCTATTTTCTCACTGCCATTCAATTATGGGCCCAAATTATTATCCATCTATAGTGCCTATTCCATACATACATACATGCATATATATACACATATATGTATGTGTATATGTATACATATATATGTATATATATATATATATATTTCAAAAGATTCTTTGTGTGACTAGGGATAAGAAGTATGAGAAGGATAGCATCATAATACGAATTTCCTAAATCTGGAAATGTTCTTAAATATTCAAAAACATTGTATGTGGGTAATATAACTTTAAAACTATATGCTTTATTACAAAAATTACATGTTACAGAAAGAACATAATGACACACATATACTCCAGTTTTTTCTAATGCTCAAAAGCAATTGCCATTCAATGTGACAAGATCATCCTTTTCTATTGAAGTGGGTAGTAAGTAAATCTAAGGCATTAATTACCTTTAGAACTAAGCTGTTTCATATATATATATATACATATATATGTACACACACATATACTTACATACTCAATGGACTGACCTTCCAGTTTATTATGACATAATATGTTCATTATTTCCATTATACTAAAAGTATTATTTCTACAACAAAGTTGTACTCGAGCCTCATTAAACTAAGGAGATAACTGAATTCTAAAAGGCTATGCCAATGAAACACATACTTTCAAAAGTTCTATTGAACTTAAAATATTTCAAATGCAGAGATCATGACAGATTATATGCCTGTCCAAGGCAAACGAGCTAAAATTCAGTGAGGTTTGTCAGTAGATTAGCCAGGGAATGGAAAATGTTTTTACCATAAATTTCAAAATTTACCTACTAAATTATAATGGCATTGAAATCCTTCGGGTAGAGAAGGTATAAACATTGATGAAGTGACACATCCTTAAAATGATTTACTGACTTGTTATCATTTTATAATCTGTAAAATGAGGAGTGTAATTTTATTAAATTTCTTATATTGCAAATATTCTATAATTTGTGGGTGCCATTCTCCATTTATTCATCAAACAAATACTTGTTAAATATTTTAAATGTACAAAACACTGTACTGAGAACTCATGGGGGGGATATAGACCTAGTTAAAATGTGATGCTTTACTTTAAGGAGCTTACAATGTATTAGAAAAAAATGGAAGCTGCACACCAACAATAACACAAACTAGAATCTGTTAGGTAAATGAGAAGCATCTTATACTTTCAGATAAGGGAAAATTACTACTAGGTGGAGGAAATTATGGAAGATCTCACAAAAAAGGTTCACATTTGAAGTGAAATGAAGCATTTCAGTAGACAAGAACTGGAGGTAGAGAATTTATAGATTGTACTCCTTGTACGTATTGAATTATAACTTTGAACTATCAAAAACATTATCAAGATATTTTTTAAAAAAGATATCTGAGTTAGAACTGAGTAGGATCAGACCTGGTAAAATTAATGCTGGCATACTGTCAATTCCTCTTTCTGTGCCTTTTTCTGCTCATTAAGCATCCTCTACTTCAAGAGCTCTCCTTTCAGGAAGAATATTATTAACAACAAATTAAAACTTTGGTGTTGGTAACAATATATTATCATTCTAAGGACAAATCTAGATACTTGCAAGAGAGCATATGTTTAACCCATATGAAGAAATTGGTAGTGACAAAACTATAAAAAGTGAATGTCATAAAATTATGTAGAATAAGTGGGGAAGAGATATGAAAAAATAAGAGATATTTAAAAGAGATATGAAAAGAAAGCTTAACACCAGTTCTTTGTTAAGTTGGGAGATCCACAAGTATGGAATACTGCATATACTTCTACTATATCAATAGATTTTGCTGATTTTTGCTTGTTTTGTCTTAAATATAGGTATTTTTATTATATAGAAGGGTTTTCTGGGAAGGAGAAGGGAAAGATACTGGGAGAAATTTTGACAATGCTGACCTTCCTTCATATTTTCTTCAATGATTCTCTTGATATTCTTGACCTTATCTTTTTTTCAGAAGAATTTTGTTATTACTATTTCTAGATCTATAAAATAATTTTTGGTAGTTTAGTGTGGTACAAAATAGGTAAATTAACTTAGAATTGTCATTTTTATTATATTGGTTCAGACTATCTGTGAGAAATTAATATCTTCAACTGTTTAGATCTGTCTTTGTGTGAAAAGTGCTTTGTAACTGTGTTCATGTGGTCCCTAAGTTTGTCTTGGGATATAGACTCCCAAGTATTTAGTATTGACTGCAGTTATTTTAAGTGGAATTTCTCTTTCAATATCTTCCTGCTGGATCTTGTTGGTAGAATATAGAAATACAGATTATGTATGTGGATCTATTTTATATCTTGTAACTTTGCTAACATTGTTAATTGATTTAACTATTTGTTATTAGTTGATTCTCTAGTGTTCTCTAAGTATATCATCATATAATTTGTAATGAGTAATGATTTTGTTTCCTAGATGCCTTTGCTTATTCCTAGAATTTTTTTCTCGTTTTATTTCCATAATTAATATTTCTAATAAAATGTTTAATAATAATAGTGATGATGGATAACCTTGCTTCACTCTTTATCTTATTGGGAAGGTTCCTAATTTCTCCCCATTAGAGATAATGTTTGGTCTTGGTTTTAAATAGATCCCACTTATTTTTCTTTCATTCTTCATTTCACTCATTTATTTTTAGTTTTCAACATTCACTTCCACAACATTTTGAGTTCCAAATTTTCTCCCCAGTTCTCCCATCCCCTCACCCCAAGCTGATTTGCATTTAAATCCCCCTTCCCTCAATCTGTCCTCCCTCCTATCATTGTCCCTTCTCTTAACTTCTTCCCCTTCTATTTTCCTATAGTGCAAGATAGATTTCTACATGGCATTACTTATATATCTTATTTCCCAGTTGCATGTAAAAGAAATTTTAAACATTCATTTTTAAAACTTTAATTCTCTCCCTTCCTCCCTCCCCACCCACCTTCATTAAGAAAGCAAGCAATTCAATATAGGTTTTACATATATAGTTATGCAAAACACTTCCATAATAGTAATGTTGTGAAAGACTAACTCTATTTTCCTTCATCCTATCCTGTCCCCATTTATTCTATTCTTTCCTTTGACCCTGGCCGTCCTTGAAGATGTTTGTTTCTGATTACCACCCCCTCAATCTGCTGTCCCTTCTATCATACCCCCCCAGCCCCGCTTAATTTCCTCCTCCCCTAATTTCCTGTAGGGTAAGGTAGATTTCCATACCCAAATGAGTATGTGTGTTATTCCCTGCTTAAGCCAAATCCAATGAGATTAAGGTTCATTCATTCCCTCTCACCTTTCCCCTCTTCCTCTCTATCGTTAAAAAAATACACATGCACATATATCACACGCATAAATACATGCACACATAAATATATTTATATATACACACATATGTATCTATGTGTGTACGTATTGCGTCCAACTACCCTGATACTGAAAAAGGTCTCCTAAGTTACAAATATCATCTTTCCAAGTAGGAAAGTAAGCAATTCAACTTTAATCAGTCCCTTAAAAATTTGGTATGTTGTCTCATTTTTTCATTTTCTTTAATTAAATTATTGATGTTCCTAAGAGTGGTTCTTTGACCCATGCATTCTTTAGGATTAGATTATTTTGTTTACAATTAATTTTTAACCAATGCTTTTACAGCCCTTTATTGTATGTAATTTTTTTTATTACATTATCATCTGAAAAGGAATAGCCCATTTTTGTGAGGGTGCGATGTACAACAGAGAAAAAAGTTATGCACCTTTCTATTCCCATTCAATTTTCTCCAGAAACCTATCATATCTATTTTTCTAAGATTCTCTTTTTCACCTTAACTTCTTTCTTATTTATTTTATGGTTGGATTTATCTAGCTCTGGCAGGGGAAATTTGAGTTTCCCCACTAGTATATTTCTATTGTCTATTTCCTTCTACAACTCATTTAAGTTTTTGTTTAAAAATTTGGATGATATGTCATTTTGTGCATGTATGCTTAGTATTGATATTACATTTTATCTTTTATGGTTTTTTTTAAACAAAATGTGATTTTTCTGCTTAACCCTTTTAATTAGGTCTATTTTTGTTTTTGCTTTGTGTGAGATCATAAGTGTTATCCCTGTGTTTTTTACTTTAGTTGAAGTATGACAGGTTCTGCTTCCACCCCTTATTTTCACTATGTGCTTTGGTGTTTCTTGTAAAAAAACATATTGTAAGATTCTGGTTTCTAATCTACTTCACTTTCTAATTCTATTTTATGAAAGAACTATTAGTATTTAGAGATATCTCTAACTATATATTTTCTTCCAACTTATTTTCTTCTGTTTACCTTTCTATCTTTTTATCCTTTTCTTCCTCTAAAATCTGTTGTGCTTCTGCCCTAATTATCATAAGGTTCTTAGGAGATGTATGCATCATTTTCTCATTTAGAAATGTAAATGGTTTAACCTTATTGAGTCTTTTATGATTTCTCTTTCATGTTTATCTTTTTATGCTACTTTTGAGTCTTCAATTTAAAAATCAAATACTCTATTCAGGCATGGTTTTTTCATCAGCAATGCCTGAAAGTCTTCTATTTCATTAAATATCTAGTTTTCCCCCAAAGGATTATACTCAGTTTTATTGGGTAGGTTATTCTTGGTTGTAATGCTAGCTCTTTTGCCTTCCTGAATACCATATTCCAAGTCATCCATTTCTTTAACATCATAAACACTAAGTCTTTTGTGGTCCTGATTATAGTTCCATGATACCTCAATGGTTTCTTTCTGGTGGCTTAACATGTTTTATCTTTGACCTAAGTGCATTGGAATTTGGCTATGATATTTCTGGGAGTTTTCATTTGGGAATCTCTTTCAGGACGTGATCAGCAGATTCTTTCAATTTCTATTTTAACCTTTGGTTGTAGGGTATCAAGGTAGTTTTTCTTGATAATTTCTTGAAATATGATGTTTTGGCTCTTTGACCATGGCTTTCAGGTAGCCAGTAATTCTTAAATTATCTCTTCTCCATATATTTTGCAGGTCAGTTGCTTTTCCAATGAGATATTTCAAAATTTTTAAAATTTTCTTCATTCTTTTGACTTTGTTTTGTTTCTTAATGTCCCATGAAGTCATTTGCTTCCAGGTACCCAATTCCAATTAAAAAAATATTTTCTTGAGAAAACTTTATGTGTCATTTTTTTCATTTGGCCAATTCTGCTTTTTAAGGAGTTATTTTCAACAGTGAAGTTTTGTATCTCTTTTACCACATGGTAAATTCTGTTTTTTAAGGTTATAATCTTTTGTTTCTTCTTTAACAGATATGAATTGCGTCTTTTTTATTTTCTTCTCTCACTCTCATTGCTTACTCAGTTTTCCTCTCCATGACCCTTATTTGATTTTGAGAATCATTTTAAGATCTTCAAGATTTTCTCATTGGACCTATTGGTCCAATCTACATCAAAACTTTTTCCCCTTTGGGGCTTTTATTGTACTTATTTTTGCTTTATTTGCTTCTGAGTTTGTGTCTTGGTCTTTCCTGTCATCCTAATAGATTTTTATGACCAGGTTCTTTTTGTATTGTTTACTCATTTTCCAGCATATTTCTTTAAACTTTATGTTAAAGTTGGTCTCTGTTCCTGACATTAGGCTTAAAAGGGTATTATTCCAAGCTTTAGGCTTTTTGTGCTACTGTTTTCAGAGCTAGTCCTCAGGTTTGGGAAGTTTTCAATGTTTCCTAGGAAACATGACCTAGGGAAAGTTGGTCACTGCTCTCTTTGTCTGTGCTCTGGTCCTTACCCAGGAAGACCCCCTGATCCTTTGGGATTTCAATTTATATTGTTCATCAAGGTCCCTGATCCCTTGTGACTAGAAGTGAAACTAGAACCCCAGATCTCTGGGCACCAGAAGCAATATTGTTCCATGGGTCCCCTGCTCCCTTGTGATCAAAAGTGCTTTTCTCTGCTTTTGAACTGTTACCCAGTCACCTGGAATTGGGTATAGGCAAAGGAGTTGCTAAACAGGGTCTGGTTCTACATCCAATGCTAGCACCGAGGGCCCTATAATCTCTTTTTGACCAGTTGCCAGATGTCTTTACCATCTTTGGCTTGAGAGTTCCTTAAGCTGTTGCTTCTGTTCTCATCACCAAGTCCTACCACATGTCTTGCACCCACATGGCCTTCACGTTAGCCTCTACCCCCCTGTCACAGATCTTTCCTAATCTCCCAAGTGGTCTTGGGCTGAAATAATGTGTCACTGACCTTTGGTTGGTTCTGCCACTACAGAATTTGATTTCAGGCATTATTTTAGTTGATTAGGGAAGAATGTTGGGAGAGTTCACCTGAGTGATTTCTCTGACATTTTGGCTCTGCCCCACCCAAAAATTCATTTTTATCACTAATTCTCTTCTCGAGGCATTATGTTGGAATAAATTGAGTTGTGCCTAGAACAATCAATATCTGAGGAAGACGGATTCTTACCTATGACATATACTGGCTCTCTGACCCTGAGAAGATCTGACTTGTCGATGCTCTAGGCAGTACTCTATATAAAGTACAGAGAAGGTGCTGACTTGTACCAGTAGAGTTTCCTTAATTAGGAATTCCTTATGATAATGGAACCTCTGGTCCAATCCCTATCTTGAATCTTTTCTTCT
>CM053597.1:71397870-71411390 GCA_028646575.1 Pseudocheirus occidentalis
TGAATCTTTTCTTCTTGAGTTGCTAAATAACTGTCAGTTGCTCACCATCATGACCTTAGAAGAATGCCAATTACAGGTGATCCAAAGGAAAATAGAAACAAGCATATTATGTTGAAGAAGGCAATAGAATATTATCAAAGATGGCATGTATATGAAGTGACACAGAAGATATCAATAATAGTGTATGAATGGAAAAGAAGGTGGACTGGTATAATAAATTATAATAAAATAAAATATATATATATAATTGAAATAAATAATGAAAGAGAATATATGGATAATAAAGTGAGAGAGAATGTATGGATAACCAGGTATTACAGTGTGGACCATGATATTTTAAGGAAAAATGCAAACCAAGACAATTCTGGGCATCAGCTCAAACCCACTAAATGATTATGCAAGATGGAAATAGTGTTGGAGGGACTTTGGGAAGACAAGTACACAAATAAACTGCTATGAGAGCTGTGGCTTCTAGAACCTAATCTTGAAATATGAGAGAAAACTTATTAATTGATTGACCCAAGAATTCTATTCATGGAAATATAGCTCAAGGAAGGTGATTATAGAAAAAAAAGATCCCAAATATACTAAAATATTTATAACACCTTTTTGCGGAAGCCAAAAATAAACAAACTAGACACAGTAGATGCCCATCAACTGGAAATTCATTGAAGAAATGTGGTATGAAAGTATAATGGAATATTACTGAAATATAAGGATAGAAAACTGATCTGTCTCTTAATTTGTATAGTAATCTCCCAGGTGAGGAAATTCAGTCATTTAATGCAGTCTGCCACCTTTTCTGTAGCTAATGATTTCAAAGTGTCTCCTTGATCAATGAGAAGTGATTTGCCCCAGGGTCACACAGAAAGTATGTATCATAAGCAGGATCTAAACCCAGTTTTCTTGTCTCTAATTTGCTCTAATTTCATTACGTTTTACCATTCCCAGAAGAATACTGATATTAAAAATGAAAACATGAGTTTTTTACTACTGCAGTTAGAAATAACAAATAAGAGGAACTGAGATAAAAAGTAAGATATATATGAAGTAATACAGTTAAATATGCAGAAAATGGGCTAATGACTACAATAAAATAAATGAAAACAATGTCAAAAATCAATCAACTAAACACAGATTAATTGAAATTGTGATCTTAAAATCAGCAAATAATGATACCCTTCTGTTCTCTTAATAGAGAGGTAGAGGAAGACAGGAGTAGAAATGTATCCAGTCTTATGTTGGGTGGTTGTGGTCCTGGTGGTAATGGTTGTTTTGGTTCCCACTATTGTTAAAAGGGAGGACTCACTTGGAGGAAATGAAGGAGATTTTAAAGGCCTAAGAGAAACATTAAAAAAATTAAAAGAACCAGACACCGAGAAGAATTGCATAAGAAACCCTAGAGAGTTTGCTCTCTCTACTAGGTGAAAGAAGAAAATTCCCATTGAGTGAGGCCAAATATCCATCAATTTGTCAGAGCAGAATTTGGAGCAATCTGTAGAAGTTGTAGAAAGGAAAATAAAAACTCCTAATGACAGTGAATAGAGCAAGTCAGGAGGACCTGAGTTCAAATCCAGCCTCAGACACTTAACACAAAACTAGCCACATGACCTTGGGCAAGTCACTTAACCCCAACTGCCCTACCTTACCCCTTCAAATTAGCAAAAAAGGAAAACAAAAAACAAAACAAAAACAAAAACTCCTCCTTAATGACCAGAGCTTTACCTGAGTAGAATTAGTTTGTTCACATCCTAATGATTTAAGTCTGCAAGCAAAGTCTGGATGACCATTGGTCAATATGTACAGGATATTATTAATGAGGTGCAAACTAAAATACTTGGTCATTCATGTCCCTGCTGGCTCTACAATTCTATTAGGCCTAATTAAGGAAATGTGGCTCTAAATTACACTAGATTTTCATTAACACAGGAACCATATCTCACCTGCAGAAGATGTTTATTATTTACAACTTTTCTCCTATTGAGTTTCTGATCCTTAGATGATTGTGACACAGGAAGTTTTATGTGAAGGGTCTAAGAAATCTACATTGAGCAATATACTCTTTTGTAGCTACATAGATGAGAAGTCAAAGCTGGGAAGAACACAGACTGGAAAAACAATTAAAGGTTAACCCTAAGGTCACAGTTAGTGACAAGGATACCTAAACATGTAAGGGGTACAGAGATGTCTCTAGAATTAGGCAGATGGTGGATGTAGTATTCTTTTCTGGCCTGTGATGTTAATCCTTCCACCAATCCATTCTTGAGGGGCAGTTAAGTGGCATAGGAGATAGAGCACCTGGCCTGGAGTCAGTAAAACCTGAGTTTAAATCCAGCCTCAAATCCTTACTAGCTATGTGTCCCTGGGCAAGTCATTTAACCATGTTTACCTCAGCTTCCTCATCAATAAAATGAGCTGGAGAAGGAAATGGTATCTTTGCCAGAAAAATCCCAACTGGAGTCACAAAGAGAATGATTCAATTCCACAACAAATCATTCCTGAATTTTAGTTTAGCTTCTCTACTATAAATGCTAAAACCTCTTTATTCTTCCAGAACTCCCTGATAAATTCCAATACTCCTGAGTATGGTGAAACCTTACTAGTTATTCATTAACACCTATATTGGGACTATCAGGAAACAGAACATATTTTGGGAGGAAGAAGGAAAAAAGGCCAAGAAACAGGAAAAAGGTGGTTATAAAAAATAAGAATTAACCAAACTTTTCAACTTTTCCTGGGGCCAGTCCTGAATATGTCATTGACATTTTTCTTCTCCCTGATCTCATCTGTCACTCTCTTGTTCCTTAACTGGTCATACCATATTGATAGAAATAATTTTAGACAGGAATTATCAGACTGAAAGATATCCTGAGAATCTGAATACATTGCATTACTAAAAACTATTCTGGAATGCTGCCAACTATGTACAGACACTGTATCTCAACTTATCCATGGGTAGACAAAACCCTGAGGAAAAAACATGTCATGCATTCTTTACCGAAGATGGCCATACCCTAGCATATGCAGATGAGTATGTACAAAAAAGGCAGGCACCTTCAAATCCAGGAACAAGGCATTCAAGCTACAGTGCTTCAACCCAAGTTCTTTCTTCGTCTCCTTTTGAACATCTATACATGATTATCCTTTTTCTCCAGAATAATGGGCCAGATTAAAATGGTAGTTGTTGAAGCCCTATTTTAATGTGCTTGGATGGTTGAATGCCACTCCATTTTAGAAGACAGGCTGACTTACTCTCTAGAACTGATGAGTGCAGCCTTCTGTACTCATGGCCTAGCTGTACTATCTTCTAATACTATCTATCAAGCATTACTAAAGCTTAGGAAACTTTTCTTTCTTTTTTTTCCTTCTCATCCCTCCTACTCATCTTCCTTTTTGTTAGCAATATGGTCCTTTCATGTGAATCAGGTTTTTTGGAGTGATAACAATGCTCAGCAGAGCAAAATTCTATAAAGTCTACATGTAGGCTAGGCATAAACAGGGCCAAATAAGTCTACAACAAGCATGATATTATAGGGCACAGGGTTATTTTTTCTGCCTAAAGTATTATGTATGTCATCATAACTTCTGCCACACTGAAGCACAGGTTGTTACTCCTATTTACTATATCTTCCTCATTCCTAAGGTACGTTGTAAAAATAATATTATGTGACTATAACATATTTGCTAATACCTAATTTTGAGTAACAAGAGACATAGCTAGTCTCTTCAGATGTTTATAGAAAAAAGATGTATCTCCAGTTATTTAAAATTGTGGTGCTGTGGATGGTAAGATTTCAAATCAACTAACAAAAAATACATGCCATTAAGTCATTATAGCAAATACTGTTAGCTATTACATTGGCCCTATAATATCTATATCTAGGAATTTTTATTTTGTTAGATTAGTCTTATTGGTAAAGTAAGTATGCCACTTAAGTAATATGGTGTTGCAACAACTGCCAATAGCTCCTTCCTCAGTACCAAAGTTTTTTCCCCTAATGATTTGCCCAATTGTTATCCTTGGAGTCACTACTTAAGGCACTGAAGACTTCCGTTAAAATGCAATTTTAATCTTACAAGGATAATATATTATGCCATTATCATTCATAGACATATTAGTTGGAATTGTTTCACTAGATTGCCCTCATTCATTTGGCAAGTTCCTAGAAGGAAGAGAAGGAGGAGGAAGAAAAAGATAGCTCATACTTAAATAACTTTAGCATTTGTAAAGCACTTTATATACATTAACATATGTGACCATAGCAAAAACTCGAGAAAGTCGTGCTATTATTATTACCACTTTACAGATGAGGAAATTAACTTAAAAGAAAACAGAGAAAGGATCTGGAAATAAAATAGAAATTCACCCCAAAGAAACTTTATTTACTTACCAAATTTACCAAGGGCAACTTAAGCACTTCCTTACTTGAAAAACTGTCATCTTTCGCTATTGGCTATCAATTCTCTTTCATAGATTATTCCCATTTGATGCATTTGCATAATTCTCTATCACATTTTATGTTTTCTCCATACTGCTCTTAGACAGAAACTTCTTTCAAGCCATAGCATTGGTTTAGAGATTATAAATTTGACTATTTAGGAAAGAAAAGGGTGTAAAAGATGCTAACCCTTAGCCCTGGCATTCGCCAAAGTGTTAGTCATTCTCTGTCTTGAAACTTCTATGTGAGAGACCTAACACGGATGTAGCTTCTGAGCTTTTTGAAGAAACTTACTATAGAGTAGAACATAAATGGAATACAGTTCATTATTTTTTCTTGCATTCAACTTTGTTAAGAAAAGAAACAACTCCTTAGAAAACAATGACATAGAAGGCATTTGGTGGGAAAAGGATGGGGGCAAAGGAAGGGAAAAGACAGAGAGTACCATGAAACCTCCTGGGTTTCATACACAGACATCTATATTTTATATATGTATTCTATAACCATGAGAAATAAGAATTCAAAATCAGTGACAATTCTTATGTTTTTTAATTATTTTCAATCATCAATAGATCATGCTCACTAAATTTTATTGATTGAGGTGGGGAATCATAATAAGCTATTCCTAAAGACTTCTAAAATCAGGAGTTAAAACTTTAAAAAAACATTACTGGGGCTAATATTTAGATAGTCAATTCACCAAGCACTTCTTAAAAGCACCTGCTATGTGCACAGCCAAGTGCCAGGGATAGAAGGTCATAAAACATTAAAGGAGACATGGTCAATCTGTGACTTCAATGTATTCACAATTTACTTAGTCTCATTAGTAGTTAACTAGAAAATTCAATTAACCACAATTACTACTCCAAGAACATTCTTGTAAATCATGATTTTACAGCAATACTCTATTATATTCAGAATGATTCACTGTTTGTGAGAGCAAAGAATTGGAAACAAAATATTCACACATCAACTGAGGAATAGCTAACCAAACTGTAGTACATGAATCCAATGGCATAGTCTTGTGCTCTAAGAAATAAAGTACATGATTAATTCAGAGAAGCATGGAAAAATCTACATACACCGATGCAAACTGAAGTAAGCAGACCCAAGAAGGTAATAAACACACTAACTAAAACAATTTAAATGGAAAATCCAACTACATACCAAAAAATAAAAAGTAAATATAATGGAATTATAAAAATCAATCCAGACTCAAATGAAAAGATACAAGAAGACACCTCCAATCCACCCTTTCATGGAGGTGGGAGGTTCACAGGTCTTACTCATTGCACATTTTGTGCTATTTTTCTCCTCTTCAAAAAATTATTTGTCATATGTGATGTCTCTCAGGGGTGAAGGCAGGATGTTTAAGATAATTATGATGATGTAATGAATATCAATAAAAACTTATTTTAAAAAAATCTGAACAAAGGAATTTACATTTTAACTTTTAGGCAAAGAAAACTACCATATTTGGTTGAGTAGGGGAAAGTCATGTTCAGATATGTACCTAAGGAAAGTAATTTTGGCAACAGTGTGCAGAATGATTGTAGAGATAAGAGACTTGAGGGAGGGAGCCCAAACAGAAAAGCTATTGCAATAATTAATCAAGTGATGATAACAGCCTGAACTGAGGCAGTATAACTTTGCAAATAGAAAAAAAAAGTAAAGATAAGGAACTGGAGCAGAATCCTGATGCATCAGCTAAAGTAAAAAAAAAAGCAGGGGTAGCAACCCTGATGTCAGACAAAATAAAAGCAAAAATCAACCTAATCAAAATAGACAAGGGAGGAAACTACATCTTGCTAAATAGTGCAATATACAGTTAAACAATCAAATTAGAAGAGCAAGAGATAGTTTACCTGTTAGATCTCTGGGGAGAAGAAGAATTCATGACCAAACAGGAGATAAGAGAACATTACAAAATGTAGAAAACTAATTTAGATTATATTAAAATAAAAAGTTTCATCTAAATAAAATCAATGCAACCAAGATTAGAAGGAAAGCAGAAAGCTGGGAAAAAGTCTTTACAGCAAGTTTCTTTGATAAAGGCCTCATTTCTCAAAAATATAGAGAATTGAGTTAAATTTATAAAAATATAAGCCATTCCCCAACTGATAAATGGTCAAAGGACATGAACATTCAGTTTTCAGATGAAAAATAAAAGCTTTCTACAGTCATATGAAGAGGTGCTCTAAATCACTTTTGATTAGAGAAATGCCCATTAAAACAACTCTGAGATACAACCTCATACCTATCAGGTGGCTAATATGACAATAAAAAGGAAAATGATAAATGCTGAAGAGGATGTGGGAAAATTGGGAAACTGATACACTGTTGGTGGAGTTCTGAAATCATCCAACTATTCCAGAGATTAACTTGGAATTATGTCCAAAAGGCAACCAAACTGAGCATATCCTTTGATCTAGAAATACCACTACTAGGTCCATGTCCCAAAGAGATCATAAAAAATGGAAAGAACTTACATGTGCAAAAATATTCATATCAGCCCTATTCATGGTGGCAAAATATTGGAAACTCAGGGGATAACCATCATTTGGGGAATGGCTGAACCAGGTATGGTATATGAATGTAATGGAATACTACTGCACAAGAAAAAATAATGAACAGGCAGATTTCAGAAAAACTTGGAAAGACATGTATGATCTGATGCAACATGAAGTGAGCAGAACCAGGAAAACTTTGTACACAGTATTAATAGTATTGTTTGATGATCACCTATGAATGACTCAGCTCTTCTTCGCAACACAATGATCCAAGACAAGTACAAAGGACTCATGTTATTCATATCCAGATAAAGAACCTGATGGACTCTGAATTCAGACTGAAGCATATTTTTTCACTTTACCCTATCTAATTTTTTTTCTTTTAATCTGTTTCTTCTTCCACGACTGTGAAGAATATGGAAGTGTTTTATATGATGGCACAAATATAAACTATATCAAACTATCTACCATTTTCAGAAGAGTAAAGGAGAGGGAGGAAGAAAAATTTACAATGCAAAATGTAGTAAAAATGAATGCTAAAAAATTTCTTGTTATGTAATTGGGGGAAGATAAAATACTATTAAAATGTTTAAAGTATAGAATGGGTAAGTGAAGGGGGAAGGATGATTATGGGGTCAGTTTTGAACATGATAGTTTTGACATCCAGTTTGAAAGAAAAACTAGGCAACTAGTGATTTGGGTTTAGAGCTCAGGGAAAAGACTGGGGCTAGATGGTATCATCTGCTTAAAACAGCAGTTAATCCCAAGGAAATTGATGAAATTACCAAGAAAGATCCAGAATATAGAGGGAGGAAAAATAGAAATCTCAGGGAAGAACCTGATGGAAGATTTATATATATAGGAAACATGTCACAGATGTTATTTCAATAATCATGACAGAAAAAGATCAGTCCAACAGATAGAATGAGAACCAGGAGAAACTGGTATCCCAGAATATCAGAGAGAAGAGATTGCAGGAGTGGGTGGCTATCAGTATCAAATGCAGCAGAGAGGATGAGAAAAATGAGAAAAATATCATCAGATTTATACAATAAGAGATTATTGGTAACTTTGGAGAAAGGTATTTCCAATGAATGAGAAAGATAATAGCCAGATTATAGAAGGTTGAGGAAAAAGGGAAGCAGAGAAAAAAAAGAAAAAAGGACAAAATTTTAAAGGATTGGTAAAGTGAAAACGTTTTAAAGAATGGGGAATTCAGGAATATTTGAA
This sequence comes from Pseudocheirus occidentalis, assembly GCA_028646575.1. Taxonomy (NCBI): domain Eukaryota; kingdom Metazoa; phylum Chordata; class Mammalia; order Diprotodontia; family Pseudocheiridae; genus Pseudocheirus; species Pseudocheirus occidentalis. Next base: position 71,406,050 of record CM053597.1, read on the forward strand.
GCCAGTAGGCAAGGAACCAGAAGAGAGGGAGCAATTAAAGATTCAAGAAAGAGAGAGAGAGACAAAGAAAGAGACAGAGACAGAGAGACAGAGACAGATAGCGACAGAGAATAGTTGAGGTTACAACTCTTTAAGAATATGGGACACAATGATAACTTAAAGTGATGAAAAACACAGCAAAGAACAGCCAACATCATGAGTTGGAAGTTATAAATAAGAAACAGTGAAGAATGGATTTTTTTCCTCAGTATCTAAGAGATACTTGTTAAAGATGTGCAGATGAATGATACATTACTGCAAAATCAGATCAAAAGAATGAGCAGAGCTAAAAGAAATACCAAAAGTGGTTTTGTCTTGTTTTGTGTGGTCTCAATCTGTGATTTCAACAAAATAGGGAAATGACACTGTGGAGTCTCCCTTCTCTAAGGCATGTCTATAAAATATCTGCAAATTTATAATCTTAAAGAGTTATCTATGAGCACTAGAGGATAAGAAACTTATTAAGTATTTACACAGAAAGCATTTGTCTAATCCAAGATGAACCTTGTGACCCCAAGGCCAGCTTCTCCTGGATTACATTAAAAAGAAATGGAAGGGTGTAATACCACACACAAGCAGCTTTTCAGAAGAATGCTGCTGTGAACAGCTTTTCAAGGTTTTGATTGCACAGTTTAGTGAACACTCTATTTATTCCATAACAAATCAGAGCAAACCTTGACAGTAAATCAAGGTACAGCATTCACAATGTTACAGCTTATCACATAAAGTCAAAATATAGCATTCATAACAACTTATCACAGAAAGTGGCCACATAGTTTCCACCATAGTGGTCACAAAGTTTTGAACAAAGAACAATTATTTAGTAACTCAAGCATTCAATCATCTCAATCATTTAATCATCCTTAAGGAGGTTTGTCTCTTCAAGGGACACAAAGCCCAATAGTCAAAGTTCTCCCCTAAGAACAATCACTAAGTACTATGATACTAAGAAACAATCAATCAATTAACCATCCAATACACTCAATCATTTAATCATCCTTCATCATTCACTATTCCAACCTCAGAAAATACACAAGCCCTCCACCCCTAGGTCACTAGTAAATTACAATTAGTCAGTACACAGAAAATTCTTCTTTCAATTTGACTCAGAGTGCTCTCTCAGGTTTTCTAGTTCCCCTTCCATAGTCCCAGATCCTACCTGGATTCATCAAACTGTCACCTAGGTTCAAAGGCAGACAGTTCCCAGGTCCTTGTCCAGCTTTCCATGCAGGTCCTCTTCCATGCTAAATCTCACAGCATCTAGTCCACCTTGAATCCTTCCTAGTCTCTGTTCCTGAGAAGTCAAGGCTCAACAGAGCCATGAATAGGTTCGTGCAAAGTACAAGCATCACAGTCATGCTTCCTCAGTCTTCAGCAGCTTTGGTTGTCCCTTGGAAATCCTCAGTAGCTCCTCAGCAGCTCTGTCTGGCCCTCAGTTCCAGCTGGCCCTTGGAAATCCTAACAGCCTCAGCAACTCAGGATGGCCCTCAGCTCTGACTGGCCCTCAGAAGCCCTCAGCAGCTCCAGCTGGCTCTTGGACTCAGCAGAAGTTTCAGCTGGTCCCCAGAATCAAAATCACTCCATCCAGGTTTTCAAAATCAAAATCATTCTCACCAGCCTGGGGTGTGTGTGTGTGTGGTGGTGTGTGGTCCTCTTCAGCCTCCCTGATGGCAGCAGCTTCTGCCTCCATGGGGCTTGCTCCAAGAAGATCTGACTCTCCCTCTCTGGGGCTTTTCCTTTTATACAGTATTGTCCCTCCCTGTTCAACCCCTTCCTGTTACATCAGCAACAGGGGGTCATACCTTCTGTTTCTTTAACAGAGGTTTATGTAATTACCTGTTACCTTTGTCAATACAAAGGGATCTTCAAATTCAAATTACATTACCATTACAAGGAGGCAGCTAGATGGCACAGTAAATAGAACACTTGTCCTGGAGTCAGGAGGTCCTGAGTTCAAATATGGCCTCAGACACTTAACACTTAACTAGCCATGTGACCTTGGGCAAGTCACTTAACCCCAATTGCTCGCCCTCTACCCTCCAAAAAAGCAAAAATAAAAAAAGGAATAGAGTAGACAGGAGTTATGGAATGGCAAAAGAAGAAAATCAGCAAAGACTGAAGAGGAATTTGATGAGTAAATAGAAATAGGTGGCATCAGATGGAGCAGAAGAGCCTAAGTCTTTAGAGACTCAGAGTGTCCTACACAGTTCATTAGAAGTTTAGTAGAAAATCTAGTAGGTATTTGATTTTTTTACTGGTTTTTCTTGATTTCAGGATGCCTTAACAAGAAATTTAATATGAGTAGTAGAGGGAATACTTTTTTCTTTCTCTTATGTGACTTGCTGAGATGTGAAGATATATGGAGAATGACCAGAGAAGACTTTACCAATATCTATCACAGAGACCTCAGTCAATCTTAGGACTGTACCTTAAGGCTGAAACTTTAAGTCAGAAGACCAAATAAAATCAAAGCAAACAATTTGGGTAGGGACTGAAAGACAGAGCTTCATCAGAGTTCAAGGAAAGGACTCACAAAGCTAAAAGTCAAGGTGCGAGATACATATGAGGAGTGCAAAATCAAAATAGGGGTCAAAACTCTGCAATAATTAGCAGTCATAGAATCAGATCCACTGGTGAAACCTAGGGAATAGATGAACCAATACTGCTTCCTTGATTCTTTCTACCATCTCTGTGGACCATTGGTTAACCCGTTTAAGTCACTGTTCCCTCTTGGAAGGATGTAACCTCATTAGGAATTTATCCCTGTATTAGTTTTGTGGGATGGGAAAGAGAAAGTAAAGCAGGGAGGCACTGTTGTAATGTGTTGTATCATGTTGAAGACAACGAGAGAACACTGGACTTGGAGACAAGATCCAAGTTCAAATCCTACTTCAAATACGTTTTTGGTGACTTTCAGCAAGTCACGAAAATGTTATATTCTCTAGCAACTCCCCAAACATAAACAGTATGATCTACACTGATTTAGCAATTTCCCATTCCAAGGGTTCAGTGCAATGAGGAAATCATACATTCTTTATGTATTGGGACTTTCAAGTTAGAGTGTTATTGCAAGTTTTCACCCTCGAATGAACCTTTCAGTAGTTATAGTTCTATTAGATGGATGTTTCTCTTTCTCAAAAAAGAAACCATCATAATCAGTTGCCACTTTACATATATACACACACTCATATATATTTATGTATATGTATATACACATATATGAATGTATATGTGTATGTTTATACACACACACATATTTTAATTCTTTTTAAATATTTTATGACCTTTTAACAGTAGTCCAAGGGCCAACCTAGAAAAGTACAAAAAGGTCCATCAACAGTAAATCAGACACTAGGTGATGAATTATTGAAGGCAGCAGTTAAGTGGCACAGGGAACAGAGCAATGGGACTGGAGTCACAAGACTGGGGCTCTAATCTGGCCTCAGACATATAGTAGCTGTGCAACCCTGAGCAAGTCCTTTAATGCTGTTTGCCTCAATTTCCTTATCTTTAAAATGTGCTAGAGAAGGAAATGGTAAACCGCTGTAATATATTTGCAAAAGAAAGCCCCAAATGGATTGATGAAGAGCCAGACATAACAGAAAATGACTAAACTGATGAATTGTTTGGCCACTGAATTTCAATTAAAAAACAACAACCATAAAATGACTTGCTCATATGCTTTTCCATAGTGGTAGAAAAGGCAAGGGGGGAGAGCAGATATTAATCATAGAATTCTTTAGGCAACCTCTAAATATTAATTTACTTGCAGGTATTTTGGACATCAAACCCTTTCCCAGTAACCAAAAAGCCAACACAGTTCTATAGGAAATAAATTCTACCCATATTAGCACTATAACTATAAATTGAACTAGAAATCATAAGAAAGTTGCGACTACATGAAAGAATAGGTCCTTGATTCTCCTAAGTGAAGGAAAGCAACAGATTGGAAAAGATGGATTCATTGTGCACATAAAGGAAAAAAATGAAATGAGTGATGAACACCTACTGACTCATTGCATAGATAGTTGAACAGGTAGAGTAGGAAAGAGTGGTCACTAGAGTCAGAAAGGGTAGTTAAATGAGGAAGATAAGTTAAGGCAGACCTGAAACCAAAAAAAGATCATCCAGATAGATGGGAAGAGAGAACTTAGAAGATTTAGGAGGAGAGAAAAGAGTACATAGGTTTTGTTTTATGGGATTTTTCCCTAGGAATTTGGCTGCAAGAGGGTGGGTCATTCTCCCTTTGATAACTCCCTCCCAGGTGATGGGTGGGAGATAACATAGTCTAGGGAAAAGTATTTGTTTGCTTGTTTGTTTTGGGGTTTTTGTGTGAGAAAGAAATAGCAGTCCCTGTGTGAATGCAGTAGGGAAAAAATCAGTACATACTGAAAGACTGAAGATTAGAGTGGAAGGGTAATTAAATTTGTGATCTACTTAAGGAAATTTAGAAAGGCTGACTTTGGCAAAGAAATGGACTTTACTATAAGACAGTGGTGCCAAACTCTAATAGAAATATATATATATATATATATATATATATATATATACACATTTAACTATACATTAAGAATCCTAGGCCACTTATTGACTTAGTTTTAAAATGAAATATTATTTATATTTTATTGTGTTTTTATTAATTTTGTTAAATAAAATTACATTTTAATTTAGTTTGTGTCACACATAGGAGTGTTGTGGGCCACATACTTTAATAGATTGGGCAAAGTAGAAGAGACTTGGAGGGCACAATGTTAAGGGGTTTTAAGATTAACAGCCAGGGTGAGATGAAAAAAATGGATGAAGGGGAAATTCACACATAAAGATCTTAATATTCTTGGTAAAGTAAGAAGTCACATCCTCAGGTGAGAGGAAAGGCAACAGGCAGAGGTCTGAGGAGTAAACAAAAACATTGGTTATAATTCTCTGGAAGAGTTCTTAGGAAAACCTTAAGAATCATGATCAGTTTTGACAGGTCTGGGTTCCTTCAGATTTAAAAAGCACCAAAGGACTTTCCTTAACAAGGTTTATTAGAGAAGCTCTGAGTTGTCCCAGATAAAAAGTTGAAGTTGGTTAGTGATTTCAGTGGGAGGTAACAAGACATAGTGGAAGAGACACAGCACCCAGGTTCTATATCATCAGCTGACCTAAAGAAAAGTCAATAAAGGAACTGATCAAGCAGATGAAGGAAAGAGTGAAACAGTGATTTAGTGAATATTGCTTTTAAATCTTGCTATTGATTCTCCTTACCTAGGAACATGCCCAGGGAAATCCATCCCCTGATTTATCCCTAGTACAACCACAC
>CM053597.1:71418782-71464360 GCA_028646575.1 Pseudocheirus occidentalis
TCTCTCTCTCTCTCTCTCTCTCTCTCTCTCTCTCTCTCTCTCTCTCTCTCTCTCTCTCTCTCTCTCTCTTTCTCTTTCTCTGTCCATTACAGAAGTGAGAGATTACAAGTAGGGAACACTACCTACAATATCAGACTTTGTCAACATGTTGGTCTGTTATGGTGTTCTTTTGAGGGAATGGTTTTTTTCTTCATTTTCTTTCTAACTTTTCACTCTCTGAAACAGCTAGGTGATACAGTGTATAGAGTACTAGGCTTGGAATCAGGAAGACCTGAGTCCAAATCCAGCCTCAGGTATTTATTAGCTGTGACCCTTGGCAAACACTATTTGCCTTATTTTCTTCATCCATAAAATGAACTGCAGAAGGAAATAGCAAACCACTATCATACCTTTGCCAAGAAAACCCCAAATGGAGACACCAAGAGTTAGACATAACTGAAACAACTGAAAAACAACAAATCTCATCTTCTGCAACTAATATTAGTCCATAAACTGCAAATATTTTCATGATAGTATTTTAGAAAATATTTATCATGAGCAATACAAGATAACTAAATGTGTAGTGAAATAATGATTCAGGTTGCTTTGGGGTACACTATAAAATCAAATGCATGAATTCCTTTCTATTTACTACTCTTTGGGACCCATGTCTTAAAGCACACCATCATAAATTGAACAGCTGAGTGTTAGGTCATGTGTGTATGAATGATGCTGTTCATAAAAATCATTGTGTAAGAAGCTGAGAAAATAAGGAGTGAAATGTAAATGTTTATCAGATAGGAAGAGTAGAACAGTAAAATATAAAGCACCAAAAAGTCAGAATTAGTGTCGTTGTCATAGTATCTTTCTCTGGTACAAATGATAAAAAAATTGACTAAAAACAATCTCATTCTAATATTTTAAGTTCTGTATTGTAAATAAAAACCTATTTCAGGATTCATTTGCAGTGAGACATTTGTATATTACCTACGTTTGCCCTACAATGATAACTCCATAATTCTCTTATTTGTTTATTTGTTTGGTGGGGGGAAGACCTGTGATTTCATCGGTGTAGGTGTATCCGCTAATGTCAACTAGCAACTTGTCTGTAACTTACATTCTAGTAGAGTTGACTGAGAGCAGAAGGTAAGTCACTGCTAGTAGTTTGTCTTAGTGGCAGGATATAAATTCAATTTGTAATGCTAAGGACTCTACCTATTGTTCTATTATTCCTTTCCTTGTGTTCATAGATGTTTAATTATCTTCATTGGTTGATGGGATTGTAGCCATTCACCAAACAGTTCATAATTGATTATCTACTCTTTTATGCATTTCCAGAACGTGGGTCTCAGCATATTCATAGATTCAAAATTGCTGTCTCTGGACTTTTTCCATGATGGTTACATCCTGTGGAGATGTATAATTTCCTGAAAGAAAATTCATTCTGGTACATTGGGTGCCCTACAATGTCACTGCAGCATTTGAAAATGAGAAAACCAAAGTTTGAATTCTGGTTTTGCTGTTAACTAGCTACATGGCCTCAGTCCCAGCTGCCAACTTCTCTGAACTTTCTTTAGCTGTAAAATGAGGGATTTATATTAGATAATTTCTAAAAGTCTTTCCAAACTCCAAAATCTCACACCATGACTCTTAGAGATAGAAGAAATCCCTAGTCATTGATATTTGAAGAGAAGGAAACTATATACTGTTTCATCTACTTAGCGCCAAAGTCAGGACAAAAATCTAAGCATACCTCCTACTTTTTCAATTCTACATAACTACATAAGTAAGTTGAATTAGACCACACCTATTACCTAATTAGAATACGATATGGGTCATATTGAACTTGAGAATTTTTAGGCAGTACTGATGAATCCAAGAGTTTTCATTGAATACCATATGGCATTTATAAAAATGAATTATAATTTAAGGACTAAGTGGTCCATTTGCTTCCCAGGAAATTAGGTGCAGAAAGCTCATAATTATATGCATCGTATATAATCTCTTATGTGTTGTCTTGCATATTTATCTATAAAATGTCTGATTAGCTTCAATGATGGGATTTTTTTTACCTTTGTTGCATTCTAATTTGAAGAACTTGTGTAAATTCTCAATGAAGTTCACATTCAAAGGGTTTATTTGTTGGATCCTAGCCTACGGGCATAAAATACTTCATTGTGATTAGCTTGCAACCCAGGACAAGGAAAGGATGAGTCAGGCTTATCTGACTAGACAGTGTCTCTTCATCTAAGAGTTCATGCCCATGTCAGGCAAGAATACTGGAAAAGATTCAGAAGAAATTGTGGTTCTGGGAATGTCAGAGGAAAGTTGGTATCAGTGATACTGTCCAAGGTCACTCCAGTGGAGCAAGTGAGATGAGCATGACTTGCCAAAAGGATAGAAAATAAGTCAGTTCATGAATCAAAGTTAAAATATGCCAGGGAACAGTTAAATGGACATAGGGAATACAAAGGAGGTAGCTAGGTGATCAGGAATTAAGACTCACTTAGCAGCTGCTGTGAAAAGTATTTTTTTATATATGTAAAGGGGAAAAGTCACGAGCTGTCTTGTCCTAAGAGCTTATTTATCTGGACCAGTCAAAATTCCATGATCCTAGGTCACATTGTGGTCTGTCAGACTAGGGCTGTCAAACTAGAACTGACTCAATCCTATTTAAAAAACAAAAAAATGGAAGTGTCAGTTCTCTCATGTACTCACAGGACAATGTTTACTTATACTATATGAGGAAACCTGGAGCTTTCATAGTTTTTCAATGAGGAACAGAACATTAATGATTTGTTGACCCTATATATTCTGTCTTCATATCTTGGATTCATGGGAAATTGCCTGAATCACTCTGGCAACTTAACTTTGTCATACTAATGACATAAGTGGCAATGGAACATGGAGACAAAGCAAAGCATCAAGATTGGCAGTGCAAAGGTAAGGACTATAAGACAGTTACTTGAAAACAGGTTGTAGTAAAAAGGTCTGTCTAAAACTAGGTAATTAGGCAGATACCTAAGAATACAACCAAGAGTGAAGTAAGACCCTATAACCAGAGGTTAGGTTAAAATAAGTTTAAGAGAATCAATATGTGGAACCCTGAAAAGGTCTACAAGGTTGTTGATCAGTGAAGAGGTGTTTTTTGTTTATTTGTTGTTTGTTGTTGTTGTTGAATGGGCTTTTAGAGGAGGAAGCAATCTCAAGAACATGAGCAGCCCAAGGCTGGAAAATGAAGACTACATACTCAGCTGGAAATGGAAAGTTGAAAGGAAAACCTTATATGACCTATCTGTGTGCATGCTTTGAGTCATCTCTCTTGTGTATTGCTCCCCATATTGCCATTGTGTTTTGTGCCCCCTGTGCCCACAGCCCAGACATAACTAGTTCTGGTATCATCATTACTTCACTTTTTACATTTGAGTTTCTGACTCCTGTGCTCTTAAGAACATTTTTATCATCCTAGATATTTAGCTTACAAATGAGTAAACTTTTTTTTTCTAGTAGTTCCTTTATTTTTATCCTTGGGATCAGAATAACCAAGTCTTCATAGTTATGATAAAGAGGTAATTTAGCACATTCTACTCATTTGTTATTTAATTAAAATATAACCATTGAACCTGCTAAGCATAAAACTCAACTAGATGTATTATTATAACAGATGACATAACATAGGGCAAGATTGAAAGAAATAGAAATATTTAGGCTCAATTCATTATCTTGATTACTAATTTAAAAAGTTTTCCATCTATAACAGCAGTTCTCAACCTGTGGGTTGCAATCCCTTTGGGGATCAAATGACCCTTTCACCCAAACCACATATTTCCGATGGTCTTAGGAACTGAGACACTGCTCCTCTATCTGTCTCCATGTGGGTCTGCCCACATGCAGATACACCCACATACACGTATTAAAGGGTCGCAGCATTAGGAAGGTTGAGGACCACTGGTCTATAACTATAAGCTTAGGAGAAACTTGAGTAGAGCATATTTTAATTTTTCAAAGTATTATATTTCTAACCCACAGCTTCCTGGGGTATATGCATGCTTCTGAACTCTGGTATATTGATGCTTTAGAAAAGCCTGAAAAATGTTCATCCAACTGTAATCCCCACTATATGTTATGGTAGGAAACCTAGTGGAAAGACTCACTTCCACTATAAACTAGGAAGGTGTGGGCTGAAAGCTTCCCTCTCCCCCCCACCATACACATACTTCCCTCAACCGCTTTTGTGAGTATCTCTTTTAGAAAAAAGGGAAAGGAGTGGAAATCATAGAACCTATGCCTAATGACTACATTCAAGAAATGCAAAAAATAGACTCCCATGGTCTAAAGGACAGACATAAAAAAGGCCTTAGGTCTGTTTCAATTCTACTGTTAGGAGGCAACACTATGAAAGGTTAGAGGAGAAACAGTTTATATAATATGTCTGCTTCTCATTCGTTTGATCACTAAGCTATAAGTAGGGGTCCTAGAGAATATATGTGTATATACATAAATATACATAATTATATGTGTTACTATTTTGTGTTATGTTTATTCTTCATTATCAAAGAAGATCATGACATCAGGGAGATGATGACATGATTTACAATTGACTTTGATTTTACAGAGGGAGGGCTGTGCAAGATCACTAGCCTCACTTTCTCCTTCAGAGCCATCTGGGTAGAGTGACCAACTGATCAGGACAACTAGTGTCCAGGTGATATATATTTTATGCAAAATTCATAACCTGCTCAGAGTTGCCTCTTCCCCTTTAATACACTCCAGTGGAAATTTCAGATCTTGTGGGATCAAACTTTTTTAAAGCAAGGAAAGGCAAAAGAGACAATTTAGCTCATAACCATGGTCAGTGAAAATAATGGAAAATTATTGTTGATGTATGATAAAGTGTAAGGGAGATTTGGATTGGGATCATTGCCTGTGAGCTGAAGTACTAGATAGCTTGTAGTTTGATGATCGCTGTTGGTTGCCTTCTAGGTGCTAGGGATGGGAGATGAGTATAGTTTGTACTGCTCCTTTCTCCTCAATTTCAGCCATTGCTCCAGATATTTCTACTTTTTTCTGCCCAAGTTACATGCTAAAAAAAAACAAAACAAAATATAAAAAATCCTTCCCAGAGCAAGATCTTGCCTCAATCGCAAATCCTATGTGATAACTTTGTTAATATTGAACATACGGAATCATTCCTCAGACTTTGCCACCAAACTTCAGCTGCATTCTCTCTTTCCCTGTAGCTCCCTTCTTCCATTGGGAGTTCTTCCTGGAACCACCATTTTGAGTAAGGGCTCAGACTAATCATCCTTTATACTCCCAACTTTGATAACATACACCTCAGTGGGTACCTCCTCCTCCCTGTCACTCCCTCTTTGCAGCTAATATTTATACATTTACATCCCTCATTAGAATGTAAACTCCATAAGGGCAGAGAGTGTCTTCCTTTTTCATGGATTTATATCCCCAGAACTTAGCACCTGATCTAGCAAATAGTAAATACTTAATAAATATTTGATTTGAATTGTTGAATTGCATTCTCTGTATGACTATGTGATTATTTCATAGAAATTTACCCCTAAAACATAGAGCTATGTTAGCTCTTTTTTGCAAAATGTTTTAGTTTTAGTTGCCCACTTACAGTTTAAGAAGAAATTAATAAAAGGGCACTTATTCACAATTCTTATTCTTTGCCAAGCATCATGCTAAGTGCTGTGGGTACAGATAGAAAATATGAGATCATCCTCGCTCTCAGGGAATTATCATTCTAATTGAGGAAGACAAACCACAAAAAGTTCAGCTAGGGGATAGAAAGACTGTAGTTGCTGGGTGGGTAATAAGCCTATCCAAGGATTCCTTTGAATCGGTGGGCCAAATGACAGTGTTGAAATCTGGAAGTTAGAGGGGAAGGCCAGATGGGAAGGCCTGGAGTACTACAGGATTAAGTAACATGTTACCTGGTGATGTTTTAGAACTTTCATACTATCCAAATGGTTTGGCCAAAAGAGTGGCCTAGGCTGAGGTAAGGAGTGAAGGGGAAGTCAAAAAGGAAAAGGATGATATGTCTTCCTACCGGTCACAACATGGATGGAGAAAGGCCCCCTTTCCTTCCTAACTTCCCTTCGTTAAGCTTATAGCATGGTTTTCAAGAAGATATAGGATAAAAATGCACTATGGAATAATATGGTACCCATCCCCAAATAAAAGACAATGATTTTTCTTATCCAAGTTCCTCACATGGACCTTTTTTGACAAATACTCTAAGTCTCCACATAATCCTTAATTGTATTCATTAGACAATGTGTGACACATTTTATATCCTGGTTTCTTGTAGAGAAAGGCAAAAGTAGCTCCTTTACACTGGCAAGGTAACTATGAGCACAAGCAAGGTGGGATTTTTGTTGTTGTATTTTTCTGTTTGTTGTAGAGTTCAGTTTCCCAGTCTTAGACTAAATTGTAAAAATCTGAAGGGTTAATTTCATTTTAATCTAGATAATTCACAACTATGCTGAGTCAAGTAGGTTTCATGCCTTCTGGCTTTGAGCCAATCAGGGGCCAAGTCTTTGTTACATATTCCGAGAGGTTGGCATTTTGTCTTAGGGGGTTCACTCATGGGAAGAATCTTTTGATTTTCTGATCGAGACTGAGTAGCTGTGTGTTCAGCTACCATAGCTGTGTGTTCAGAGTCCCACGATTGCTAAGATTTCCATGCTCCCTTGATCCAGTGAAGCGTATAAAGCATATAGCAATATTGCTATGTTCAGACAGCTGGAGTCCTGTCTATTGGTGTTTGGGTGTTTGTGCTAGTTACTCTGCTAGTATTTTCCATACTAACCTCTTTCTCTATAATGAAAGTATGATTGTTAACCCCTTTAAAACTATCTTTCCTTTTAAAGCAGATGAAAAGAACCTGAGTGTGCTAGGGTATTTTCTACTACAGTAACATAAAAAAAATCTACACTGAGAAAAAATACACCAAGAATTTCACCATGAGTTTGTATATGTGTGCAAGCATATATACATATACACACATACACATATATTATATATAATACATATAGACACATATATTTACTCTATGTATATGTCTACACACATTCTCTCTAGTATATATGCATGTATCTCTTCTCTCTCCTTTCCTCTCTCTTCTCCAGATGGAGTATCATGCTTTTATCTGAGGTTGCTCTGCCCAAAGGAAGGTAACTTTTGATGGCTGAAATCTATAATATCTTGTGATATCTTGGGATTTACTGGCTATAGTTCTTCCTTAAAGATTATGCCAGGGGCGGCTAGGTGGCGCAGTGAATAGAGCACCGGCCCTGGAATCAGTAGTACCTGAGTTCAAATCCAGCCTCAGACACCTAACACAAAAAAACTAGCTGTGTGACCTTGGACAAGTCACTTAACCCCAACTGCCCTCCTCCTCCCCCCAAAAAAAAGCAAAAAAAAAAGATTATGCCTTAAACCCAACTCACTTTGGCTCTCATGGATTGGACAACAATAGGTCCCCGCCCAACTGCCTCTTAACAGTTATTTTTTGGGCCCTAAAGGCTCAGAGTGAATGTAAATCATAACTGTTTCTCTTTTGGTCAAAAATCCTGAGGGTCTTACTCTCCCAGTTTGACTTTTTAAAAATTTTATATTAAAGGGTTCATTCCTTCTATCATTTTTAAAGAGCCCTAATCACTGAATGGGCATTGCCTCACTCCAAGTGAGAACTCAGAAAAAACCTCAGCTTAAAAAGGTCAAAGTCTCCCACTGCATCCTGGGCCATCTCCAGTCATTCTGATCTATATCTGGCTGCTGGACCAGGTGGTTCTGGAAGAGAAAGTGAGGCTTGTAACTTTGCACAGTCCTACCTCACTAAAATTCAAGCCACTTGCAAGTCATGGTATCATCTTTCAAATGTCATAGTCCTCTTTGAGAATGAAGGACAAACCTTAACCACAATGTATCTATGAAAACCCAGGAGAGGTACTATGTCATAATGGGGAATGAGTAGACCTCAGGGTAAATGAGACTTAAGTTCAAGTCCTGTTCCTGATATACATAGATATATATGTATATATACATGTATGTATGTATATGAGTGTATATATGTGTGTGTGTGTGTGTGTGTGTGTGTGTGTGTGTGTATTGGCTGGTCAAATCACTTAACCTCTCAGTGTCCAAGGTAATACATTTAGACTATAAGTTGGAAAAACAAATGTTTCTCTGCATTGTTAAAAGGGTTTTCCTCCATGGGAATTCTCATTTTCAAGGTTTCTTAACCTGGGATCTATGGATAAATTTCAAGGACTCTATGAACTTGGAGAAGGAGAACAAAGAACATTTTTTTTGTTTATTGTCTAACTGCAATTGAGCATTTCCTCTGATTATGAATATAGGCAACAATATTACTCCAAGACGGGCTCAAAGGCATCAGTAAAATCATTGGCTAAATCCAATTTAAATTTTCTCTTTAACCACAAAATGCTTTTAGTCCCCATTTTTTGGGTGGGCTGCAAAATGATCTAATTGGACATCCATTTTTAACTTGCTTTTAGTATGAGCAAGATAAAAAAAAATAGCAAGGCCAGACTAGGCCATTCACTTGTATGGGAAAGAATAAATGAAAATAGAATTACAAATTTCAATTCCTTCACTTATTTTACAGAAGAAACAACCCAAATCTAATAATAATAAATCTTATTTTATGATTTAATGATTTTTAATTTTTTTATTCCTTTTTTACTGTGGTTGTAATGGGAAGTATGTTTCACTAGACAGAATTTTTGCATGTAATTTTATTTTATGCACTTGTCAAGCTGGCTGAGAGATAACATTTATTCATTGTCCAGTGGGGCAAAAGGGCTGTTGTTTTGGTATATAAAAGGTAATATCCTCGTGGAGAGGAAGGCAGATCTTCCCTTTGTAACTTAGATGGTTTATAGCTAGTATACTTCTGGACCAGCTAGGGAAAATGGAGGTAATGATAGTTGGGAGTTGTTCACACAACTCCCAAATCATATCAAAATAGAAAAGAAAAAAAAAACTTCCATTAGCATATTCTTAAGGGAGCATATTTATGACTGATGCAAATGCACATTTGTCTGGGCAGAAAAACTGTGAACTAGACAAAAATCTGTTTTCCTGCATTGTTTCCTGTTTCTGTTCTTCTTTACCTTCTACAGATATTTTGTATAAACTAGTTTGTACTTGGCTTCTTTTGACTTTCTGAAAAGAAGCCACTAACCAATCATTTACACCTTAGTGTAAATAGAATTATTTTTTTTCCTCTCCAAGAAATGTTTTTGCAATCAGTTTTTCTCTAGTTGAAAAAGAAATATTTTACCACTACCCTTCTTCAAAATGAATTGCAAACATCAGTCATGGAATAGATATTTCAGGGAGATGGAGAGGAAGAAACCCTTTAGGTATGGGACATAATATCATTGTATCCAAATTGAATTAGTCAGTGTGGGCAAGGCCAGTAATCATTTTGTGGCCAGGTAAGGTAGGTTTGGGTCTAAAGGAGTTGTAAATCTGTTTAAATTTTCTATTTTCCAGATGTTTGTATCTAAAATGCCTGAGTTGACAGGATGAGAACATTAGGCGTTTGTTTGTTTTGTTTTTTTTTTATTCCCTGACTTCCATATGTTGACATAAGTATAATGTTCAAATGGGAGTGTCAAATTATTATAGTTATTGGTTAAATAATTCTGCATTTTGTTTACCCTGCACCTTTCCTCCAAAATGCTCTGAGGGCTCTCCAGCTCCCAATTGTTTGCAGGGAGAAAATTAAAGGAAGAAATAGCTAGTTAATGAATTTCTACTTCAGCAATGAAAGATCTGCAGGAAAGCACAGGCATAAAGTTTACAATGATTAGCTCTTAAGTAAAGTATAACGATATGCAAATGTCCCCATGTTGCCAACCAGTCTATAAATGATACTTCACTGGGAGCAACTGATGTTTCTCTGCCTCTCAGATTTTATTTTAAAGTATTTCTCTGAATTTCCAATGATATGCTTCCTCATAGAGTCTTAATATTAAGCCTAGTTTGGTTTTAATGAAGTTTTTTTTTATTATCTTCAGTAATATGATTAAACCATGTCATTTTTCTGTTATTCATGGGAACAGATTTCCTTCCCCATGTTTCTAATATTTTGAAAATAGGAAGATTAAACATATATATATATATATATATATATATACACATAATTACATATGTTGAATAAATGAAACAAAAAGTTTTGATATATTTCTTTGATTTATTTTTATATTGTATTTTTAAAAATTAAAACCAGTTATAACTGAAATGGTGACCTTTTTTGTTTAGACTTTGAAGAAATGTATCTTGGGAAGTTTAGAGAAAAAAGAAAAAGTTTAAAAGAGGCAGATATGAGAAAGAAATCAAGATGGGAGGGTAAAGTGGAAGAAGTTTTTTTCACAGATCTTAACCTAGATCTTTTAACATTTCACATTAGGGATGGCTAGGCGGTGTAGTGAATAGATCATCTGCCCTGGAGTCAGGAGGACCTGAGTTCAAATCTGGTCTCAGACATACCAAAATACTAGCCGTATGACCTTGGGCAAGTCACTTAACCCCAACTGCCCTGCCTTCCCCCTCCAAAAAGCAAAAAAAAACCCAACATTTCACTCTAAATAACTTTTTTAAATGCATCAAATTGAATTCTAAGCAGAACAACCAACAAAAAGTCATAATGAATAATTTTTCCAGGCCAAGACAGCTTAGGAGGACAGGAAGAAAGGTCTGTAGACACTGAGGTGGGGGATAGCTTGGAGTATGGTGAAGCAAAAGCAACACCCTGTGCCTTGGAGGTGTCTATGGCAGCAGCAGCAGTAGCACCAGGAGTGCCCAATGCCCAGAGAAGATAAGGGGATTAAACCCCCAATTAAAAATAGAATAGATGGAATGCCTGTGTTAGCAATGACAGTACTAGGCTTCATTTGGCAACTCCATTGCCCATTACCCAATTTTCAGTCACAGTTCAAGTGCAGAGAGGATCATTTGTGATCTCAAGGGAGCAGGAGCCATACCTGGTGTATCAGCAAGCACCTTAGCATATCCAGGATGGCTGCTAGCACAGGTTTTAGATCTAATTTTCTAAAGGAAAGCAACTCAAAATGGATTAACAGTCTTACTTTAATCAAACATATATCATTTACTTAGTTCAGGGGAAAAAGTCAGCACTCTGAATTTAAGAGAACACAAACAGAAGTTAGAAGAAGTTAGAAGCAAACAGAGAAACAGAGAAAGCCCATCAGAAAGCAAACAGAGAAGCCCATCAGTCGATGGGCTTCCAGCTGTCTGACGATTACATCCATACCTAGCTAGTTACCAGAGAGGGAAGCATCAACATCTGGGTTTTCAAAGTTGGGGGCTCAACAGCTTCCCATAGTCTCATCTGGCCAAATCACACAACTCTTTCCAAAGTGAGCCCCAAAGCAAAACCTCACATCAAGGTATATATAGCTTTCTCCTGGATCAGAGAATGTCAAAACTCTCTTGACCAACTGCCCAATCACAAAGCAATAAGGTATGTGCATTCCTGAAGAACAAACTTCCTGTCACAGGCTCCATGTGACCACATTCAGCCTATTAGGGGCAGAGAATATTTTCAAATCAGGGAAGCTTCTCAGTCACTTAATCCTATCAAAGAGCCTAAGGGCAGGGAAGATCTTCAGATTTCTATAACATAACACTCAACCCTAAAACCAAGCCAACACAAGGGGGTCTCCAATTTCCATTACCTTTACACCTGATTACTAGTTTTGTTGAGGTTGAAAGGGGGCCGGGGCAATACCTGTGTAAGGACCAGAGTTAAGACAAAGAAGGCAGGGACAACACTACTCACTGTATCACACCACCCTGGAAGCACTGAAAATTTACATATCCCCAAATATAATTTTGAAAATGGCAGAATATAAAAACCAGAAGCTCAGGAGACTCTCCCCCTCCATGAGTAGGCAGATCCCAACTCTCACATAAGGTCCAAAGCCAATAAATAGCCTAGAAAAGTCAGAAAACAACAACAAAAGAGAACGTGATCATAAAAAGAGACTATGGTGACAAGAAAATGCAAGACACAAACTCAGAAAGACTCAATGACATGAAAACAGCTACAAGCAAAGCCTCAAAGCAAAAAATGGATTGGTTACAATTATGACAAGATTTTCTAGAAGAGGTAAAGAAAAAGCTAAAAGTAAAAACAATTTTAACTTTTTAAAATTCAGTTTCTTCCAATAACATAAAAACAGTTGCTGATTGATGTATACTTTTTTAACTTCATTTTTCTTATTTCCCCCCTTTGGTCTTTGTTTTCTTTCACAGTACAACTAATATGGAAATATATTTTGCATGACTGCATCAATCTGCATCCAAACTCCTTAAGTTCTCTCTCTGAATGTGGATGGCATTTCTCACCATGAGTCCTTTGAAATTATCTCAGACCATTATATTGCTGGGAACAGCCAAGTCATTCACAGTTGATCATAATTACAATATTGTTGTTAATGTGTACAATGTTCTCCTGATTCTGCTTGCTCCATTTGTATGAGGTCATATGAGTGTTTCCAGGTTTTTATGAAGTCATCTACCTCATCATTTCTTATAGCACAATAGTATTCCATCAAAATCATATCACACACTCTCTCTCTCTCTCTCTCTCTCTCTCACACACACACACACACACACACACACACACAAGAGTGGCTGGAATAAATTAGGTGCAAGAAGTAAATAAACACAGCAATCTAGTGTCTGATAAATCCCCAAATCCCAGATATTAGGCCAAGAACTTACTATCTGATAAAAAGTACTGGAAAACTGGAAAGTAGCTCAGCAGAAACTAGGCATAGATCAACATTTCATATTATATTCAGAGATCATTTCAATACAGGTAGATGATTTAGACATATTATAAACAAATTAGGCGAGTATAGGAAAAAATATGCATGACAATTCTATTGTTAGTGGGAAAGTTCATGACCAAACAAGAGGTACATAGGGCCAAAAGAAATGAAATGAATAATTTTGATTGCTTTAAATTTAAAAGTGCGTGCACAAACAAAAGCAGCGTAACCAAAATTAAGAAAGTAGAAATCTGGGAAGAAAATTTATAGCAAGTTTCTCTAATAGAGTATTCATTCTTAAAATTTTAGGAAACCGAGCCAAATTTATAAAAATAAGAGCAATTCTCCATTTGATAAATGGTCAAAAGTTATGAACAGATAGTTGTCAGAAGAAATTGAAGCTACTTGTAGTGATACTGTAAATACTAATAAAAAGAAATGTAAATTAAAACAATTCTGAGGTTCCATCTCACATTTATAAGATAACAGAAAAGGAAAACGGCAAATGCTGGAGGGAAAATGAGACAATAGTTACACTATTTTAAAGCTGATGGAGTGCTGAAGTGGTCCAATTACTCAGAAAAAACAACTTAGAACTATGTCCAAATAACTGTAAAACTTTGCATACCTCTAAACAACAATATTGCTACAAGATCTGTATCTGAAAGAGAAAAAAAATAAAAGGAACCATATGTATAAAAATATTTATAGCAACCATTTTTGTAGTGGCAAAACTTTGTAGTGGAAACTGAGGGGACACCAATAAACAGGGGAATGTCTGAATAAGCTACGGTATGTGATTGTGATGGAATACTATTGTGCTGTAGGAAATGATGAAGGTTTGGGGGCAGCTAAGTGGCACAGTAAATAGAGTACAGTCCCTGGAGTCAGGAGGACCTGAGTTTAAGTCTGGCCTCAGACACTTAGCTGTGTGACCTTGGGCAAATCACTTAACCCCAACTCTCCTACCTTGCTGCCTTCAAAAAGACAGGAAAAAAAGGAATGATAAAGGGGATGTTTTCAGGGGAAAAAAAGGAAGATTTATATGCACCGATGAAAAGTGAAATGAATAGAAGCAACAGAAAAATATACACCATAACAACAATATAGTAATGATTAAAACTGAAAGGTTGAGCCACACTGACCAATAAATTTCAACAAACACATGATGAAAATGCTATCCACCTCCAGAAAGGGAACTGATGGATTCTGAGTGCAGAATGAAACATTTTTTCTTTCTTTAATTGTCTTCCTTCCTGATTCCCCACACAGCATGACTAATCTTGAAATTTGTTATGACTTCACAAGTATAATAGGTATTTTATATATCTATATCTATAAAATAGGTATTTTATATCTTGCATATATATAGTGTATATATACATATAATATATATGTGCGTATACATATACATACATACACACACATACATACATATATATATAATATCTTGCCTTCTTGATGGGTAAGGGCGGGATTGAAGGAGGGAGAGAATTTGAAACTGAAATCAAAATTAAATTTTAAAATGGAAAACAATTAAGTGACTTTCCTAAGGCCAAAGAGTTAAGTCTGAATCCTCTCACTTGAAAGGCAATGTTCTTTCCTGAATCCCCACACACAGACACACAGACACCCATCACTTCCCACACTATTTCACAGAATCCTGAGCCTTACCAAGTCCTTTTAGCCACAACATAACTACATCATATCCACTCCATGATATTTTCTAAATAAAATTTGACTTTTTCATTTCATTTGTCTTGACTTTGCAGCTTGTGTGCATATCTACCGCTCTAAAAAACATGAATTAGAAAGAATCAATCATCATCTAGGTGTGGGTACAGGTAATTAACTTCACAGCAACTTAGCCTCTGCTAAACCCTCTAGATCTGACCCACCCCTAACAGTCATGGGACACTTCTACTTGATATTTTCTAAGTGACACAACTGTTGTAACAAAAAGGAGACAACATCTAAAGGGCTTGAGCTCTTCTACTCAGACGTGTCCATCTCCTTTGGTATGGCAGTACTCTAACTTGAGAGACTGAATGAATCATGTTAGACTTTTAAAAGTCCTACACATATACCATACGTATTACAAGGATTTTGATATGTAACACACCATATGCAAAAATGTGTATTTCAATAACTAGATTAAGGGTCTTTGGCAAACTATTGCTGCAGGGACAAATTGACAATTGCCTATTTTTGTATCAATGCAGAGCTAAGAATGGTTCCTGTATTTCTAAACACAATAAAACTTTATCTTTAAAAATGTAAAAACCATTCTTATTTCATAGGCTATCCAAAAGTAGGCAGGCTGCTGGATTTGACCTTTGGTCCCTAGTTTGCATAACCATGGTCTAGGCATATTTCTGAGTGGAGAAACCATCAGGTTGGTTCTATACACTCTTCCAGAGGAGGTGCTGATGCTGAACTTCGTCACAAACCTGCCTAATGCTACTCTGTTGGTGATAGATTCCTTGATCAAAATAATATATTACCTTCACCATCCCCGATATCCACTTGCTAAGGTCACTTTCTTGTTCCTGAATTTTTGCTGATTCCATATTCCCTCACATACTTCTATTGCTCAGTGTCATCACTTTTTTCTGTCTGTCATACCTACTCTTTTGTGGAAGACCACTTAGATGCCATCTAAAGCAAACAATCTGACATGACATCCCAGTGATCTGGAATTCTGGGAACCAAGGATAATAACCAGCTAAACTGTAAATGTTCCTGATGATTATTATTGCCAATAACAGCCTTGATAAATGAAGAGGTAAATGCAAATGCCTTCCTTGGCTCAAATCTGAACCTCAGGTAAAAGTCTTCCTGAACCAAATGGCTGATAAAGTACTCTGCTGACTCACTGTGACAAGTTCCCTATGGGAAGGGGACGTGAAACAGAATTTTGAAAAAGGAGATGCATGAAAGAGACACAGCAGGGTACCATAGCAGGGCTGAGAAAGCCAAGAGACAGTTATAAGACTTGTATTCCATATGTTAAAGAAAAAAAAGCAAAAGAGGAGGAACCAATTAAAAGGAGAAATGAGATTTTTGACTATTTGACCTTTTTGAAGGATACAAAGAGACATCTCAAAAGAACTATAAAAGAATCATAATCATGTGAATGAATGCTGCCAATCATTAATAAGAGCAACACAAATCAATACAACCCTGAGATTTTACCTTACACCCACACATTTTTTTACATGTCCACATAAACTGAAGAAAGTGGGTAAAAATATTACAACAGTCAACATTATAGATGTGGAAAATAGGTACACCAACACTTCATTGGTGGAAACATAAAATGGTGCAACCATTTTGGAAAGCAATTTGGAATTATGCAAAAACAGGGGCTAAAAAATTTGTGTTACTTGAACCAGAGATTTCATTGCTGGGTTTATCCCTGAAGGAAGCCATAAGAAGAAAGTCCCCATATGTACCAAAAGAGGTCTAGAACCACTTTTTTATGTTAGCAAAGAATTAGAAATAAAGTAGATGTCCATCAATTGGGGAATGGCTAAGTAAGTTGTAGTACATAGATGTAATGGAATATTCTCTATGCATGAGAAATGAAACCTTGATAAGGGAAGCATGGAAAGATCTATATGAATGGAAGCAAAGGAAAGTAAGCAAGCAGAGTTAAGAAAACAATATACAAAATAACTATAACAATATAAAGGGAAAGAACAATTACACAACAAAAAATCAAAAGTGACTGTAACAAAATTATAAAAGTGAAGCAGGATATGCCTGAAATGATATGAGAAGACACCAACTCCTACCTTTTCATGGAGGGTAAGATGGAAGTTCACAAGCATTACATATTTTACATGTTTTTGGAGTTTTTCAATATATCAATCAGTTGTGCTGATTTTTTTTCCTTTTAAAAAATATGTTGTTTATCATATAGGATAACTCTCAGGGAAGAGGAGTGGAAGGAATACTTATGACAATTATAATAATGTTAGAAAGAAAAAAATCAATAAACTTATAAAATAAAGAAAATAATTTGGTCTTCATTGTAGCTCACAAGAGTTACCTGATTAGAATTTAGAATGGTTTATAGAGCCCTAAAAGGTATGTGGCTTCACGTGTTACCTAGGGTGAATAAATACATTGTTTCAGAAAGGTCTAAGATATTGAAGTTTTGGAGGGCATTAATTTCATGCTATAAATTAATTTGTTACATCCTTTCCAACAAAGTAACTCAGTAATGGGCATAATATCCAACTCACCACCCTATTTTGGCAAACTCCTATAAGCCATGGTTTCAGCATAAAGAAGCATGAATAAGAGAAATAATTTTAAACAAAGAGCCAAAGTTTCCTGAAATAGAAACCACCACTCACCTAAAATTTCATGTTTGAATCCTTGGTGTCATTTTCGACTCTTCTCTCAAAAACATGTCTCATATCCAGTTACCAAGTCTTGTCAGTTGCCCCTGTCTTTTTAAAGATGCCTTTCTAAAAAAAAAGCCTTTCTCAGTCTCCTTGAATGCCAGTGCCTTTATTCTGAGGTTGTCTCCAATTTACATGCATAAATACATATATGTGTATATATAGCAGTGTGGATACATGTATATATTGCATACATGCATATATATGTATGTGTAAATACACACATATTAATATAGATTGTATGTACAGAAATAAGTACCCTTTTTGCATGTTATCTACCCCTATTAGAATATAAACTTCTTGAAGTTAAGAATTTTATGCCTTTCTTTGCATCCTTAGCACTTAACATCATGGCTCACATTTATTAAGTACTTAATAAAAGCTTGTTGACCAGACTCCTCAATATGTCACATCTATTTTCCCTATAACCTTTTTAGTATTGCTCCTTGCTACTCTCTTTTTCCCTCCGCCCAGGTCATCCTTCAGTTTGCTCACAGATTAAACTTGGTGTGCTCCTCAGGTTCCACGGGTTTTATTATTATCTTTATAGAGATAACTCATTGTAGTAGTAATGAAATTTGAAGACTCTTTTGAATTGCTAAGATAACAGGCACTTAGCACCTAGTTTTAAATTAAGCCTCTGTTAAAGAAACAGAAGGTATGAACCCCTGTTGCAGATATAACAGGAAGGTGCTGAATAGGGAGGAGCAATGTAAAAAAAAAGAAACACCAGCCAAGAAAGTCAAAATTTCCTGGGAATTTGTTGTGTCGGAGCTTCTTCAGAGGGCCAACTAGAGCTGCTGAGGAGCTGCTGAGTCTAAGGGCCAGGTGAAGCTGCTGAGGATTTCAAAGGACCAACCACAGCTGCCAAAAACCTGAGGAAGCAAAAACTTCGGTGCTCATATTTTGTCTGTGACTTTGTTAAGCTGTGATTTTAAGGTGGACTGGACACTGTGAGCTTCAGTGTGGAATAGAAACTGCACAGAGAGTTGGACAAGAAACTGAGAGCTGTCTGCCTCTGAACCCAGGTGACAATTCAGTGAATTCAGGTAGGATCTGGGACCATGGAAGGGGATCCAGGGAATCTGAGAGCCTACTCCAAGTTAAGCTGAATGAAGACACTACTTGGATACTGTGTATTAACTGAGAAGATTGTGATTTACTTGTAACCAAGGGGTGGATGGCCTGTATATTTTCTGATGATTGAATAGTGAATGATGACTGAATAGTGACTGATTTGTAACTTAGTGTGCCCCATGAGTGGAGAACTTTGACTATTGTATTTTGTGACTCTTAAGGAGAAAAGCCTCCTTAAGGATGATTGAATGATTGAGTTGATTGAATGATTGAATTACTAAGTGATTTATTGACTAAATGATTGTAATTTGTTCAGAACTATGTGACCACTGTGGTGAAAACTATGTGGCTATTTTAGTGATAAGTTGTTGTGAATGCTGTATCATGATTTTTTGTGAATGTTTTGCTCTGGTTTATTATTGAACAAATAGAGTGTTCACTATACTATGTATCAAAATATTGAAAGCTGTTCAAACCAGTTGTCCTCTTGATAGCTGCTCATGCTTGGCTTTACATTCATATATCTATACATCTAACCACAGTCTTTTCCATAAGCTTCAACCTGAGACCACCAATTGCCTATTGAACACTTCAAACTGGTTTTCCTATAAGGCATCTCAAACTGTGTCCAAAACAGAGCTCAGGATCTTTTCTGCAAAATTCATCCCTCTACCAAGTCTCCCAACTTATGCCAATGATATTATTCTCCTTATCTCTTCAATTTATAACATTGGTATTATGCTTGACCCCTCACTTTCCTTCACTCCACATGCCCAAATGTTGCCAAATCTTGCTGTTTCTATCTCCATTCAAATATAACACTGAATGTCTTTTCACTTAGCTATCATTGAAGATGAGGTCTGTATAGCTTTTCCTAGACAGCTACAATTGCTTCCATTTTGGTCTCCCTTATTCAAGTGTCTTCCTTCTCCATTCCATCCACCACAGAGATACTAAAGAGATTGTCTTTAAGCAGAGATTTGACTCAGTTACTCAGTCAACTCCAGTAGCTTTCTATTTCTTCTGGAATAAAAAAAAAGTCTCTTTTTGATTCTTTAGAACATGGCACCAATGTACTTTCCTAGCCTTATATGTTACTGTTCTTCTAGCACTCTACAGCTTTCTTTTTATTCCTCACACACAACATTCCATTTCCCATCTCAGTATTATTCTACTGGCTGTCCCCCATGATTAGAATGCACTGCTTCCTCAACTCTCACAGAAACTATCTTTTCTTAGAGAAGGTAGAACAAGCATTGCATTCTGCACAAAATATTTTCTTATCTTTCTCCCAACAGTTATTGTCTTCCCTATCTAACCACCTTGCATGTAACCAAAATATTCAATTTGTATATATTAACATACATTACATGCTGACTTTCCCAAGAGTAAATGTAAGCTCCTAAAGATATAAGGTTGCTTTATTTATTTTCCAATATTTTCCAGCCCTAGGATAGTATCTGGCATATATTAAGTTCTGTTAAATGTTGTTGATTGATTGAAATAACTTTTACCTATATACAGATCTCCTCAAGCCATTCCTTTGTTAAAAAAATAAAAAAATGCAGTGATCATCTATTGCCTTCTTACTAAAGTTAAAACTACTTTCTCTGATATTATAGTCCCTTCTCCCTCTCCCTTCTCCCTCCAATTCCTGCTAGGCTTATCACATCCTACTCATGCCCAAGTACTCTACGCTATAGACCAACTTGTCTACTGTTCATTTCCCTAACATGCTTCAGGTTTTCCTTGCTCCACAATTTTATTCATAGTTTCCTATGCTTAGAATATCTCCTGTCCCTCTTTATATGTCTAGCAATCATAGCTTAGAAACAAGAGACATGAATTGGAATCCTGTCTTGACGTTTACTAGCTACATGGCTTTGAGCAAATCATCCAACTGCTCACTGGCTCAGTGTTATAAAGGAATAAAAAATTCTGGACACTTGATTCATATCTAAATTCAGTATGTTATCATAGAGTAGTTTGATGGCCTAGTGGATATATCACCAAGCCTGAAATCAGGAAGACCCAAGTTCAACTGTGACTCAGACTCTTATTAGCTGTGTGATCCTGAGCAAGTCACTTAACCCAGGTTGCCTCACTTGCCTTATCTGTAAAATAATTTGGCATAGTAAATGGCAAATCACTCCAGTATCTTTGCCAAGAAAACTCTAAATGAGGTCACCAAGAATTAGACACAACTGAAATGACTGAACAACATTATCATGTTATTAAAAAGTTGCCTGTTTCAATCCATTTTTTCTTTCTAATTCTGCTGTTAGCAGCTGAGCCAGGTCTTCCTCACTTTATTCCTGGCTTGCTTCAGCAACCTCCTTGCTAAATCCCATACCTTCAGTTTCTTCTTTAGTTCAGTTTCACAAATATTAAGTATCTGTGCACATGGCACTTTGGATGCAAAGATGATATCAAGTAATTTCCATCAAGGTGCTTATACTCTAATGGTAAAGTACAGTATGTGCAAGGTTAAGAGAATAATCCTTAAATGTGACTTTGAGAAAATACATTTATCTGTGTATTTCTCTAAATTATCATCAATTGCTCTTTATGGTACATCCCTAAAAGATAAAAATAGCTTCCAAAATCTTCCATATTGTGGCCTTTCCCTAACATAATCTCCTATCTTCCCCAAAATACATCCTCTCAGATTTGTCTTCATACATTTGATGCTCAATTCCCCAATTTCATTTCTTCTCTTCATTCCTTTCATTTAATCTGCAATGCCATTATTTCTCCTCCCAGCCAACGTACTCAAATTTTACTTCTTCCAATTCCCCTTCTTTTCACATACCCTCCTCAGATTATACTGATTTGTCTTCTATGAATAAACAACTGACAGAGTCATTTCTGCCATACCACAATTTAACTCTGAATAATATACACTCTTCTTTTGTTCTCTGTTTATTTCCCAAAACTCTACCATGGAGCACATAAATATGTACTGATTAACTCACTGATTGGTGAAGTCTGAGAACTCAACCAAATAATCTCACGTGTTTTATAAATTGGTCATCTATTTATTTTAACTAAATGATCATCTATATTTTTGCTTTTTGTCTCCCAGAAAGATACACATTATAATTGGAATAAAACAAAGCAAAACAGCAACTCCATGTCTAATTTTGTTCCTTGAAAAACCCAATAAGATTTTTATTGGTCAAGAAACTCTTTATAAATGCTAAAAACCATCCCTGATGGTCTCTTTTCAAGTTTCTAGGTTGTTATTTACCAGGACAAAATTTCCATTATCCATGTTAAACAAGAGCATCAATTTTCATAGTGGTGAAGAATCTGAGATCTGAATTCAGCGTTCTTTGTTTCCAGTAAGTGATTTGAGACCTTTCTATGTCTCTCCTGGGTCTTGTCATTGGAGGTTGAATTTTCCATGGAGCTATGGCTTTTCCATCAGGAAGGTCTGGAATTCTGTTATGTCATTGAATGTCCATCTCATTGCCTGATAGATTATGCTTTCTCGCTGAATAGATGATCCTTGGTTGTAGCTCCAGCTCTTTTGTCTTCCAAAAATTATATTCCAGTTCCTCTGATCTTTCAACATTAAGGCTGCCAGATCCTGTGCAATCCTCATTGTGGTTCTGTGATATCTGAATTTTTTCTTTCTGGATGCATGTAGTATTTTCTCCTTTACCTGATGGTTCTAGAGTTTGGCCACAAAGTTTCACGGACTTTTCAATTTGGGTTCTCTTTCAGGAGGTGTCTGGTAGATTCTCCTAATTTCTATTTTACCCTCTGGTTCTAGGATCTCAGGGTAGTTTTCCTTGATGAGCTCTTGGAAGATATTGTCCAGACTCATTTTTTCATCATGATTTTCTGGTAGACCAATGATTCTCAGATTATCTCTCCTGGATCTGTTTTCCAGGTCAGTTATTTTTCCATTGAGATCTTTTATCTCTTTTTCTAATTTTTCAGTCTTGATGTTTTGTTTGACTGATTCTTGGTTCCTCATAGTGTCATTGGTTTCAATTTGGTTGATTCTAGTTTTTAGCAAATTATTCTCCTCAGTGAGTTTTTGAAGTTCCTTTTCCATACGTTCAGATTTCATTTTTAGTTCACACGTTTTACTTTTTAAGGAGCTGTACTCTTCATTGTAACGTTTTTTTTCCTAATTTCTAGATTTTGTTTTTATAAGAGGTGTTGATTTTATCTTCTACCTCTTTAACCCAGATTTCAAAATTCCTTTTGAGCTCATCTAGGAATGCTTTCTGTGCCTGAGACCAGGCCATAGTCACTGTTAAGGCTTCAGCTGTGGGTGAGGAGTCAATACTCTTTCCTTCTGAGTTTGATTCCTCCCTCTCACCAAAATAGGATTCCAGAGTCTTTGTATTTGTCTTTGTAGCCTGCTTCCTTCCCATTTTGAGGCAGGACCTAAGCCATGCCTTTCCTCCAGGGTTCCTAAGCCTTTACTGCTAAAAGTTTTCCTCTGGGGTAATAATTACTGTTTTTTTTGGGGGGGGATTGGAGTAGTCAGGGTTCACTATGCCATCTTGGTCCCTGGAAGTTCAGATAGGGGATTTTTACATATCCATGCTGTGGATGGGTAGTCCTGTGAGTAGCTACTGCCCCTGCCACAAGCCCTACCTTTGTCTCTTACCCAGCTCTGTCCGATCCCTGCCCTGATCATGTATATTCTGAAGAGCTGAAATGTAAGTCTAGCACTCCACAGAAAAAGAGCAAGTGAATAAAAAAAGCATACAGCTCAGTTTGTGACATATACACTTTTTCCTTAGTCTATTATGTTATTTCACAGAGACAGAATTGTAGGATTGAAAAAGGACCTCCAGTCATTAGCTACAAAATAATACTTTTAATTTGTCACTTAGCTTTTGCTTGATGATCTCAGTTGGGGATGGGGTGAGGTATAGGGAAGCACCTCCCAAGGCAATCTGTTCTATTCCTAGATACTTCCACACCTCTCTTTATATCAAGCATAAGTTTGTCTCTCTATAATTGCATAACATTCCTCTTAGCTCTACCTTCTCAGGTCAACTAAGATAATTCTGATCCCTAAATGTGTCATTCAAATACCTAGACAGCTGTCAGATGCTCTTGAAGTCTTTTGTCCATGAAAAGTTCCAAGCAGTACAAAGTTGTCCAAGCAGTACACAGTTCCTTTGACCAATATTCATGTACCATGATCTCAAACCTTTTCACTATCCCAGTAACTCTCTTCTGAATAGTCTTCAGTTAATTTTGTCCTTGTCCTTCTTTAAAATGTAGTTCCCAAAAGTGAACATAGATTAGTTTAGATTTTGACAAAGACAGCAGAGAGAGAATTAACTGGTACCAGAAATGCACAGGAGGAATAGAGAAAAAAGGACTGCATTTGTGAAATGGTGTACTATTTTCAGATCATCCCTAAATTTTCTCAGACACAGAACTTAATACCAACAGTCTTCTGGCAGGGGTATGTGGTAGTGAGTGTGATGCCACAGTCTTGAAAGAATAAAAATTGTAGCTAACTGAAAGTGCTACAGGTAGACATATAGAGGGTGACTAAAGTAGACTACAGCAATATATTACCAATGATGACTTACTTTTAAAAAAGGACAGGAAAAAGAACATCAAAGAATATATTACTGAAAAAATGTGGCATGCTGGTTAGGTTCTGAGAAAAGAGAGACCCATCTGACAGGACAAGTATTCTGCTGTCACTTACAAACATGTAAAATAACCTAGAGGAAGGCCTTCAATGCACTGGGCAGGTCTTCTCTGCAGGATTTATGGCAGAGCATGTATAAGAAATGTACAGGATAAGAAGATATATCTATCAGCACTAGTGAAGGGAGTGCTTATGATTGATGAAATCATCTAAACATCAAGATAGTGCTATTTTATCCTCTTTTTGCAATACAACATAATCAAAAGTATTTCTGAGGCTTCCATATACCCACTGAATTACCTGTGCTGTAAAGTTAGCAGAAAATGGCATGAAGCCTTTTAACAGGAAACTCATAATCTGCTATCTGCATTACTATCTTTATAAGATGGCATTTGTTCCCTGACCTTGCATTTCCCCATCTTTTTATATAAAATATCATCATAAACCACCTTGAAGTGTCTTCTGCACAATGACTAAGGATCCTTGAGAAGAACATTTAAGAGCATTTAAGAAAAGACTTCTTTAAAAATTGCTTTGTCTCTAAACAAAATCTTTTCAAAACTAAGAGCCCAACTCTTTATAATGTATTTAATGGAAGTTTCCTCTCATTTTCTCCTAAGGTTCTAGCTATGTAAGAAACACATAATACAGGAGGAAAAAAAAACTAACATCAATTATATAGAAAATTTGAACAGTAAGAAGAATATCTTTGGCACAGTATAATAGGGTGCTATCTATTTTCACTTCAACCTATTCAAATGCTAATGAAATAATCAAGAATCGTTAACTTCTAAAATATAATGTGATGTTAAAAAAATAAAGCAATCAAGAAAAAAAAGAATCTAGGGCAGAGATCAGGTATTGCAGAGTCAGGGTGGCCCCGGGCAAGAAAGGACATAAGACTGCACTCTTCCCTTTTCTGCCAGTCCCCTTGATCTTCAGGCTTCCTGAACCCCTCATAGGAGCAGTGTACTCAGTTTCTCCTTACTGAATGTCTCTTAGGTGCTTCCAGTTTCTTTTCCATTTTATTTACCTCAATATAACTAATCAATAACATTACTTATACAATACTTTAAGGTTACGATACACTTTCTCACAACTTTTGAGGTGGATGGTCCAAATATTTTTTCTCCATGTAGCATATTGAGAAACTAGGTCTCTAAGACATTAAGTAAATAGTATGTAATTAATGCAATTCGTGTCTGTGGCAGAATTTGAGCCCAAATCTCCAGTCTTCAAAGCTAGGACTCTATTTACCACAACTGTCTCTCCTCTCATCAAAACTTATTAATTTTGCATCTCATTTTACAAATTTTGGTTCCTTCTGAGAAACTGATAAAGTAAAAGCTTAAAAAAAGCAAACTGATAAACTAAAAGTAAAAGTAAAAAAAAATGGTAAAGTACAAATTTTGCCCTGGAAGGAATCTTTTTTTCTCTGACTTCAATGGCAGACTCTAAGCCTGAAAGTTTATGTAAACAATTTTCTTTAATAAACAGAGTTGCAACTTAGCAAAGCTTCCCCTAGTCTTCTACAAATTCCTGCTCTGTGATTGCAACAACAACAGGTCCTATAGAAGTACTGGCAGGTTTGAGAAGCTCAAGTTCAATAGGTAAGGAAGCCTATTATATGGTCCTCATGCTAAGGAACCAAAATGGGTTTCAAATTAATCAACCAGCGGAAAGTTCATTCAAGCTGGTCCAAGTAAGTCCTCATCATAATCTTCTGATCCACTCCAATGGATTAATCACAACCATCATCTTTGCTTGACTAAGAGCTGGGGTCTGAGAGAGCATGATAAATAAAGTCTGTGCTCAGGTGCATAATATAGTAGAGAGGTCATTTTAGATTTAGAGTTAGAAAACCTGAATATGAATCCTGACTCAGCCAACTTCTTACATATTTATTATATGGGGAAGTCTCTTAATATCTCTAGGTCTTAGTTTCCCTCAGTTTTCCATTGTATTCCCATAAAATGAGGGAGTGATGCTACATTAAGGCTTTGCATTTTTTGTGTCATGGACTCCTCAAATGAGATAATATTTGTTACATAGGTGCATATGAATGTATATATGTATATGATTATGGCTATACAATATGCATGTGTAAGTGTACGCATGCATGTCTGTTCATGTCTATATATGTGTGTATATGTATATATAGTATGTATATATGCATATGTATGCATATATAAATACCTGCATCTGCATATATAAGTGCATACACACATACATACACATACACACACACACACACACACACATATATATATCTGCACTCAATTGTATCCTTCTTGAGAGAGGCAGGGGAATGAAGGGGGAAAAAAAGAACAAATTAAAAAGTAAACAGCATAGAACAAAATAAAACCTACAAGGAAGTAAAGGAAACATGGACAACTCAGAACACTATGTGTAGTATTTATTATATAGGCTTTCTTGAAATACAAACTTACTCTTTTATATTTTGAAACTTCTCATGTTCTGCTATGCATATATTTTTTATTTTCTTATTTTGTATTTAAGTTTTAGTATTTAAATTTGTCTCTTTTTTCTTCACTCATTTGTATTGAAGTTTAAAATTTTTTTAATGACCAAAAAAAGATAATATTTGTAAATCACTTATCACAGTAGCTGCAAGATAGTAGGCACTTAATAAACTTAATAAAAAATGGCTTGTTCCCTTCCCCATTTTCAGTAGTCTGGTGAACTATTGAACCCTTTTAAAAATAATGATTTAAAATAAATGATGCAATACACAATATTGCAAAGGAAATCAATTATATTGAAAGAGATTTTTTTTTCTCATGCAGTTTCACATACCCCTCTGAAATATATACACAGAACCCTTTGGGATCCGTGGACCCTGAGTTATAAACTACTGGACTAGACGATTTCTAAAGTAATTTCCAATTCTAAATGTTATACTGTGTTATCTACTATACCTCCAAACCCTATTTTAATTTTGTATTTCAAAAGATCATATGTATAAGTGTCTTAAATTTGCAAAACATTCTTATCTCAACCTTATAAGTTAGATTTGTGTGCATTTTTATCCCTATCGTACATATAATGAAACGATCTCAGATAATTTAAATGACTTCTCCAGTGTCACACAGCTGACACACATTGGAGCTAGATCTCCTAACTCAAACTCCACTGATCTTTCTATCATATCACAATGGCTCCCTTTCATATCGGCTACCCCAGGGTCAGTATGCTGAATTTAGCTCAAACCTACACACACACACACACACACACACACACACACACAGAAACACACACACACACACCACCTTGGGGTGGGTGGTAGTGATAAGGGTGGGCAGCAAGCTGAGTTAACTGAATCCTGACCCTTATAGTGGTTTTATTTATTAACTCAAATAAATTTCTAAATCAATTTCTAAATTTCACTCATTTCAGATAGTGTTAGAAAGATACATGGAGGGTACAGAACCTTACCTTAAATCACACCTGTCTGTCTGAACTATCTGTGTAGGTTTAGCCTGGGTGACGGAAAGGAGGAAAAAACTAGATCGTCCAAGCTTGCCCTAAGTAGGGTAACAGTGGAACTTCTGAACCCTGGGTGGTTTGGGACTGCTTTGAAGTCCCTCTGGATTTCTCTGGATCTGTAATCAATGCAATTAGCTCTTGTTTGTACTCTCCATGAACCTCTTAACTGAAAGGAGTACCTTGTTCCTAGTATAGCGATCTAGGCAGATATATATTGAGATAACTGGACATCACTCAGGTTTGAAGGTTTATCAATACCTTCCCTTTTGTTGTGGAAGTGGTTCCTCCTTTGTGGCCTGTCACGATTGTAGGGGCCTCAAATTCAGGCTCAAGGTTGGGATGAAAAGGAGAAGTGGTACAGTTATTATATCTACTCAACAGTTATGAAGTACTTTGTGTCAGTCATTATGCTAAGTGCTAAGGATATAAAGGAAAAAAATATTGTTTCAGCCCCCAAATAGCTCCCATTCTAATGATGGAAATAACATGTAAATAATTAGATACATACATGATATATTCAGAATAATGAGAAGGCAATCTGAGAGAAAGACCTGATAACTGAAAGAGACAGGAAAAGCTCTTCAGCAGAAGGTGGGATTTTAGCTGAGTCTTGAAGAAAGCTAGAGAAACCAGAAGAGGAAGTGAGGAAGAAGAATATGGGGGATGGCCAGTGCAGTTGAAAGAAAACCAGTG
This sequence comes from Pseudocheirus occidentalis, assembly GCA_028646575.1. Lineage (NCBI taxonomy): Eukaryota > Metazoa > Chordata > Mammalia > Diprotodontia > Pseudocheiridae > Pseudocheirus > Pseudocheirus occidentalis. The sequence goes on from CM053597.1 coordinate 71,446,943, forward strand.
CAGCCACGAGTCTGATTGCTGGGAGAAGAGAATAATAAGTAGACCAGTGTGAGAAAATCAGTTGACTATTTTCCTCTTTTTTTCTTTTTCTTTTGTTTAAATAATATTTGGGGGACAAGGGATACTGGATATAATTATGATGAGGTTAATAAAAATGAGAAGGTACCAGCTAAAAAAAACAACTGAAGACTAGTGCAATAGTCTAGCCAGGAATTGATGAAGACCTAAAGAAGTAACATGGCTGTATGAGTGGAGAAAAAAGGGACAAGATAAGAGAGATATAGGCAAGCCAGAAACAAGTAGACTTTTCAAATGATCTGGTTGTGTGGGGTAAGAGCAATGTTGTGAGCTTGGGTGACTGCGAAGACAGGAATGCCCTTTAGGGGTAAAGTTCTCAAATTTGTTGGTCTCATGACCCCTTTACAACAATTGAGGATTTAAGGAATTTTATGATGATTATTCCTATTAATATTTACTCTATTAGAAATTAAAACTCAGTATTATTATTTAAAACTGTTTTGACATCATGGACTCCCTGAAAGTTCTTGGGGACCACCAAAGGTCCATGGACCATCCTCTGAGAATTGGTATTCTACAGAAGAGGAGGGGAGATAGGAGAGAAGGGGAGAGAAGAATGCCACGTTTGGGTATGTGCAATTTAAGATACCTATGGGACAATCCATTTGAGTCATCCAAAAGGTAACTGTTGATGTAGAACTGCAGTTCAGAAGAGACATATGCAAAAGAAAGTACTTCTTATATACAAGATACTATGTTTGAAGTAAAGGTACTACCTTGAATGAAAAAGTAGTCAACTTTAGTATTTACAACTAAATTAAGATCACCCAAATATAAAACTGCATAAGTTTTATCAAATTACCATAATGATATTCTGTATAGATTTCTCTAATTCAATATGGAAAAAAATGTAAAGCATTTTTCCCCCAAACCCACCTTTCTTTGTAAATTACCTATTTCTACTGAGGGCATAGCCATCCTTCCATCCCCCCAAGTTCACAGTCATACAGTCATCTTCAGTAATTCACTCCCCCCTACCTTTTGTATTTAATCAGATATTCAGTTTTGTACATTCTACCTCAACATCTCCCTTTCTTTACACTTACAAAGTCACTATTTTCCTTCAGACCCTCACATCTTTCCCTTGTACTCTTTCAATAAACTCCTTGCCTCTCCTCTCTCCCGTCCCTAATTTATCCCAAAGCTGAAAAGATATTGCACATAATCAAGTGCAATAAATTGCTCTGATTTCCTATTGCCTGTTGAAGTACTGAATGTCACTGACATTTGTGTCCAGACTAACTTTCTGCAGTCATCGAATAGTATTTTTGTGAAGGGAATGATGATTTGAAAAATAATCAACAAGCTATGTGTAATAACTATGCTAATAGATTTCAGAATTTCCTTGTCTACCTTGTTAGTCTAACACATGATACAGCTTGAAATGATCCATCAAACCTTGACAATACTCCTTTTGTCATGCCTGTGTACCTGAAGTAAACCAAAGATTGTAGAACTTGTTCCCATAACAGAACTCTGGTCCTGTGACCCACCAAGAAACAGCCCCCAAAGACTTTAGCAATATTACTCCCATAGGACTTCAGGGTTGTTGTATTGTCTTCTATTCATGGACTTGTCATGGAAAACCACGCAAGCCCTAGGAAATGATTGTTTGTAATGCAACTTCCCTGCTTCTTTCCCACTTCTGATTTATGTGTAAAAGCTCTATGTTCACTACAGAAAGGTGGAATTCTGATGGGAATTCCCTATTTGCAATTCTATTCCTCATAATAGAACTAATTAATTAAATGGCACTTTGTCTCTGGTTTGCTCTTTTGTCATTCTCAGGTTAGAGACTGGCTCAGTAAAATCCTGTTAACACTTTCCTTCAAACACTCTACTGACTTGCCAGCTGCTGCCTGTACATACTGATCTATGTCCCATCTCTGTGTCTATGACTGGACATAGAGGTTAATAGTTTTTTCACTTCTAACTCCTAGAATCACTACTGTCCCTTAAGCCTCAGCTCAAGTGTAGCTTGCTACATGTTGTTCTTCCTGGTCACTACCTGTCATTAATGCTTTCCCTAGGTTATTATGGAAAGATTTTCTATTTACTTACATATTCTTTACTTCAATGGAATGAACTCTTCTTAATGGCAGGGGCTGTTTCATTTTTGAATTTTATTCCCAAAACTTATCCCAGAGCCTTGCACAGGCTAAGCAATTAAGAACTGATTGTAAAATTCATAAATTCTGCTCTTTCCCCTCAGAGCTGGTGGCAGCGTGTCTTCTCCATGATCATTGCAAAAATCAAGGCCAGGGATTTTCATGGGCAGAAGAAGGAGGAGCTACTCAAACAGTTACTTGATTTAAAGGTAGAACTTTCTCAACTGAGAATGGCCAAGGTCACCGGAGGAGCTGCAACCAAGTTATCTAAGATCAGAGTCATAAAAATAATCTATTGCCTGAGTTCTGACTGTCATCAACCAGACACAGAAAGAGAACCTCAGGAAATTCTATAAGGGCAAGAAATACAAGCCCCTGGACCTTCGGCCCAAGAAGACCAGTTACATGCACTGCTGGCTTAATAAGCATGAGGAAGACCAAAGAAGAAGACCAAAATACAGCAGAGCAAGGAATACCTGTACCCCCTTCAGAAATTTTCTTTTAAGGCATGATGTGTTAAGGTGCTCAGTAAAAAGAAAAAATGTTATTAAAAATTAGTGAATTCTGTCTAGGAACACTCAGTTTTCATCATCTATTGCACAGTGTAGACATTTGCCCACAACTTACAAAAGAATGGAAAGAATATACTTAGCAATTCTGACACAGGATGAGGAAATTCAAAGACATGTCTCCCTTGGGGCATGTGGATTGTCATTCAAAGGGCAACATGAAACTTCTTAATCTTATTTTTACATTTATATTTTTTCTTTCTTCATTTTCCTTTTACCATGCTTATCTATATGTATGTCATTTTAATACAGGGTTTTAAAGGGAAAGGACCACTCCATTTTTTGTCTATGTAGTGCTTATGTCTGAAAATGAATATCACAAAGAAGGCAGAGGAGAAGCACATAGCAGCTGTGAATAGGTGGCAACATAAAACCAAAGAGGAACTATGATGTCATCCATGAAATGTATGATAGCTAGACATGATGGCTTGGTCATGTGGTGATAGTTAATAGGGTAACATCCAGAATACTCCAATAATGTGTCTTTGGTCTGGCCCTTCCTTCAGCAGCCCATTCCAAAAGCTTACTGTGGGCATAGGCAAGTACCCCAATGGTAGTGGGGATAAGAAGAATTTATGTATGAAGAGGAAGGAAAAAAATTAAACCTTGGTTGTAAACTAGGAGGGAATATGAGTGTCAGAAAAAAAAGTTGTTACATGTAAAAAAAAAAGATGTTCAAGTAAGGCATACCCTTTTCTGCCAATTGATTAAGTTACCTCTAGGCTGAGATAGCAATCAGCACCAGCATTCAGTATATGAGAATAAAAACTATTGAGAAGGAAGCACAGGGCACTAGTCCATTTCCTAAGTGAAATTGTTGGGCTTGATTTTATATCATGCATTCTTGTATTGTGTTTGACAACCACATCCTTATGAGAAAAATAAAACTATTCTTTTTTTTAACCTCCTTGGTTGTGTTGGGGCAATCATTTATATCATTTTGATACCTGAGTTTGTATTCTTTCTCTTCTATGTCAAGAAAAATCAAGGGAAGCCCTTAGCACATTGGTTGGATCCACTGCTGTGAGTTCATGGAGGGTTATTCATAAAAAGCTGCACAAGATATTGTAACGTTAATGGGAATTTGAAGATATTTCCTGCCCCTTAATAAGCCTAAAGGAATCTGAAGACCTTTCGTGCTTGGAAGATATACCCTGTCCCCCAACAGATCGAATATAATCACATGGAACCTGTGGGTGAGCAGAGGCCACCCACCAGAGGAGAAGATGTATCTGAGTGAGACGGGCTTGTGAGTAAATTTTAGTTTGTGGCAAGGTTAAAGGATGCTATAGTTCTCTGTGCTGTTATGGCTTATTTACTTCTCTGCTACTATGATGGAATCAGCTTATTGGTTTTGGGATTTGGTTTTCTGGTGTCTGAATGAATGTTTTGATACTGTCTTCTATATGGAGAATCTGTTTTATTTTGTAACTGAGCACTATGCTGGCATATTTATAGCGGGTGTTGGTGCTGTGAATATCGCATTGGTACTACAGATGGGCAAGCATGAATAAATTTGTCATCAGCAGTATTAGAGAGAACATCTAAATCCATCAGATAACAGATCCATCAGACTATTTCCAAAGCCTAACAAAGTGCCCTACACACAGTAGTTGTTTTTGAGTCATTTTCAGTTGTTTCCAATGCTTTTTAACCTCATTTGGGGTTTTCTTGGGAAAAATACTGAGTAGTTGCCATTTCCTTCTCCAGGTCATTTTACAGAAGAGGAAATTGAAGCAAACTGGATAAATTGACTTGCGCAGGGTCACACAGCTAGCAAGTATCTGAGACTGGATTTGAACACTGGAAGATGAGGCTTCCTGACTCTAGGTATCATATTCTATACACCATGTCACCTAGTTGCCTGCACATAGTAACACAGTAGTCAATAAATATTTATTGAATTAAATCCAGAACCAAGTGAATGTTAGAGGAATGCTTCCCAAGTGCTCAAAACTAGCTCTCTCTCTCTCTCTCTCTCTCTCTCTCTCTTTCTCTCTCTGTCTCTCTCTCTTTCTCTCTCTCTCTCTTATGTATGTATGTATACACATACAGACATATTTTTGTATATATAGAGATGCTGTATATATAGGTATAAATGCATTTAAAATATATACATATATATAATTCAATCACATACCACCTTATATAATCTTTTATATAAAGTGTCTTGTATTTAATCTTTTTTCTTGTCAAATTTTCAATGTGAGCTATTTTATCTCCTCTACTGTACCATAAGTGACTTCAAGGCATGAATCATAATCTGTCTTTAGTATATCTTTTCTACTTATTACAGTCCCAAGCTTAATACATAGTTGAAGTAAATTCAATAATATTATTAAGTATTTGTTAGGTTCCAGGTACTGGGTATGCAAAAGCAATAACGATAAAAAGAAGAATGATGATAAATCATTCCTGCCTTCAAGTAATTTTCATTATTTTAGGATGATAATAACATGTATATAGATAAATAATCTGTAATCCAAAGAGAGAGGGGGCACTAAAAGGAAGAAAAGGGGTAGAGAGGTTTCATGGAGGTGGTTTCTGAATTGAGGTTTGATAAAATATAAGAATTCTGAGTTAGAATATGGAATGAATCATGTCCTTACCTAGATGCATCTGTAGAATGCCTTATTTGAAACGAAGTTTCATAAAATTGAACTTACTATAAAGAAAATTAGCATGGTCTACATATTAATGAAGAATTTGGTAGATATGAATGATCATTATTCTAAAAGTCTACTTTGGGTTTAGACTTCACACTTTGCATAGAATATAATCTTGTATCATCTTGTGCTTACAAATATTTATATCATGGCTATTTTTCATATAAAATCACCTGTGCTTACAGACAATTCCCCAAATCCATCAATATTGGTGACACACCCCTAGGAACTAATCTTACACAGTGATAGAATAGGTGACTTTCTACAATGTGGAATAATTTGAAGGATGCAGAAGACTTTCTAGGGAAAAAATCTGCTCCAATGGACTGTTCTAGTGTCTGAAAATCTTTTAGGTTAGGTACTTAGACAAACTTAAGCTCTAAAAAAATCTGATAAAAGTTGAACTATATTACTAGGGACAGGTACCACATTAATTAGAAAGACTAATCATTGTTGTTCCTTCTCTCAGGTAACAAAATACCTCAACCTAATTAAAATGCTTGAATAATGCTGAGAATTGCAGTTACTTAATATATCCAAAACTAAACTCATCATCTTTCCCTCTAATTGGTTTCTTCATCCTAACACCTGTAAATGGCACTTCATATCACCATTTATTTATGCTTGAAATGCTTGAATCCTCCTTATATCCTCTCTTAGCCCTTACTCCATCCCACTGCTAACACACCCAAGCAACTAGCAGCCTACTACCCTTGTCGAATCTTTCATTTTTGAAGTTTCTCCCATTGATCTCTTCCTTGCCATTCAAGCTCTAAATCTAGGAAGTGGTGAATCCATGTTATCCAAGACCAGTGCTCTAGCCATGACATCAGGCTGCCTCTCATTATGGTGATTCTGCTAATGACATTATCAACTAGAAAGAATCTTTTCTGTCTATCCATGCTGAAATATTCCTCTATGTACAGTCAGTAAAAACTGCTTACAACTCCCCAATAAACCTGGAGTCATTCTAGTTGTCAGCCCCAGGAACAGATGCGGCCCAAAAATAGGTCCAGATACAAAAGTCAAGGGTTGATGCTTGACTTGTAAAAGAGGGATGAAGGCACTAGATTTAACACTCTGGACAAACATCAAAGGCAAAGACTTATCCTTAACCATAATTCTTTTCTCTTCAGGCCTAGCCTGCCTTCAGCGAGGCAAGCAGGGACACTGCTTAGCCTCTAGCACAACTGTGGATCAGGGGAGCAAGTATTTTTGGATAAAATAATGAAATAGCAATTACAGGGCAGCCAAATTTCCAGAAGAGAAATTTCCAGGAGTCTATAGGGCCCCTTCATTGAGAGACAAACCAGAATTAAAGAATTTAATACCTGGATATTGTTTAAGTAGTTTGGGGTTCTGTGTAGAAGCTCTCTAAAGCTAACCACACTTGATTTATTTGTAAATTTACTTACAGGAGGATTTGCACGTCAGTGGGATGTTGAGCTCCTGCCTAATGTGCCTTTAATTTTGCCCCAGAGAGATTTTTAGCAAACATCACTGAGATAAATACATGAACTCTCTGTTCATTCACTCTAAAGGATTTACTGAGCCATTGTGTGCCCAGCACCTTCCTATATGCTTGAGGTATACAAAGTAGAATAAGAGTCCATTTTTCTGAGGGTCAGACTTCTAGCCTCTTCAACTCACAGGAACATAAACACATCAAAATAAGTGAAAATGACTTCTGAGTTCTGGAACCAGAAATACCAAAGCCCCATATTAAATATCACTCTAGTATTCCTAAAGGGTCTTAGTACTTTCCTTGAAACAATCCCAGGAAGCAGTTAGTACTCAAGTAACCACCCCTTTTTACTGATGAGGCAAATACAGATGAACAAAGTGAAGTGATTTCCCAGGGTGATATAACAACTATATTACAGGGACAGAATTTGAACTAGAGTCTCCTTCTCATTCTAGGCCCTCAGTCTTTTTTTTTTTGTTCCCCATAATTGAAGACTTTTTTTATTGTCCTTTTTTTACAGTCACTTATGCCATGAATTCATAGGGGATTGCTTCCAACAGTTCGGGTTTCTTGCCATTGTTTCTCACAAAGTGAGGTTCTCTGAGTGGAGCAGGCTGGCATTTCAGTTGAGCCCAAGTGCCTTTTTCTTTGACTTCCTTCTTCTGATCATGTTCCTTTAACTGTGTCAGAAAGATATTTCAGCTCTTGGAATACTTAATATGCTCAATACACACATTAATTTTTTTGGTTAGAATCTTGCCCTTAACCTGTTTCTTTACAATAATGCCTACAGCATCCTGAGTAACATTATAGACCCATTCAGTCTTGCCATGGTAACATTTGTGGGGCATTCCTTGCTGAACTGTGCCCATCCCCTTGATATCTACAGTATGACCTTTCTTGGTATTTGCATATATGTAGCCAAAGGGACAACACCATGTTTTTGAAAGGTCCTCGAAAATGTATATAGTGTCCCTCTCCTTTTTCCTTTTGTGTTCATCATTTTGGCAAGTCACTGGAATATGGAGGAGATGGAGGATAAAAGCAGCCCTCAGTCTTAACAGCTATGTCACCCTGCCTTTCCATAAACTATCAACTAGCAGAGGACCTTAAACCCTGATTTAGGACCTGTTTTTTCATATTTAATGAAAAATTCTAACAACTTTACTTATCTGACTTTAAAATTAAAAATAACAAACAAGTTATGGAGCCAAAAGCAATAAGAAGGTCTGCTAATGTCTTAACAGTAAATGAAGAGAAAAAAACTTTGAAAAACTGCCAGATTTTCATGACACACAAGACAACAGTATATCTTCACAATAATGATACTAAACCAGCAAGTTAAAGGTTTCAGAAGTAACGATTGCCATTAAAGTATTGCATATTCTGGATTTAGGAATGCAAGAGAGCAGAAAATGCAAAGTTCTGGCTGTAATAAAATGTTCATTTATCTATCTGAAAAATTCATTTATGTGAAACAGCTCATTCCCTGACCATGATATATAAACAAGGTGCAACGTATCATCTTGTTTGGGAAGGATCACAGATCTTCCACAGTTTTTTTATTCCATAAATTAACCCGTTTATTGTTGGTCTATGAGCTACAGATATTTGATAAGAAGATTTTACTGGTCTTTCAATTCCTTCAGTCCTCTGATGGCAGATTTGACTGTGACTGCAGTGGTGTTATTGTAGGTCCATGCTCCACCAGCTATCGTTTGCACACAGGATCCACAATGCCAGATACCCACAGCCAGTTTTTGGTCTTGCCACAGAAGGAGCCGGTATACTTGGCATGCTGGCTAACATCAATTTTCTTCACCATTTTTCTGAGGGATGCACCGTAACATGTTCCATATTTACCAATAATTCCAGCCTTCTTGGTACATTTAGTCATGTTATTGGTTGTGGGGCTGGAGCTTAGCCGATATTTCAGAGTTTTGAAGCAGTTTTGTAACATGTTTCCCTCTCCACAAGGGAGTCTCAGTGATAACCCTTGGCTCAGTCAATAAGTTCCATAATGGCCTAGGCACAGGAATGTTGGCTTCTGATGCAATCACTAATCATTAATGGTTCAGTTCCATCCTGTTTATTTGCCATCATTGTTATTGTCTTCTACGTTCAGTATCACAACTGGCAGTATCCTTTATTTCACTGGTTCTCAACCTTCCTAATGCCATGACCCTTTAATACTCATATGTGGGCATATCTGCACGTGGGCAGACCCACCTGGAGATGGATAGAGGAATGGTGTCTCACCTCCCAAGACCATCAGAAATATGTGTTTTCTGATGGTCTTGGGCAACCCTTGTGACCCCTGCGAAAGGGTCATTTGACCCCCAAAGGGGTCATGACCCACAAGTTGAGAACCACTGCTTTATTCTTTAGGAATAGCCTTGAGTTTACTGATTGAAATGTTAGGTTCAGAATAACATTTGATGTGATTTTAATAAATCCTTCGTAGTTTGATTCTCTTGGGTTTCTCTAACAGCCTGGCTGTGTAATAAGGAAAGGTTTTTTAGTTGTCACTTTTTTTACTTCTTAAAGTGAATTATTAGAATATAAATATTCCTCTTAGAACTCTATATTGGTAATATGTGAATATAGATCTAAACTTGAAGAAGAGAATAGTGAATAGTCATAGGTCCTGATTTTGACTTCGTTCAATAACCAGATTTACAAAATATATGGAGAATTAATCTACAAAGTATGGATATAGGATAATGAAGTTGCTTAGTTTCTTTGGCTGAGTTTTTCAGATCAAATTTCCATTTCTGTAGGAGGCAAATTTCCATTTGCCCAGACCATTCCTTATTCCCTGCTGCTACTGACTCCCCTTCTCTAATTGTATTCCATCTATTCCATTTATATCTTGTATGTACCTAATAATTTTCCTATTTATTTAGTTTTTTTCCTCAATTAGATTGTGAATTCCTTGCGGGTTGGGTCTATTCTTATCTTTCTTTGTATCATCGGCATTTCACATAATGCCTAGCTCATAGTAAGCCCTTAATAAATGATTACTGAGGGAATTATGTAAATAAGCATATTAGAACTTAGCTATCTGAATGAATACTGTCTGGCAAAGTAGTCACCTGAGAAGAAATATACTTAATCCAATAATGCTTCCATTGCCTACAGTCTTTCCAAAACTGCAAATGAGTCTTGGACCTCCACATTTCTTTGGTACTTTGCACCAAACTGCTTTCTGTGAATTGTCCATTGGAAAGGTTCTCATAAACTAATGCACACTAATATGGACAAGCTGTGTGGTGTCTCTTTAAAGATAATGGAGAGGTGACTAATGCTTCAGGAGAGGAATAGAAAATATGATGTTTTAGGTCCCTTTCAGATATAACTAAAATTTTAGAATACTAACATATTTACTATACACAGTGTTATCCATTCTAGAGGCACTCCCATTTTAATAAGAGATACTGATTTAACTCAAAGGAATTACTTCATTTTTCCAGGAAAGTAAATTTAACCTTTCCCTTACCAATCCTTTGTACTGGAATTTCCAAATTTTCAGCAAGTAGTAGCTAATTAATAGCTTCATCCTCTTTTATTCTCTCTGCCCCAGCCTTGAATAAAATGCCATGGATTCAGTTAATTTTTTTAATGGAAATCTAAATTCTTAAAATAAAGGGACGGTATTTCATGTTTTCTCTTTTTATGTGTAACTGATGTGGGAATGAGATTTACTTAAGTCCCAGAAGAATAGTTTAGGTAATTATCTCTTGCTTATTACGATACTTTACGTTTAGGCTCTGGATTATTATTAAGTATTTACTAATACAGGGCTAGCTCCAGGAAAAATTGTGAAGATAGCAAAGTTTTCTTTGACCTCTGCAAATGTTCTCTTTTGGGTGCCCTTTTCCCACATCTGTAGAATTTCTCCTTCAAATCTCAATTCATTAGTGTCTTCTGTGCTTTTTCTCTCACCACTCAAAACTAGCTTGCATAAAAGGGCCTGACATCATGCTTTTACACTGTAGCATGAATTTCTCACACAAACTATTCTCCATTATTTAAATCTCTACTCTAACAGTGGAATTAAAAAATAAAAGCTCCAACTCATGAAAGAGACACTTGATAGAAAACATAATCTAATATAGAGGTGATCCATAATCTATTAGATTTACATTGATATAGTTATATTAACACCTAATGCAGATATCAATCTAATAATAATCTAATCGGTATATCATTATTACATGTAATTTATATAATATAGAGGCTATGTATTTATATTATAACATATGATCTAATATATTAGATAGTGATTGACGTGTTTTATCTATATTAATTTCTAATATCAATGCTTTCTATAACTTCTATATTAGATATCTACCCAGATATAGATAGTGATGAAGGGAGAAAGAGAAAGTGGAAGAGACAGAGTTCATTAAGTTCATTAAGCACCGTCTAAGTTTCAGGTGATGGAATCCTAATAAAACTGCTCCCAGATCCAATATTCTAACTTCCTTATGGGCCCCACTGAACAGTAGGCATGTTATGATTGAACTATACTATCTGGCTTTGACCACATCACAGGCCCCCAGACTCAATCATAGGCCCCACTTAATAGTAGGCCCACTACCTCTAGCTGACTAACCAGAAAACAGCATGACCAGGATATTTGACCACTGAACCATCAAAGGAAACTTTCCCCATTATCTAATCCCTTAACCAGTCCTTCCTGCCTTTTCAGATTCATAATTTCAGTTGTGCAATCAGCATCATTACAGTATAAATTTGCCTGTGTTATCTTACTAACTTGCTGGTTCCTCTTGGAACCTAGCACACTTCTGAGGGGTGTCAGTACTCAATATATGCCTATATTTGTGTTAAAGGTGGTCTGACTCTGAATTCTTTGAGACAATGAACCTGCAACACGGGCTCTCTGCTAAGTGCTAAGCATACAAATATAAGATAGCAAGACAGTTACTGTCCTCAAGAAGGTTTTATTCTAATCAAAGATGACAATAGACAGGTGCTAAGAACTGGTGAGGGGAAAGGGTATCTGCCAGGAGGTGTTACAGCAGGAGACAAAAAGGAAGGGCAGTCTGGAGAAAGTTGAGTTTAGAACGAAATGCAATATTGCTTGCGTCATTCTCAGAATGGTGGCCTTGGAGAAGAACCCCAGTATAGAGGTTTCCCAGGATAGCATTATTACTAGAGAGACAATTGGGGAGTTCAGAGAGAGCTGAGGCAAAAGTATACATGCCAAGGATGTAAAGATCACCATAAGGGTACACACACACACACACACACGTATGTATGTGTATATGCAAATATACGCATATGTGTATATATGCATGTATACACTCATATACATATTTAATTTACAAGTTATTCCAGAGGACAGAAATCCTTCTAACCCCAAGTTCCACTAGCAGGGCAGAATTATTCCCAGGGTAACACTGGCAGGCCAAGTCCAAGCATAGTTAAAGGGAAAGGGAAAGAGAGAGAAATATGAAAAGGAAAAGAAAAAAAGGGAAAAGAATAATAAGGAAAAAAAGCAATTAAGAAGATAAAGAAAAGAATTGCGTATGGTAGGGAACAGCAAAGAGTTTATCCCTGGGTCCTGGGTTAGATTTTTATCACAGCTGGCATTTACATAATGCCTTATCCTATGAGGGGAATAAAAGAACACATAGAAGAGTCCTTCCCTCAATTATTTGGACTCTTGGGGAAAGAAACAGGACCGTTAAAGAGGGAAAAGCCATGTCAAGTCAGTGGGCACTTAATAAGTACCTGCCATGTCCTAAGTACTGTGCTAAGCTCTGGAAAAGAGACACTGGAACCTAGGTCTGAGACTTCTGGTGCATATTCTATGGTACTTCATTAACTATGAGAGAGTTCTATATTAGAACCCAAGGCTGAGAGTAGGAGGTAGACAGGTATTAGAACCTACTACTGAGATCTTTAGTGCATCAGTCTTTGGTGCTTTATAAAAGTGAAGAATTAACTAAGGCAGAGACATAGATCATAATTTTGCAAAGGGCTGGTTCTGATTTCAATGATATAAAGGGGAAGAAAAAAAACCTGCTCCACCCCAATAATATAGGACTACTTTGAAAATTTACAGCTAACTCTAATTGTTGGTGACAAATGAAAGCTCTTTAAAGACTTTGATATGTAAATGGAGCATAACTACCAGAATACTTAAAATGCACAGGGCAACATACCCCCATTTAACTATGTATCTTATCTATGATGTCTGTAACGTCTCAGCTGGAAAATTTAAGAGAGAGAACAGAGTAATTTTCAACATCTAAATGATATAAGTAAGGAAGAGTCTGAAGTCATTAGTGGATTATTCCATGGTACTTGATGAAAGGATAAAAGAAATCATACACACACACACACACACACACACAAATGTCAACATGTGGAAGTAGTCAATTTCTCTGTCTTTACTCATTTATGAACCTTTGTTTTTAACCTTTTTTTTTCAGTTGTGTCCTATGCTTCATGATCCCATTCGGGATTTGCTTGGAGGTGGGAAGACAGAGAAATTGACTACTTCCATGAGGTAGCACAGTGAGTAGATAGTAGGGCCTGGAATCAGGAAGATTTAAGTGCAAATCCAGCCTGTCGCATCCACCAGCAGGGTAGCACTTGGACATGTCACTTTATCTCTATCTGCCTCAGTTTCTCAACTATAATGTTGAAATAATAACATCTACCTCCATGTGTTGTTGTGAGAATCAAATGAGTTAGTATTTGTAAAGCACTTAATGCAGAGCCTAGAAAAAAGTAGGAACTTAACAAATGCTTATTCCTCCCCCTCTACCCTCAAGACTCTTCCCCATTCCAATGTATTCCCTACTCAGATGCCAAAGTGATTTTCCTAGTGAGCAGATCTGACCATGTTCCCTACCCACCAATGCCAACTCAAAAAAAAATTTAGTAGGTTTCTATTACTTTTGAAATCCTTCAACATGGCCCTTTCTACCTTTTCAGTCTTCTGCTGCTTATTTATTGTCCACTCTCTGATCTAGCTATCTATATTAGCCTACTTGTGTCTCCTACCATAAGACACTCCATCTCTTTATTCTGTGCCTTTGCACTGACTGTCCCTCATTCCTGAAATGCTCTTCCTTTTCACCTCCATTTTTGTCCTTTCATGGTTTCTTTTAAAAATTAACTCAAATTCCATCTTTTGCAAGTCTTAACTGATCTACCTCTTGCCCCCCAAAACTCAGAGATTATCTTCCATGAACTGTATATATATTTTTCACATATATAGTTATTCACATGTCTCTTCAATTAGAATGTGACCTCTTGGAGGGTAGGAACTGTTTTTTCCCCTTTTTTGACTGGGATAGTGGTGGTGGTGGTGAGGGGGTTCTCAGATAGTAGAACACATCAAGTGTTTAATAAATGTTTATTGATTATCTCCAAAGGAGAATTGGTTTCTATCTCTTTCCCCCTTCTATTCTTTTACCTGGAGACTCCAGAAAAGTTAATTGGTAACTAATACCTCTTGAGTTAACAGAATCACCAACGGAGCATAAAAGTTAACATGGTCAGGAGATAGCTGAAGAAGGCAGTTCCCAGGGATAGGTACCAAGAATTCTCAATACTTAATACAACTGCATAGTTTTTTGTTTTCATTTTTGCATTCTTTTCCATTAAATCCTGTTGTGATTGTATATTCTTGCTGGATTAGTTTGGGAAAAATTTGGTGGAAATAAGGATTCCCAGCTATGAGTTAGAATAAGGCTGAGTAGTGGTAGCTAAAATAGATATTGTTGGACCCTGTTCATTTTCCTGTACATTTTGTATGAGGGTGATTATAGATGGGAGTCTAGTAACTCATCCCTAACCAGCCCAAAATATTGGAAACCTGAATGACCATGTTATGGGACTGAGAGTCATGAGAAATGGCAGAAGTAAAGAAAAATACAAAAATGCTAGGCTGAACCCATGTCACATAGATAGTATTAGGTGAATGCCACATTTGTGCATGGGATGTCACTTAGCCAGTGTCTCAGTATACTGAAGAACAATTCCTAAACCTTTCACCATGAATCAATAGGGTAAAAAAATCTCAAAACTATAACTGGGTTTGTCTGTCATGAGGGTCTATGATACAAGGTTTCAATCTTCTTTAATACGCTTTCACACAAATTATTTGTCCTATCTAAAAATATATTGTATTATGATAGAACTAGAAAGGACATTCACGGCCATTTATTCTAACCCCTTAATTTTACAGATTGGGAAACTGAGCCCTAGAGAGATGAAATGACTCATCCAAGGGTTATCCAGGGAGGCAGCATCAGAAGCACAGCTCGACCTTAGGACTTCTAAAACTAGAGATTTTTTCACTCCACCATATGCCTTTCATACTCAGGTATATATTTTTAATTTCTATTTTACATATGATGAAACTTTACATATATAAGAACAAAGAAGAAGCACAAATTTCTAATATTTGTTAACTAGCCAATTGGAGAACCAGGGCTAGATACCACTTTCTGGTACAGGAAATGGCCTCAAGTCCATTCTCCACTTGAATGTGGAGAAGCTATTTCTCAGCAATTGGGAGACCTAGGCTTTATTCCTAGCTCTATCATTGACTTACTTTGTGACTTTCAAAAAGTCACCTGCCTTTATAAAGGTGTAGTTTCCAATCATCTCTATGGTCTTTCCTAGTCCTGATACTCTTTATTCTATTGTGACTTTTACTAGTGTAGCCATCTTTTTGTAGTTCTGCCAAAAACACTTGGACAATGAACAAGATGGGGGTGAGAATTTCTTGCTGGCAGTCTCTTTACCCGAAATTCTCTATGCATAGACTTTACCTGAGGACAAACTATTCATGTATTTGATCTTACAGGTAGGAAAGTGTGAAGCCAAGTAAGAGAGATATAAAGGAGTAGTGACTTTGTGGTGAAGAGTAGAGAATGCTGTAGGTACCCATCCTAGCCAGAGTCCATATGGTAATGGTGCTAGTGATGGACTGAACAGAATGCTTTGATGTGGCCAAGTTGCCTAGTGATAGAAAGAGGGTCTGGAAATCAGGGAGGGAATTCCATGGCAGATGAGATAAAACATTTGCATTGTGCAAAAGATGCAAAGGAATGGAGAGTTTAACCTTGATGAAGAATGACTGAATTGGAAATGGAATGGGATCTAAGCCAGAGTCTGTAGTCTGACCTCTACCATTATGGACTGGACTGAGCTCTGTCAGATATCTCAGTTCCCCAGTGATAAGAACAAAACCTTAGGGAGCCAGGGATTAAATACCATTTTGACCATCTAAGATTCAGAAATGGGGTTGTTGGTGGGAGTGCTTTGGAGATACTCATCTCCCTTTCTTTTCCTGCAGTCAGCAGGTAAAGATTCATTTTGCCAGTATCTGTTTTGGGTACTCCTTTCTTTTACCTATTCCATTCAAGAACAACCATTCCATACAAAAGGAAAGTCATCCGTGTTTCTCCTAAAAAACCTTTCATCCTTTCTGCGGCAACCACTGTAAAAACTGCTATCCATATAAATGGTACTGTATAAAAGTGTTTGCTCAGTATGTATGTAAAATTTTATTAAATTCCTGATGGCTGCCCCAGTCTACCCCATTTGTGTTTACTTAAATTCTAGTGGGTCAGATGAAGAATGAATAGAAGAAACATCAGAAAGGGAGAATAAATCTAGAGTACTGAAATCTTAAAAAAAATGCATTAGTACACACAAGGAGTGATTGAGCTGCATATTTAATTTAGAATGACATAATGAACTAGAGGGATCAAGAAATATAGGATTTTTTTCCTATTTACCTTGCTATAATCTTCATGAATATTATTTTCCTGGTCCTGATCACTTACTTCCACATCATTTCTTTGTGAGATTTCCTATATTCTTCACATTAATTGCTGCTTATGGTGCCATAATAAATGTTCCATCATATATTCACTGATTACCCAATCAATGGACATCTACATTCTTTCCAGGTTCTTGCTTCAATGAAAAGATGCAGAATTCTTCTAACAATGAGAGGTACTTGTAAAGCCAATCAGCAGTAGATTTCTGGGAGAATGCTTCTGCGAGGAGCTTTTAAGATTCGGATTACACAGTATTAGTGAACACTCTGTTTATTCCATTACAAATCTTTATTCAGTACAATGTTCACAGTTTCAACAGCTCACACTATTATATACAATCTTCAGAACAAGGAAAGTCTCTATATTATATCTTATTTCAGAAAGACACAATATTTAGAACAAGGAACAAAAGACGAATCAGCTGGTTTCCCTAAGGGAGAAACCAGCTTAACACTTAAAGATTCAATCAATCAAATCAGAGATCCAATCAATCATTTAAAAAAGGAATGATCTAGTTTCCCTCCAAGGGAGTTGATTCAATCAACAGTTCACAATATACGGATCTTCCACTCCTGGGGTAACCATTAACTTTAGTTTCCAAATAAAGTTCTTAGACAACCACACAAATCCTTCCACCCCTTGATTTCCAACAAACCTCAGTTTAGTCCAAGGGGAGGCCTTTTCTTCATTTTGACT
>CM053597.1:71464860-71486746 GCA_028646575.1 Pseudocheirus occidentalis
TAGCCCTAAGTATCCAACAATTGATTACCATTACAATATGACATTGTGCTAAGAATTTATAAATATTATGTCTTTTGAACCTCACAACGACTCAGAGAAATAGGTAGTATCACCATAACCATTTTATAATTGAGAAAACTGAGGTAAACAGACATTGAGTGACTTGCCCAGGGTCACTGAACTAGTAATTGTCTGTGCCTGTATTTGAACTCAGATCTTCATTACTCTCAGCCCAGGGCTCTGTGCCATCCAGCTGCCTAAATTGAAAGTTGTTTAACTTTGCCAAGGCCCAGTTCCTCGAAGTTTCATTGATGTAACACACCACCAATATCATTGGACTTTTGTGATAAAATCATGATAAGCAAATAGTATGTGAGTTGAGCTTTTTAAATTATGTGTGCGTTTTCAATTACTCGAGACATTACATTTCGTTAGCTGGCTAACCAAGTAGGCTGGATGTCTTTACCTGAGTAACATATTGCTATTCACTGCTTCCTAGCAAAAGATAAGACTGGACTTGGAGAAACTGAGAATAAGACAGTTAAGTTTTGAGGAAGGAGGAGGGAAGAAGAACTATGGGGCCATGGAAAGAAGTGGAATGATATCCAAAAGAATGGGGTTAGAGGTTTGCTAAAGATAAACATTGACCATTGTACAGTTTTATCTAGAGTTTATACTACTGCTTCTTGCCTTGGTTTTCAAAGGAACAATGGAGCTGAATGAATATAGCAAGGCAGGCACACACGGTTAAGTGACTCACCCCGGGTCACAAAACTAGCGTCTTAGGCTAGGTTCAGACTCATGAAGATAAATCCTCCTCATTCCAAGCCCAGTGCTATATCCATGGTTCCATCTAGCTACCCCCACAGTATGCCCAATAATGCTGAAATACAGTGGGTTATTCTGTTTTGGTTTAGAAATATAAATCTGATTCATACACAAGATTCTATTTAGTTCAGTGACTTGACTGCTTGTTAGAAGCTTCCTAAAAGATCCTAGGGTTTTATGAATAGTGCCTGGACCTGGAAGAGATCTCAAAAGATCCTCTTGCCCATCCCTCTATATGCCACCAGACAAACTATTATCCACATTTGTTGGTGAGGCGTCTGTCTGAGCAGAAATGGCAGGTGACTTGAAGTCAGAGTGCTTATAGGTGATTCCTATTAGATACAAGGTCTTGGGGAAGTCACTAGACTTCTCCAAACTTTAGTTTCTTTAGCTGCAAGGTGATGAGAAGTGATAAGTCTGGTACTACCTACCTCAAAAAAAGCTTGCTCTGGGAAAGTTTAGTAAACCTAAAAAATATAGGGAACTGACAAGAATGTCATGATGCTGTACAGTGGAAAGAGCACTGGCTCTTGGGTCAGAAAACCTGACTTCCAGTGCTATCTATGATAGTTCTGTGTGCCTTTGGGCAAGTTAACCTCTCTGGACTTCAGTTTGCTCATCTATAATACCGGGGGTTTGGCTTAGAGATCCTCTTCGGTACCTTCCAGGTCTATACAGATATTTATATCTTTCCTTGTCTGTGTTACTTTCTTCTGCCTAAACGGCAGAAGGAAATAACAAAAGGAATCCTCAGTAAAGAGAATAACCATGAAAGATTTTAGGAAAGGAGCTGGGGGGAGGCAATGTTACTAAGGGCATGGTAAACACCCTTGCTTCACTGAAATAATGTAGTATTTTGTAAATTGTGTAAATCACTTATTTTTTTCTTCTATTTAATGACTGTGTCCCATCTAAATGCTTATTGACTAATCCTTCACCATGTAACAACAACAAAAAGGAGTACAGAGATAGTTTCAACATTCTTCAAATTTATCTGAACAGCTCCTAGGGAGCCAAGATAAGTTGGAGCAGCCCTAATTCATATACAAAGAGTGACCCAGACAACTGCATTACCTGCTGTTACATCTTCGAAGATGAACATTGATTCCCTGGCCCTTGAGGCTTACACATGGAAAAGGTTAGAGCTATCTCCAAAAGCCCTGATAAAATCAAATGTTTTTCTCTAATAGGAAAAGCAGGAAATCTGGTGGCTGTCATAGAATATATGAATATCTGAGCATTTTAGCTATTAATCAAGTAGAAAGCAGAGAAGAAAGGAGAAATTGAAAAGTTACCATTTGAGGACTTAGGTCTTAATTTAGAATTACCTCCTGAAATTGTAAAGGCATTTCTTAGTTCTCACATATGCCTGTGACTGTCAGCACATTGCTTAATCAGGATAACCTGTCTAATAAAGGGCTAGATAATTCTAAGGAAATAATTATAAACCCCAAACCAATCTCTGGCAGTGCATTAATTGCAGTCTTTTCTTCTACAGCCACAAAAGATAGGCTTATAGATGTGACCAGGAAGAAAGAAGAGATTTATTTTCAGGTAAAAGGATCTTTCTTCCTCCTCAGTCTAAATACAAACGACTCAGACCCAAAGAAAGTAATCTGTCACACAGAATGGTGATTTGGTGAATGGGAGGAACTAGGTGCCTGTTTGTGAGTTTCAAAATACAAGGAGTTATGATTATTAGGATGATTAAATGAGTTAATATTTATAAAAGTGCTTAGCATGGTGCCTAGCACATAGTAGGTGCCATGTAAATATTACTTTATTATTATTATTATTATGTAATAATAATAATAATTATTATTATCTACTATACATACTGTATTCCCTCCCCTAATTAGAATCCAAGTTCTTTGAAGAAAGTAATTTTCATTTTTTTTGTCTTTTGATTCCCAGCATTTCTAGCATTGTGCCCCACGTATATTAGATACCCAATACATTTTCATCAAACTAAATTACTATATGCCTTTTGAATCTATAAAATGTTAATATAACATCAAAAGGACAATTAATACTACAGTCTTTTCAGGAGCTTTGTAAGACTGAATCTATCATCTATCTATCATCTATCTATCTATCTATCTATCTATCTATCTATCTATCTCTTTTAACTATTTTCTTTTTTCCTCTCCTGAATCTTTTTTTATTCTCTTCTAAAATAAAAACGCAAGTCATTGACCCTAATCTCTTTGGCACAGTCCAGAAAAAAGGCTTCCATTTCAACCCCAAAGATCTCCACTTTACAAACATTACCCCCATAAAATACTTCCCAGAGGTCCAAGGAAGGAGCTAGCAAGATCTCTTATCGTTATTCTTCAAATGCAGAGCTTAAATGAAATGGTGAAGGTCATCCAGAATGAATATGGATACACAAGGTCCCTCATTTGGGACTTTCTTGCCTTTAAGCAAAAAAACTGCTTTTCTGAGAAATGGTTATTTTGACCGTAATCATACTGAAAAAGAAACCCTTCAAATTAGCCACACCTGAATTAGTTTTCTATTTCAGGGTCCTTGGACTGCTGGCAGATAGCCTGCTTCTGCTTACATTAGCAGCTTTTGACACTTTGAGATACTTAACAAATGTCTACAATGGCGACATAAGTCTAGAGCCTTGCTGACCAGTTCAAAAGGGCCATGGCTGTTGCTGGTAAATGAGGCAGCTGCAATCAGTGATCTCTGCCCTTTGACCCTGTTCTCCGCTTATTTCTGTTATTAGTTTGCTACTTGACACGTGAACTTCAATTTAGCTTATGACTTTTTACAATGTTATTTGTTGCCTGGTAATTGGGTTCTTATGATACAGAAAGACCACTGGATTTAGAAGCAGACAACCTGAAAGCTGGACCTAATTCTCATATTTACTACCAATGTGATCTTGGTCACATCATTTTACTTATTTATGCATATGCAAAATAAGTGATTAGATTGGATCATTTCAACAATTGCTTTTATCTCAAAATCTTATGACACTACTTAGTGAGACTATGGGAAAGGTGCAGAGGAACTATGTAAAATACTTAGAAGTCAAGATAGAAGAAAAATCATCTATGACTCAACAAGTAGAATAGGACTTTAAAGAAGTCACAGTTCTCACTATGTTGTTATCAAATGACCGGTTTATTTTGCTAATATAAAAGCCTCCATCCAGACCTCCTCTCCCCAAGAAATCACAGTTCCATTTTATGTCAGTCAGTAGTAATCGGAGAATACACATTGACCCACGACCTTTCTTTTCTCACTTTTGATTAATTAAATTGTCTCAAGAAGTAGTCATTTTAGAAAGGAATCGGTAAGTTCACAGCAAGGTATTCATGGTTGTTAGAAGTTTAGTATTCTTCCATTTCACAGGGTAATTGCATTATAATGGGATGATACACAAGCCCAAAAAGGGAATTTTCAGTTCATGGAATTTTAGGAATGAGTCACAGGACAGTAGAGAAGATCCTATAACATTGGTGTATATGTGGGGGAGAAGGGAAGAGAGTGACTTTCCCATTGTCTCTCAGATTGCATTTTATAGGTATCATCCATCCAATAGCTCTGGACATCATTAACCATTCCTTGTTTCTGAATACAATTTCCTTCCTGGAATTCATATAACCCATATTTTCTCCTTTCCCCCTTCTAACTGCTGCTTTTGTGTCTACTCTATTGATTTTTGTCTATGTATAAAGTTACCTCTGTTTTGACTACAAATTGTATTTAAATGTCTATTCACTGCACCACCTAGCCACCCCTTGTATTTAAATGTCTAGAAGTAAGAGTCTTGGAAATCAAAGTTTTTACAACTATATCTATCTTTTGCACATTCTTTTGCCTTTGCCTTTTTACATGTAAAATGGAAATAAAATCCTCTTTTCTGGATACTCATTTCCTCATTATGTAGTTAAAATTTTAGACAATGTAAATTTTCAATATTTATTATATCAGAACAAAGTAAGATATATATTCCCTTTTTATTTTAAATTTTAATATATTCCATTTTTTGAGTCGTTTTTTCTCTAAAGCATCAAGTTAAAATAACAATAAATGAAAAGAATTATTTTGGTTCCCCCAAACACACACTTTTTGTCCTGTATTTTCATCTGCCTTGTCAAAAATATCTACAGTATGTCTCTTTCCCTGAAATTGAAGTAAAATGGCCATAAGGGAGTGCCAATCACAGTGTCTTCTTCAGTCAATATTGATCAATAGTCATCAAAACCAACAACAAAGAACAAAGTAATTGTCTAGCCCATGCTATGAAATTCCTTTTCTAGGCATAATTCCCATCAACTATAGGTCAAGATGCCTCTGGAGCTTTGCCTGTATAAGTGAAGACTGAGGAAGAAGGGTTTATTATGCTATGAATTTTGTATTAAACCAAGAGAAAGAATGACTTGTCCCAGGGATAAATCCTTTTTCCATTTGGATTTGGACATGTTTTATGAAGAAAAATAAAGGGTGGGGTGGAAGCAGGAATTCAGCTGAACTCTTCCAACATTTTCCCTGAACAACTTTAAATCCCAGTAACTGGGATTTAAAAACTAATATATAAGTTGCAGAGACAAGAAAAAGGTCAAGATGAAACAGTTTTCCAGACCAAGACAACTTGGGAGGTTGGTATTAAAGCTTAGTCACATTGGGGTGGTGGTTGGACTTAAGAGTTCAGTGCAAGCTTCACTGTGGCAATGTCAAGAGCAGTCCTTAAAGGCAGCCACAACAACCACAGTTCCAGCTTTGGAGCTTTCCTTTTTTTTAAAGATTTAAAGAGTTTTATTCATATTTCATTTTTACATTACATGTAGATTATTCCTACTTTGTGAAAGGTTATTATAACAAGAGTAAAACAATTAAGTAAAATGAATAATACAGTGATGTTATCTAAAATTGCAATCAATACTTCTCCCATTACTATTTTTAAATAATAAGAGAAATCAACTTTCTCATTCTTATCCTTCACTGTGCTTCAGAATATTTTTATTTTAACAAATATGCATAATAAATTTCTAATCCCCACAATGAATAAAAAAGTGTCTCATCTATACCCTAAGTTTTTCATATCTCTGTAATGGATAACATGTTTCACCAGAAGTCCTCTGTGATCACAGGTAGTCATTATATTGATCACAGTTCATTCAGCTTTCAAAATTGCTTTTTTTATAATGTTCTTATTATATAAATTCTTTCTTTGGTTCTGTTCATTTCATTTTTAATCCATTTATATGAATCTCCAAAATCATTCAATTTTTTAATATTGATGATAGGGAATAAACTTTTTCTGGTTCTATTTACTTCACTCTGTATTGGTTCAAACAAGTAATTCCATTTAAAAATAATTTTTATTGATTTTCTGTTTCTTACATGACCATAGTATCCCATGTATGGTTCCCACATATACACTTTTAACTCTCCCCAAGAGCCATCTAATAAAACATATAGTGGTTTATTTAGTTTTGAGAGAGAGAGAGAAAAAAAATGAGCCTACTTGGTCATTAGATTGAGAAAGCCCCAAAACATATTTAGTATGTAATATCTATAGACCTCCCACTGCCACTAAATTGTAAGTTGGGTGTGTCTTTTCATATCTCTTCATATGAGTACCACTTAATCTTTAAATATGTTTACTTTTGATTCTTTGGTGAGTCATTGTTCTTTCCATCTGTGTCTTTTGGAAATCAATTTTCTCATTCCTGAATTTTCTAAACTCACATAGTTTATTGAGCATATTCTCATCTGTGGACCATCAATATGTTTTATACTGACCTCCCCCCTAGTATACAGTTCATTGCCTGAATATCACAAAATAAGACAAATTTCTCCCTGCTACCACAGTACAGTGCATCACAATATAGGAATAAAAAGATCATATATGGGGGTCAAGGACTGGGATTCCTCTGTGGTGTAAATTTCGTGAAGTGTCATAAAGCAAATGTCATGGCCATGGTCATGGTCATGGTCTGCGGTTTCTTCAGCCTCATCTGATATGGGGTCAATAGGCAGAATATTTTCATTCTTAGAGTAGAAGTCAATGGAAAATACAGGCCAGAGAGACTCTAAAAAGGAGTCGATGAATGTATAGATATGGAATGTACTGTCTACATCATAAAACACTATGTCTCCTGCCTAATAATCCAAAAAGAGTTTTCCTCTTAAGGGAATTCTGGTCCTAGGAGTGGTTCAGACTAGATAGCTATTTTGTCTTAGACTCAAAAGCAGGTATCTAGTAGGTGATGGTGAAACTTCTCCAGTTCTTTTTACAGAGATCTAACAAAGACCAATCTCCCAAAAAGGACTTTTTCCCACTGCCACCTCCCAATAATGTCTTCCAGACATGACTCTCTGAGTTGTTACAACAGGACCACATAGCTTGGATCTCTCCATAATGCAATGCACTTTTCTCCATGAATCTCTTTCTGGAATTGTTTTCATATCTATGGATATGATGATTCCAGGATGGGCAGTTTCAGGATTCAAATTGATTTCCAAATGGAATTTTGTCTTGATCATTTTTTTCTGATTCAGGTTCCTCCTCAAGTGAAATTGGAGCAATTTGAAGGGCTGTGCTACTATGGACAGTTGTTGATTGGGCCAGAGATTCTTCACAACACAAATTTTCCATCAGTTAGGACATTTAAAACTGTCCTCACAAGTCTAATGAATGTACTGGAGAATATAGTCTTTGTAGAAAGTGTGACCACATTATGTAGACATGAAACATGTGAAGAAGTATAGGCAGACAAAGCACATCATCTCTTATGAAATACTTGAAGTCAGACATGAGGCCATGATCTTTCTGATGCCTCTGATTTGGGTTTTTCCTGTATTTGGAGATCCCCTCAGTTTTTGTCTGGAGCTTTCAACCCCCACACAGTAAGGGGGAGAGGGAGTCAGACAACTGGTTAGAAAGAGATGATATGTGACCCTTTGCTGGTGCTGGGTCCAAGATCCTTTTGGATTTCACCTACACAGATTTAGGCTGCAGTTCTGAAGTGAAGAGGAACACTAGCACTTGCAGCAGGGACTCTAATCACAATTCTTACAGAGAAGGCTATTGGTGCTTACTCACAAGGAAGAAGGGGCTTGGTCTCAGTTCCAAGGTTTAAAGGAGCACTAGTGCTTATGGTTGTAGAAGAGAATAGGCCTGAGACATGGATCCAAAAGGAGTACTAACACTTGTATCTACAAGGGAACAAGACACCTTCCTGAGTAAAGACCAGAGTAAACCAGGAAAACAATGATCATACCTCTCCTTACCACCTTGTAAGCATTGAAAACTTATAGACCCCTAGAAATAATAGCAACACTAAAAACCTTAAGCATGGGACAGTGCCTCCTACACCCCAGAAGCAGAGCCCAACTCTAACATGAAGTAAAAAGTAAAAAACGAGGAAACAACAAAAATGAACCAGACCATAAAAAAGTTACTATGGTGACAGTGAAGATCAAGATACAAACTCAGAGGAAGATAATGATGTTAAATCACTACAAGCAAAGCCTCAAAGAAAACAGTATGAATTGAATATGAGCACAATAAGAATTCCTGGAAGAGCAAAAAATAAATTAGCTCTCCAAGAAAAAAGTCCCCAAAACCAGATGGATTCATAAGTCAGTTCTACCAAATATTTAAGGAACTCTTAATTCCAATACCATACAAATTTTTTGAAAAAATAGGTGAAGGAATTCTATCAAATTCCCTTTATGACACATATATAGAACTTATACCTTAATCAGGATGAGTAGAAACAGATAAAAAAACACTATATACCAATTTCCATAATGAATATTGATGCAAAAAAATTAAAATAGGGGCAGCTAGGTGGCACAGTGAATAGAGCACTGACCCTGGAGTCAGGATGACCTGAGTTCAAATCTGGCCTCAGACACTTAACACTTAATAGCTGTGTGACCTTGGGCAAGTCCCAACCCCAACTGCCCTCTAAAAAGCAAAAAAAAAAATTGATCATTCAATATGATAAGATGGGATTTTTACCATAAATGCAGAGCTGGTTCTGTATTATGAAAATTATCAGTATAATTGGCCATGTCAACAACAACAACAAAAGTTATGTTATCTCTGTAGGTAAAGAAATTCCTTTTGACAAAAGGTTCTTATTAAAAGCATTATAAACTACAGGAATAAATGGAATTTTCCTGAAAATGATAAGTAGCATTAATCTAAAACAATAAACAAACATTATCTGTAATAGGGATAATCTAGAAATCCTCCCATTAAGATCAAGGTGAAGCAAAGATGCACCTAATCACTACTATTATTATTGCATCAGAAATGCTACTTATAGGAATAATAGAGAGGAAAAAATAAATTGAAGCAATTAAAATAGGTAATGAGGAAAAAACATTTCACTCTTTGTAGATGATATGATGATGTACTTAGAGAATCCAAGAGAATCAGCTAAAAACTAGTGGAAGTAATTGACAACTTCAGCAAGAAAAGGTGATAAAATAAATTCACATAAACCATCAACATTTCTATATATAACCAACAAAGTCCATCAGGAACAGACAGATAGAAAAAGTTCATTTATAATAACTGCAGACAATATCAAATACTCGAGATTCCATCTATCAGGACAAACCAAAGAATTATCCAAAAAGAATTACAAAACACTTTCCACATGCAAAAAGTCAGATCTAAACAACTGAAGAAATATTAATTGCTCATGTGTAGGCTAAGCCAATGTAATAAAAATTATAATCCTACCTAAATAAGTTTATTATTCAGTGTCATACCAATCAAACGACCAAACAACTATTTTATAAATGTATAAAAATATTTTTTAATTCAACTGAAAGTACAAAGGATAAAGAATATCAAGGGAATCAATGGAAAAAATGTGAAGGAATGTAGGCTAGCAGTACCAGATCTGAATTACAAAGTGGTAATCATCCAATTAATCATATATATATATATATATATGCATATATATTTGCAACAATATTCATAATCATACTGGCTAAGAAACAGAGTGGTGCATAAGTGGCACGGCTTAGGTACATAATAAAGAGTACTCAATATCTTAGTAATATAATGTAGTATAAATCCAAAAATCTAAGCTTTGGGGCCAATAATTCACTTTTTGACAAAAATTGCTGGGAAAAACTTGAAAGAAGTTTGGAAGAACTGGGAAATGAACCAACATCTCACAATACTAAGATAAGGTCAAAATAAGAACATAGTTTAGACATAAAGGGTGATATAATAAGCAAATTAGGTGAGCATGGAAAATTTTACCTGTCAAATTTATGGATAAGAGAAGAATTTATGACCAAATAAGATATGGAGAATGTTAAGGAATGCAAAATGGATAATTCTGATGACACTAAATTAAACAAGGTTAGCACAAACAAAACCAATGCAGCCAAAATTAGAAGGAATGCAAGAAATAGGGGAAATTTTATAGGAAGTTTCTCTACTATAGGCCTCATTTCTCAACTATATGGAGAATTGTGTCAAATTTACAAGAATATGAGTCACTCTACAAATTATAGATAGTCAAAAGATATGAACAGGCATTTTCCAGACAAAAAACTCAAAACTATCTATAGCTACATAAAAAATGCTCTGAAACACTACTGATAAAAGAAATGCAAATTAAGACTTCTCCAAAGTACCACCTCACACCTATCAAGTTGACTCATAATAGTAAAGGAAAATGATAAATTTTGAAGGGGACATAGAAAAGCTGGGACATGTGCACTATTGGTAGACTTGTGAAATGATCCAACAATTCTGGGGAGCGATGTGGAACTATACAAATTGTATAAACTGTATAGGAGCTGTACAAACCCATTGATCGAGAAATACCACTACTAGGTCTATATCCCAAAATGATTTTTTTAAAAAAGTAAAAGGATCTATAAATACAAAATATTTATAGTGGATCATTTCATAGACTTTTGCCAAGTCTCATCCTTTTCAAATCTACCCTCTCTTTGAAACAGACTATTTCCTGTTACTTAGATATCTTTTCCTTTATCTTCAGAGATAATACACTCCTAGTTCTCCATCTATTTCTTTTGCTCCTATTATCTATGTGGATTACAGTCTTCATTTTACTCCAATAATTGGGAACTTCTCAAGGTTCTGTTTTGTTAGTTATCATGTAAGGCAGCTAATCTGGATAGAGTGCCAGGCATGGAATCATGAAAACTTATCTTCTTGAGTTCAAACCCAGGCTCAGTCATTTAATATCTATGCGACCCTCAGTAAGTCACAACTGTTTGCCTCAGTTTTCACATTCATCTAAAATAAGCTGGAGAAGAAAATACCAAATCCCTATGGCATCTTTGCCAAAAAAAACCCCAAATGGGGTTGTGAAGAGTCAGATACAACTGAACAACAACCTATCATGTAGCTCTTGCCACCAGTGGGTCTCTTGTCTTAATGATTTTATATACAAACATACATAAACACACAAGCATACATACACACATCCATATACACACATATATGCACAGAGAATATATGCATGTATAGTAGGTGCATGTGCATATATGTTAACATGTGTATACATATTTGTATATGCATATTATGTACAAACTCTATATGGCTTCATTTGGATGGGCCATTGGAAAAGTTCATTGCCCTAAAATATTTATCTGACCATCTTCATTCTGCCATTAGAGTTTCATTCTGACATTGGAACATTGACCCCTTGAAAACTGAAAACTCTTTGGCACTTAAGATTTTCATATGAATAGTAAATATAAGGGTGGCCAGACTTTAAATTCTTATCAGTTAACATAAAAAAACACAGAATGAGAGAATTTCAGATTAGGAAGGGATCTCAGAGACCATCTTACATTAAAAAAAAAACCTACTGACACGTCTCATTCCATTCCAGGAGTATTCTGATGATTAGGCATGTTTTTCCTCATATCAAACCCCCTAAAACCTGTTCACTTATTTTGACATTTGGAACCAAACACAACTCCAAACTCTGTTTTACATGATTGCACTTCAAATACCTGGAGACAATTATTTGCTTTCTTCTCTAGGACAATCATGTTCTAGAATTACTCTATTCATTCTTCTCAAGCTTATGAATGCCCTTTCTAAAATGTGGAACCTAGAAAGAGCATAGATGTCCAAATAGACCTGAACTATGGTATAATATTATAGTATAACAATCAGGTCCCTTGATGTAGTGTAACTGCTTTATTAATATGATCCAAGATTGTATTACCTATTTTGACAGCTTTAATCACTGTTAATTAACACTGATCATACATTCACCTAAAAGTCTCAGATCTTTTCATATGAAATGTGATTTCAGCATATACTTAAGTTACTTTTTTAAACACAAGTATAGGATCACCTCCTTGTAAATTTCATTTTATTAGATTTGTCCCAATGATCTTAGGTGATCGTAAGACTTTTCTGGACACTGACTCTTCTCCGCCTTGTAAGCTCTCCACCTTAGATTTTGCATCATATACAATTCTGATAAGCTTTCCCTCTTTGCTTCTGTCCAAGTAATTAATAAAAATTTCAGGTTGCACAGGGATGAGGGAAGTTGTCATATTTATTCCAATGGAGACTAAATTCCAGCTTTATATCAATTCACTGATGACTAAACTTCAGGTCCTATTAGTCAATCATTTCCAAATCTTTCAAACTGTATTACCATCTGGCTCTTAACTTTTATATTTTTTCTCCCCAAGGACAGCATGAGGGATTTTGTCAAAAGATTTGTTGAACTCTAAATAGACTATGTCCATGACAGCACTCTCATCTCTACCAGTCTAGTAACCCTGTTGAAAAGAAATGGAGTTAATCTGGTCTACTCCATGTCTGAAAAAAAAAAACCATCCTTGTTCTTTATGGCTATCACTTTTTTTCTATGTAAAAATTAACCATCCCTTTAATAATACTATTGAGAAGCTTTTTCAGGTATTAAAGTTGAGCTTTTTTCTCCATTATTTTAAATGGGACATTTTCTTTTTTTGTCTTGTTAAATTTCTCCTACTTTCCAAAAATCTTTCAAAGATCACAAACAATGATTTAGCAATGTTGTGTAAGGTTTCTTTTAGTACCATGGAATGAAGTTTCATATATTAACTTACTTGTAAAGGACAACTAGTTATTTTCTTGTTATCTCCTCATTTTTCTTGGATAACAACTCCTTGTTAACCATTTTCATTGTATCCTTTTCAGTCCAAGGATCCTTCACCTTGGCAGGGAAAAGAGAAATAAAATAAGCCTAGAATGTTTCTGTTCTTTTTCCATCAGCCACAATAATTTTCAAATTTGCCTTGAGCAATACTCCTACTGTCGTCGACCCCCTTCTCTCCCCACTATAAAGAGTGTTCCTGAATAGACATGAACTGCAGGTTTTTCTGAACTTTGTTTTCTAGAAACTGCTATTAGTGCACATTTCCAGCATAGCATCAGCACAGTATTAGCCAGTATTAGCCCGTGGTGCTAGGGGAAATCTAAGAGGATACAGGAGTAGGAAATACTAAGGTTAAAGCTCATATCCAATGGGGAGGAAGCAAAAGAAGAGAAAATGGCTTGGGATTCTAGATAACATTAGAACATTTGAAATATGTTGGAAGTCTTTCTCTGCAATCCTCTGGCAAGGTCATATACTGGGTACAAATATAGCATTTCTGATGCAAGTACAAAAGGTTTTTATCACCAATGCTAATGATTGACTTGGGACTCAAGACAGTGTACCCTCTTCCAATGAATGTAGACATTTCCTTTCCTCTGGTAG
This sequence comes from Pseudocheirus occidentalis, assembly GCA_028646575.1. NCBI lineage: Eukaryota > Metazoa > Chordata > Mammalia > Diprotodontia > Pseudocheiridae > Pseudocheirus > Pseudocheirus occidentalis. Next base: position 71,478,429 of record CM053597.1, read on the forward strand.
GAGCATGGTTCATGGGGCTTCTAAATCCCCAAACAACATTTTTGTGATAGCATTGACTTTCAGCATTCTCTTAGTGATCAGCAAGTTGTCCCAATGCTTCTGGCTTCCTTAGAGTGAACATAGGACTGAGACTAGGTATAGAATAAAATCTTCTATGTTTTGTGAATTGGAGGGAAGGGATGGTGGTTTCTTTGAGTCCATAAGTATTGAGAGTATTTGCCATTAATGTATATTCTTCATATTATAACATTGTCATATAATCTTAAATTATTTTTGTTCTCTCTGTGATGTACAATATCATAAATTCTGTCTCAGCTAAAGAGAGGAATTGTGTGAGTTTGTGTGTGTATCTATGTGCATACCCATTACTGTGAGTAGTTTTTAATCCCAAATTGGGAAAATTCCCAGAGTAGCAGTTTGGGATTATGTTATATAGGTCAAAGAAAAAGAAATCCCTAAGCATTCCTCAGTGGTCTCAGGTCATTCACAGCTTCAGTACACCTGATACAATTAAGGATCAAGCCATGCTTTTATATTCATTTTCAGCTACCTTCCCTGGTTTTCATTAATTATACAAGTGAAAAAAACCTAAGTCTATCAATGAATTCCCCATGTAACGATCCTTATTTCATTAAACAGCTTTCTCTTTTTCTCCTCAATGTCTTTCAGATTGTGTCCAAATTTTATTCTTGAGAGCAACCTCATAGCCCAATTTGACTCTATACATTTTCAGCCCTTGAATCTTGATCATATTTTTTCCCTCAACATTCTGGAATCTACTTTCCTTAAACTGAGGATATCCAGTATATTATGTATAACTCTCCCCTTCTAGTTCATGAATACTAAGATGGAGTGGTTATTCTCTCCCCAGTTGGCACCCGCTCCATGAACTGCCAAGATTCTGATCAACATCAGCAACAAGTTTATCCTTTTGAATGAGAATCAAGTCTAGAATAAGAGATCTCTTTTTTGTTTTATCCACCATTTAAATGACAAAATTTTTGTTATGGCAAATCTAAAATGCACTAACTGCTCTGCTTTTGGCAGAAATACTGCTCAAGTAGATGACTGGATGATTGAAATCACAAGATCATACATTTAAAGCAGCAAGGGATTTAAAAAACATTTAATTACACAAAACTATTTTGTAGATAAAGAAACTGAGACCCACATAGGTTAAATGGCCCATCCAAAGTCATACAGATAGTAAATGGCAGAACCAGGCTTCAGATCAAAGTCCTCTGACTTCAGGCACAGTACCCTTTCTTATAGCATGCTGCCTGTCATCTTCAATCACTATTATATGATGCTCCTATGTCCAGTTTGTAACCTGTTTCTTAAACTCTTGCTTTGCATATTCCCAGACATCTGTAATATAACATTGTTTTCCACCTCCCAGATGTTCTCCACCATGATTTCATCCTTTCTCTAGTTCCTGAATTTCCACTTATGCTTATCTTTATAATGTGGTTTGTTATATGTCTTTTTCCTTTCTTTTGAATAAAGCATACTTTTCTATATAGTAATTAGTCTAATTTCACTGTCACTGATATTCTTAAAGACAAATTTGTTGTCGCTCTTGTTCAGTTGTTTCAATCAAGTCTGATCCTTCATGACTTCATTTAGAGTTTTCATGACAAAGATCATTGAGTCATTTCAGTCATGGCCAACTCTTCATGAACCTTGTAGTGTTACTTGGCAAAGATACTAGAATGGATTTGCCAGTTCCCTCTCCAGATCATTTTATAGATGAGGAAACTGAGGCAGACAGAGTTAAGTGACTTGCCCAGGGTTATACATCTAGTGTCTAAGGCCAGAATCGAAATCAGGAAAGATGTCTTGCTGACCTTAGGCCTTGCACTCTACCCTCTGTTCCACTTAGCTGCCCAAAGATAAATTTGCCTTCTTGTTTATCTGGGTATCTGTTTACACTGCTTGCTACCATTATATAATGCATTTGTGTATGTCTGGCTGAGGTCATGGGGGCAGCTAGGTGGTATAGTAGTTAAAACAATGGGCCTAGAGTCAGAAAAACCTGAGTTCAGATCTGACCTCAGACACCTGTGTGACCCTGGACAACTCACTTAATCTATTAGCCTCGGTTTCCTCATCTGTAAAATAAAAATAATAATAGCACTTCTCTCCCAAAGGGTGTCATGAGGACTAAATAAGACAATAAATGTAAAGCGCCTGGCACAACGCTTGGCACAAAGCAAGCATTATATAAATATTAGCTATTATTATCATGAGTTCTAGTGCTGGTTCCTTTCTTGGATTTTTATCTCTTGTGAATCATAGTCTCTCCCTGATGCTTTTCTTCTTACTTTGTAGCTACTATCTGTAGTCCTTGCAAAATAATATAGTCAGTTTTTCCTCCTTATTCTCCCATTTTGGTGGAAAATTGTGTTGAAGAGATTTGTAAGATGCCAGGAAAGCAAATATTTTACCAGCCTTCATTATGTGAACTCCATCCACAACCAATACCCTCTCTATTCCTAATTTTTAAGCCATAGCCCCTAAATTCAAATCTTTTTTCTAATATTTCATCCTCTTAACCAGTTGTTCAGCCTTCCTATCCCACCTCCATCCAATCTGCCTTTGTCTTTCAGAGTCCTTGCTTTCAAAAAGCAGTACTAAAACACCACACACACGCACACACACACACACGCATACACACATACTCCCACTCCTCTGTCCTAGGCCCTTTTGGTTTCCTCATAATTCAGAGCAATAGCCTGTAGTTCCTTTGAACATTTTTTTCACTTAAAAACTGTAGCTTACCAGTTATCATCTCAAAGAGAATTAATAGGATTCCACCCAGGATGGTAACATGAGTTCAGAAAATAGAGCAATGGAGAAAAAAAATGTATATTGTTATTAATGGACATGGGAAGGCAGAAGCTCATTAATTTCTCAAATATGATCAGGGCTGACCTTGGACCCAAAGCTATAATGTACATAAGGTCTCATGCAGTCTTAGCAAAACAACAATAGTTAGCAAGCCTTAGAAGCCCATTCTGGAAATTCATGCGCCCTGAAGCATTTTTATGCATGTTTCCCAACACTGAAGGGCCATATGCTATGTGAATGTTGCTCCTGGGCAAAACCATGAAGTTGGAGATATTTGTCTCAGGAGGATATATGCCTTGGAGCCACTCTCCTCTGAGATATATACGCAAATTAGTGAGCCTAGTATTTTCATGTTTCTACCCTTCCTATAAAGATGTCATATCCAAAAATAGTGTAAAGGTATTTATGTTTGATAAAAAAGCAAAAGAATTGCTTTTTCACTAAATGTACAGCCTTAAGCCAGAATAAAGTTCCTCTGGGAAAATTATTCTTTGGATATGAAGGTCCCCTAAAATCAGGCCATCAAGGGAATCATCTATGCTGCTTTCAGGTCAAGTGGACCTGATTCTATAGTACTTTTCTCTCTGGTTGAACTCTGGATCATCATTCCCAGATTCAAAAATTCTTCACATGTTATAACATAACATTCTGTCCAAATCCAATTTCAGGGTTCGGTTTTGCATTTTTAAGTCAAATTCTCAGTGAGACTTGGCAGAGTCCCTGGACATGGATCTTTGAACAACAGACAGCCAAGAAAAGCAATATGAACAGTTTTTGAGATCTGCTCAGCTGCTTCTTTTTGAATTGTTTGTTCAAAGTGTTATTTCTGTGTAGTCAGCAAGGAATGGGAAGTTAATTGTGATGAAATGGGTAGCATAACACCACCTACTTCATTGGAACATATTTAGAGTAGCTGACCCACTGTTTTCAAATTTTCTACTAGGTACAATTACACTGGAGCCATATGACAATGCAACCTGTTTTTCTGGATGCCAAGAGATAATGAAACAGAAGGTAGCCAGAGTTCCCTTGAGTTCAGATCACAGCCTCAAATAAGAGCATCTGACAACTGCAAGGGACTTCAGAGGTCATCTAGCCAAACCACAATTCAATTAAAAAAAAAGTTTGACCAAGTACACAAAATATTTAAAATGCTCTGCTGGGCACTGGGGATAAATACACAAAAATGAAACCACTGTTGCCTTCAGGTAGCTTACTAGAAGGTAGCACTATAACCAGGGCAGGAATCCTCTCTTTATTATCCTTGACATGGTCAGTCATTCTCTGCTTGAATGCTTCCAGAACTAGGAAGATCATGTCTTCATAGGGCAATTCACGCTATTGTTGTATATAACTCTATTAGTTAAGTTCTTCCTTTCATTGTACTGAAATCTGTCTCTCTAATGCATATGGGAATTACTTAATAATGTTTTACTAAATTGAACCTCTACACTTTGGTTTTGCACATTGGGGAAACAAAAGACAAGTTACTCCCATTTCCACCCATCAGCCCCTTAAAGATTTGAAGAGAGTAATAATTACAATTCAAGTCAATAAATAGATCTTATGTTATTTTCTTTTCTTCAGGTCAAGCCTCTATCAACTGTCCTCACATGATATGTTTTTTAGACCTTTCCCCATTTTGGGAACACTTTTTTAGAGGCACGCAAATTTTTCCATGATTCTATTAAACAGAGGAAACATGGTGCATGGTATAAAGAACTTGCCACAAAACCAGAAGACTTGAGTTCATATCCAGCCTCTAAAAGATTATGACTGTGAGTCCCTGGTCAAGTAATTTAGTGCTCTAGATAAATATCTAAGGATACATGCCGCAGAGATACATGTTTGCCTGCATTGGAAGAGGATATCCTCACCAGAGAATTCCCTTTATAAATTATATAGTTTATATTAATTATAAATCTATTTCTTATCCCTATCCCCTTAAAATGTACTGCCCAAAATTTAACATGATACTTCAGATTTCTTCTGATCAGGTCATCACATCCTACTACTTGGAAACTATAATTGCTGCTTCTAAAAAAAAAGCCTTCTACTTTTGATTCATATTAAACTTGCAGTCATTAAAATCTAAGTATTTTTCATATCAAATCAAGTCTCCCATCCTATAAATTTTGTAAAATTTTAACCCAAATGAAGAACTTTCACTTTTACATGTAAAATTTCATTTACCTGACATTGGTCTATTCTTTCAGACTGTCAAAAACGAATATTGAATCTTGTTTCTGTTAACTGTTGAAGGAGATATCCCTCTTAACTTTAAAAAAAATGCTCAAAATGTTAATTCTTACATCTATATCTAAGTCATTTGGTTAAATAACAGAAGAAGAAAATTAAGCTCCTTTTCACTTAGCAGAATATCTCTATCCTTTACAACTGTTTCCCATGAGACATGATTTCCAAACCCCTTGTTATCCTAGGAACACTACTATAGAATCACTCTAATTCATCAATGTTCCTCTTAAACAGAAGCAGTGGGGCATAATGGATACAGAACTAACTTCAAAAGTAGGAAGGTATGGGTTCAAGTCTCATCTCTGAATCATACTGGTTGTATGATTCTGGGTAAGTGATATAACCTTTCTGCACTCTAGGCAATTATATAACACTACTGTTAATAAGTTGCAGGGAAGGAATCAACATTCATTTCTAGAGTTTCCTCACCTGAGAGTTTCCTATATCACTAAAATCTTAGAGTCAGTCCTAAGTTTATCCTTATCTCCTTAAAATGGAGGGCCAAAAATTCAGTGTTAACACATCATATTTCATATCATCAACATGAATTACAAGAAAGCCCTTGTATACTTGGGAATAACATTTGTTTTTTGCTATTTGGATTGCAAATGGGGTTGTGACTTGCCCAAAGTCACACAGCTACTAAGTGTGTCAGGTGTCTGAGGCTGGATTTGAATTCAGTTTCTCCTGACTCCAGGGCCAGTACTCTATCACTGTGCCACCTAGCTGCCCCAGGGAACAACATTTTTATTATTATATATTCAAAATAAGATTTTTTCACAGTTTTGGTTCATATTAAGCTTGTAGTTATCAAAATCATTAGGTTTTCCCTTTTCTACATCAAGACAGATATCCTCTATCCTGTACTTAGGCAATTTATATTGTTAAAAGTATTTATATGTATATGTTCATATATACACATATGTGCATGTATATATGCATGTATACTTGTATGCATACCATTTATATTTCATCTTTCTTGGTTTGAATGCATTGTTCTCTTCTGTCAAAAGAAATTTTTATTATTGTTTCTACCATTAATAAAAGAGTATCTCTTCAAATTAAAAAAACTCTTCTGCCCTGATTTTCAGTCATCAATCTTTGTTTCCTATATCTAAGTCAGTGATAAAATAGTAGGACTAAGGAGAGATTCATCAGGAAAGTCACTAAAATCTTCAAACCTATTATATGCAAAGCTATGCACAGTAAAGAAATTAAAAATGAAAAAAAACATTTTAAAGGCTTTATATTCTACTAAAGAAATCCTCCTAGATGACGTAACTGCACTCTTTCTTTCTATTGTCGTTTTTCCTACTCACTGAGCTCAGGATTTTATCACCTCTTACCTAGGACTGTGGCAATAGCCTTTTAATAAGTTTCCCAACCTCTAGCCTCTCCCCTCCAGTACATCCTCCAAACAGTTGCCAAATTGACTTTCTGAAAATGGGATTGGATCATTTCACTCAAGAAGTTTTCATGTCCTCTTTGGCCTCAAATATAAAATACAAATTCATCTGCCTGGTATTTAAAACCCTTCACAATCCATCTCCAACCATCCTTTTAAGACTGATTGCTCATTACTTCTCTAATGCACTATATGTTGGAACCAAATCAACTCTTTTGCTATTCCCTTTCTGGAAACATTCCTTCTCTTGCCTCAGTGCCTTTGGAGAGACTCTTCTTCCAGTCTTGGATGTATTCCCTCTTCCTTTCAGCCTTGGAGAATCCCTAGCTTCCTTCAAGGTAGAGTTAAAGTACTACCTATTTTAGAAGCTCTCTCCTGATTCCCTCATTTTAGTGCTCCTTACCACCATTGAAATTAAGTATTTACCTTACTTGATATGTTTATCTGTATTTTTATGTTTTCCAACTAGTAAACTCCGTGAGGGCATGGACTCTCTAGCTGATTATCTTTAAATCCTGAATCCTTAGTTCAGTGTGTAAATGTAGTAAGTAAGTGCTTTAGAAAGGCTTATTGAATTGAAGAGAAAACCAAAACAAAACGTGTAGTTCTCCTTTTCTTTTGTCATTTGTTAATGTTATGCTATCTTCTTCAGGTAAAGTATCCTTACCTCTTCTTTTTCTTTCTCTAGACACATTTTTTTATTTTATTGTTGAATGCTAAATATTCATAATGTTCTCTCTTCGCCCTATAGAAGATACGAAGGAATGCACCCCTATCCTCTCACTGAAGAGGTGAAAACTAGGTATGAAATGGTGCATATGCTATGTAATGTGGTCAGTGTATCAGCTGACTTGATTTAACTGATTTTTTTCTTTTGCTATGAAGACGGATCAGTGGTTGAAGTATGGGTAGACTTTGGGAAAGGTGTCATGACCTAAATGATCAGGATCTGAAAACAAAATGTGTATTGAAAAATATTAGGTTTTTTGTCCTTAATATTACTCCCCCTAATCCTAAATTCCTTCTGGGCTTTAATATTCTAACATCATTTTAATATCCTCATGTAACTTTTTTCATATGTCTGATGTAATAAATATTATTCCACTGAAAGCTGCTCTTATTTTCACCTGGAAATTACTGGGCATCCTTTCCATTATATGACACATCTTTTTATATCAAACCAGCTGTCCTCCAGAGTACTCAGATTTGTAGTTTTCTCTTTCCTCAAAATCTAAAGGTGTTGAATATACTACCCAATCCATTTTCCCTAGCATTCATATGAGTGTTTTTTTCCCCTATCAATTGTCCATTCTACTGCCATCGTATTCCATGGTCCAGGAAAACAAATTCATCTCTTCTACTACAAGTATGGTTAGTAATTTGCCTCCTATGTGCTTCTTTCTCTTCCAAAGTTGTCTTTTATTAATTGAAAAATACAAACAGCACCAAGGTCCCTAAAATTTTTCAATTTCTGGACCAGAAATATAAAGCCATTCCAACTACATTTGAGGTTTCTTCTAATGCAAGCATTCAGTCACATATGTATGAATCAGCAATGCCTGATCATAGTGAATAAGTCTAATTAATTTCTGCAAACTCTCTATCATGTCTTGGACTAAGAAACACCCTACTACTTCCAAAAAACTATCTTAGATTTATAGCAATGATGGGATGTGGGCCCAAGCTGAGACCTTTTACATTTACCTGAAAGAATTTGAGTCCCCTTTGTCCACAGGCCCTGGGAAAGTCCCACCTTAAATTTCTCCTGAAATTTCACACTGTGTGGTTTTTTTCATGCCCAAATCTG
>CM053597.1:71494815-71522888 GCA_028646575.1 Pseudocheirus occidentalis
AAGAATTTCTTGAAGGAAGATTTCTAGGTTCTTTTTTTATCATGGCTTTCAGGTAGTCCAATAATTTTAGAATTGTCTGTCCTGGATCTATTTTCCAGGTCAGTGGTTTTTTCAAGGAGATATTTCACATTGCCTTCTATTTTTTTCATTTGTTTGTATCTGTGTAATAGTATCTTTATTTCTCATAAAGTCATTTGCTTCCATTTGCTCCACTCTAATTTTGAGGGAATTATTCTCTTCAGAATGCTTTTGAGATTTTTTTTCCATCTGGGAAATTCAAGTTTTTAAGGCATTCTTCTCCTCATTGGCTTTCTGGGCCTCTTTTGCCATTTGAGTTAATTTGTTCTTTAAGGTGTTATTTTCTTCAGTTGACTCTCTTTTCATGAATTTCTCACATCATTCTCATTTTGCTTCCTAATTTCCCCCCACTTCTCTTATTTGGTTTTCAAAGTCCTTTTTAAGTCTATCTATGGCTTGTAGGCAATCTTCATGTTTCTTTGAAGCATTTGGTGTGGGAGTTCTGACTGTGTAGTCTTCCTCCCATTCCATGCTTTGATCCGTTTTGTCCAGCCAAAAAGATTCTAGAGTTTGATTGCTGTCCTTACTTTCCTTCCTTTTCCTATTCATATTGGCCAGTCAATTAATTGCTTAAGTTTTTTAACTCTGTGGAACTCTGCTTCCAGGGGGGAAAGCTCTGTCCCAAACTGCTGTGGTTTTCACAGCTGCTGGAGCTATTAGGGTGGTGCTGCAGCCCCCACCAGCTTTGGCTCACCAAAAGAGAACTCCAGGACCACCATCCAAGACCACAATCCAGACCCAGGCTGCTTAACGCAAGAGCACTTCGCCTCTCATCAATCGCCTTGGCCCCCCTGCAATCTGCAGGCCAGGACTTCTGTAGCAGCCTGGTGGAGGTGGCTGCCACATTTCTGCTGCTACTGCTGTTTCTGCTGCTTCCTTGCCCTGGGGTCAGTTTGGCCTGACCACTTTTCTCCCACAAATTTAGCTGAATTCTACTGACCTTTCTATTAGCCTTATTTCTCCTGGCTTGATAAATCTTGAAACTGCCACAGGCACCCCTGATCAGCTCTCCTGAAGATTCCAGCTGCAGCTTCTCCTGAATGCCCTGGGGCCAGGCCGTGGTTTTGGGCTGGTCTGGTTTTTGGCTCCCAGCCTGCTGTGATGAGCCCTTTGTGCGGAGCTGCCTTCAGTGAGAGATGTGTTTTCTGTATTTTCTTGAGTTTTGGAGCCCTATAATTTGTTTAGAGTCATATTTATGGGTATTTAAGGCAGCTGTGTGGGAGCTGCAAAACCTTGCTGCTTCTCTGCTGCCATCTTGGCTCTGCCCCCTGACTTACCTATTCTCAACAATTAATGGTCCAAGGTAATCGCAAAGGAATCCTGATGAAAAATGTTATCCACCTCCAGAGAACGAACTGATGTTGTCTGAATATATACTGAAGTATACCAGTTTTTCCTTCCTTCCTTCCTTCCTTCCTTCCTTCCTTCCTTCCTTCCTTCCTTCCTTCCTTCCTTCTTTCTTTCCTTCCTTCCTTCCTTCCTTCTTTCTTTCCTTCCTTCCTTCCTCCCTCTTTCTCCTAGGTTTCTTTCACAAAATAACTAATATGGAATTGTTTTACATGACTACACATGTATAACTTACATCAGATTGCTTACTGTCTCCAGGAGGGGAAAAGTAAGGGAAGGAAAGATAGAAGGAGAATAGAGGAGAAAATGAAGAATAAGTATTTAAAAATTATTTTACATGTAATGGGGGGAATAAAATATTATTTTAAAAAGGAAAAAAATGAAAAATATGAATACAGAGAAGCATGGAAAGACATACACAAACTCATACAGAACGAAGTAAGCAGAACCAAGAAAACAATATATACAGTGACTAATTCTAACAATGCAAATATAATCACACAAAAAATTAAACTAAATGTTGCAAAATTATAAAAGAACAAGTATTGCTATGAAGAAAAAATATGAAAATACACTCTTGAACCACAATTTGCAGGAGAGATAGACCTATAACTGTTGTACATTGAACATATTTTCAGGCTTTTTAAATGAATCAATCAGCTTGGCTTATTTTTCCCTTTTTACTTTTTATTTCCTTGACTTTAAAAAAAACTATTTGTTATGGGTGTTGGCTCTCTTGAAGTGAGATGGAGAAGTATGCTGGAGAAAAATATTATGATGCCAAAAATATATAAATCAAGTCATCTTAAAATCCATTTAAAAAATAAAAATCCCTAAGCAACTATACAGATAAAAAAAACTGGCTAATAGTCCCATACTGATGGTCCTGTGTGGTTGATATCTTCACATTGCCTCATTGCAGGTACCTTCAAAGAACATTTTCTTCCTTCTCTCTTAATCTGCAATGACAATACATGGATGGACATATAGTCTCATATGGACTCATACCAATAATAGAGTCAACACTCTGCATCAGGCAATAAAAGCAATCTGTCTAACCACTTTTCATTCTTTGTTGATTCTTTTTCCATGTCACAGTCACTAACTGGGTATCCACCAGGGTTCTGTCATCTGCTCCCTTCTTTTGCTTTGTAATAGTTCACTTGGTAATTCCATAAGCTCCCATAGCTTCAAATATCATCTCTGTGAAGATACCCAGGCCTGTAGAGCAAGCAATAATCTCTCATCTGAGCTACTGTCATCTATCAATAAATGTTTTTTTGATATTCCCAAAACAGTTCTTCCATAAATATCTCATACTCAATATATATGGAACAGAACTCATTATCTTTTCCATTCTTTCCCACTTCCCTATAATGGTTAAGATCACCTTCACCCTTCCACCTGGGCAAGGTGCCATCCTTGACTCTTCACTCTCACTCACCCCACATATATAATATGTTGCCAAATCTTGTTTCTACACTCAGAATATCTCTTCTCTATTCCAATAGCCATCTAGCCAGTCTCCCATCCCCACGTCTCTTTATACTTAGCTGCCAGAAGTGATTTCTCTAAAGAGTTGATTTTGCCATTTCACTATCTTGCTCATTGATTTCCAGTGGCCCCCTTATTGTCACCAGGTTTTAAAAAAATCTCCTCTTGGCCTTTAAAGTTCTTTATGAATCAAGGCCTTCCTATATTTCTGTCCTTCTTAAACTTTACTACCTCTCCATACTCTATAATCTAGTTAACTTGCTTTCTAGCCTATTTTGCTAGTCTAATGTGACATTCCTTTCTCTATCTGAATGCCTTTGAACTGGCAGTCTCCCTGTCTTTCACTTTCTCCCTCCTCTTATCTAACTCTTATGCTTCCTGAATTCCCACAAGATTAGAATCAAAGACCACATTCCACACAGTTTGTACCAGAACCCTACCTCTTTTTGTACACTAGAGCCACTAGAGCATTCACCTTTAAGATTACCTTCTCTCTACTGAGCTTATATCTTGTGTATATGTAGTTATTTATGTATTATTCTCTCATTAGAATTTAAGCTCCTTGAAGGGTAGAGATACTCTTTTAGTCAATTAAATAGTTAGCATATTTCCTTGCATCTAGTAAGTGTTTAATAAATGATTATTTTCTCAATGATTACATCCAAATACATAAGCTTTGCATTAAAATATACATAAGCACACTAAAAGGCAGAGTAATATGATGAAATTCAGAGGCAAGAAGACTTGGGTTGAAATCCTGCTTTTGACATTTACTAGTTATATGGCCCTGGGCTGGTTATTCCACTTCTCTGAACTTCAGTCCCCCCATCTGTAAAATTACTGCACTGTACTAGATTGAATCTAAAGATCCTTCCAGCTCTAAATCTATGATGCTATGCTCTTTCATCAGGGAATTTTCTTAATACTGTTCTTTTAACTCAAGTGGAGGCTAGAGTATGGCATCAATCACACTCCCCCACTTAGGGCCTAGCTTGCAGAGCCTCAAATCTTATAACTCAAAATGTTTAGCATAGTTCTGGTTACCCAGGAGGGGCTCAATAAATACTTATTGACTTCACTTATTTAAGAAAAGAAATAGCTTGATGAGAACAAATATGATCTCATTTTTGTCAAGTGAAACCAATTTTCAAATTAGATCACATTTGAACTCTTCTGTGTTCTGGAGCAATCAAAAATGGTACAGCAACCCAAGCTCTCTTACTTTTGTAGCCTTGTCTCCTAAGAGGTGGTGACATCAAAGACTTAAATGGAGTGACTCATCTTTCCTGGAGGCAGATTGGGCCTTTCCCCTAAACCTCTTTTCAACTGAGACCTGGAAGTCCTGTGGTGTATTTATATTGAGTCTGAAGATAGAAAAAAAAAGGAGAAAGAAAAAAAGGTTAGAGGAATAGTTTAAAGATTTTCCCCAAGTACCTTTTCTGTCTTTTTTATGAGCAACTTGATATGAGGGAAGGTAATGTAACTAATGAATTTCGACCTGTGTGATCGTAAAGATTTATATACCAGGGCTTGGAGCTACTATTGACCAATCAAACTGCTCACCTACTCCTGCCCATTTTATAAAAGTTAATAATACCTGTGCAACTGTGCCACAAAAATAAAATCTGATTTATGAAGAAGAGTGGTATTTTATATTAGTTATTCAGTCCTATTCTCCTGAGATATATATATATGTATATATATATATATATATATATATGAATAGAAGGTATTATTAGTGGGAAAAGGGAGCTAACATTGATAAGGACATCTAAGGAATCCTTACATGGCTAAGATCAGGTGTAACAGGTTGCATTGTTCTCCATTGCTGATTTTTGTAAAACTCAAAGTGAATGTGACCTAAAAAGGAAAACAATACCACTCTAGTAGCTAAAAAAAACTTACTGATTGACTTTGGGAAAGTAATTTTATTCCTCTGTTTCAGCTTTCTCAATTCCTTATCCTATTTTCCACTTGTGATTTTTGTGTGTGACAGTAACAAATGCAGATGCTTTGAAAAATATTTAAAATATTATACAAATTTATGGAGTATATACATATGTTTATACACTTGCACAAACAACATGCCTATCATGTGTTAAGATTCATATGTGCATATGTATGTGCATATATATATATATATATAAATAATAAAGCAATTCTTTCCCTCAAGTAGTTTATAGATGACAGCAATGCATAAGAAAACCATACATGTACACACATGTATATTTATGTATACAAATAATACACATGGTTTTATGTGTGAATTGTCTTTGTGTATTTATTAATATGTGTATATACAATAAAGTAATACCTTCAATCATTACATAGGCTGTAGTTAATGCTAATTCATGAGTCATATAGCAAACAAATAGTATGCTATAGAATTGTATAATATACTATAGTATACAAATACAAAAATAATATAAATATAACATACAGACATCATATAGTATGCAAATATACAAATACAGTTTTATTGCATTGCAAAGATATTGTTGGGTCCTTCTGCTTCTCATTTCTTTTAGTACAATAGTATTCCATTACATTCACATACCACAACTTGTTTAGCCATTCCACAACTGATGGGCAGGCCCTTGATTTCCAATTCCTTGCCACCACAAAAAGAACTGCTATAAATATTTTTGAAAATAAAAATCCTGGGGGTGGCTAGGTGGCACAGTGAATAGAGCACCAGCCCTGGAGTCAGGAGTACCTGAGTTCAAATCCGGCCGCAGACACTTAACACAATAAACTAGCCGTGTGACCTTGGGCAAGTCACTTAACACCAACTGCCCTCCAAAACAAAACAAAACAAAAAACAAAAACAAAAAACAAAAACGAAAATAAAAGTCCTTTTCCCATTTCTATGATCTCTTTGGGATACAACCCTAGAAGCAGTATTGCTGGGTCAAAGGGTATGCATCCTCTCTAGAATTTATCATTTTCCTGTTTTATCATCTTAGTCAATCTGACCTGTGAGATGTAGTACCTCGGAAGTTTTTTGATTTGCATTTCTCTAATCAGTAGTGATTTAGAGCATTTTTATATGCTTATAGATATCTTTAATTTCTTCCTCGGAAAACTGCCTGTTCATATTCTTTGACCGTTTATCAAATGGGGAATGACTTGTATTCTTATAGATTTGACTCAATTCTTTGTGTATTTTAGAAATGAGACCTTTATCAGAGACACTGGTTGTAAACATTCTTTCCCAATTTTCTACTTCCCTCTTAATCTTGGTTACATTGGCTTTATTTGCACAGAAACTTTTCAATTTAATGCAATAAAAATTATCCGTTTTGTATTTCATAATGCTCTCTAACTCTTGTTTGGTCATAAAATCTACCCTTCTCCACAAAACCGACAGGTAAACTATTCCTCGCTCTCCCAGATTGCTTACAGTATCAGCCTTTATACCTAGATCATGCACCCATTTCAACTTGATTTTGGCATATGGTGTAAGATATTGGTCTATGCCCAGTTTTTGCCATACTATACTGCTTGGTGCATATATGTTAAGTAATGATATTGCTTCATTCTTGATGGTGTCTTTTAGCAGGATAAAGTTCCCCTCCTTATCTCTTTTAATTAGGTCTATTTTTGCTTTTGCTTCATCTGAAAAAAATGATAGCTACCCCAGCTTTTCTTAAACTTTAGCTGAAGCATAATATGTTCTACTCCAACCTCTTACCTTTACCCTGCATGTATCCAATTATTTCAAATATATTTCTTGTGGATAGCATGTTGTAGGATTCTGGTTTTTAATCTGTTCCGCTTTCTGCCTCCATTTTATGGGAGAGTTCATCCCATTCACATTCACAGTTATGATTACTATCTGTGTCTTTCCCTACATCCTATTCCTTTCCCTGTTTATGATTTTATTTCTCCCTTCTCCCTTCCTCTCCTTAAGAGTTTTCCTTTTGACCACTGCTTCCCTCAGTATTTCCTCCGTATGCACCTCCCTCCCTTCACCTACCCTTCCCCCTTATCATTATTTCCCTCCCTTCTAACCACCCCTTCTTTTCCTCCCTTATCCCTCCTACTGCGTGTTGGGAACAATAGATTTTTATACTTAACAGAATATGTTATTCCCTCCTTGAACCCAAGCCAATGAGAGTAAATTTCATAAAGGGCTCCTTTCTCTCCCTTCTTTCCCTCTACGTGTCTTTTCACTTTAGAATACTAAAGTTAACTGATTATGTTAATTCCTCCTCAAACCAAAACCAATGAGAGTAAAGTTCATATAATGTTCATCTCCCTTCTTTCTTTCCCTCTACTATAGTATGTTTTTTTGCCTCTTTGTGTGGCTTAATTTACCCTTTTCTGCCTCCTCCTTTCCTTTTCTCCCATTACAATCACTTTGTACCCATTAATAAGGTTTTTATCATCAGATTAGTTCATTTATACCCACACCCTCTATCTATCTATCTATCTATCTATCTATCTGTCTGTCTATCTATCTATCTATCTATCTATCCCTTTTAAATGTTGTGATAGTTATATCAATCTCAATGTTGACAAGTATCAGTTTACCATATAGGGATGCAAATAGTTTGCTCTTATTGAGTCACAAGTTATGTGGATGTGTGTTTTCCTTGTTTACCTGTTTATGTCTCTCTTGAATGTTGAGTGTTGAGATCAAATTTTCCATTGAGTTCTGGCTTTTTCATCAGGAAAGTCTGGAAGTCCCTTATTTCATTGAATAACCATCTTATTGCCTGAAAAATTATGCTCAGTTTTGCTGAATAATTGATCCTTGGTTTCAGTCCAAACTCTTTTGCCTTATGAAATATCATATTCCAATCCCTCCAATCTTTTAATGTAGAAGCTGCTAGGTCCTGCGTGATACTCACCATAGTTCCACAGTATCTGAACTGTTACTTTTTGGCTCTTTGCAGTATTTTCTCTTTCACCTTATAATTCTGGCATTTGGCTACTATATTTCTTGGAATTTTCAATTTGGGATCTCTTTCAGGAGGAGTCTAGTGAATTCTTTCGATAACTCTTTTACCCTCTGATTCTAGGACCTCAAGAGAGCTTTCTTTGATAATTTCTTGGAGGATGTTGTCCAAGCTGTTTTTTTTTCATCATGGCTTTCCAGTTGACCAATAATTCTTAAGGTATCTCTCCTGGATCTTTTCTCCAGGTCAGTTGTTTGTATACTGAGATATTTTATATTTTCTTCTAATTTTTCAGTCTATATGTTTTCTTTGTTTTTTGATGTGTCACAGAGTCATTAGCTTCAACTTGACTGATTCTAATTTTTAGTTAATTATTTTCCTCAGTTTTTGAAGCTCCTTTTCCATATGTTCAGAGTTCAGTTTTGGGGAATTATTTTCTCCAGTTAAGTTTTGAACCTCCCATCCCAGTTCACAAATTTTACTTTTTAAGGATTTGTTTCCTTCAGTGAGATTTTTTTCCCATTTTGCTCAATGTAATTTTAAAAGAATTGGTCAATTTATCTTCTACCTCTCTAATCTGGCTTTTAAAATCTTTCTTGTGCTCTTCCAATAATGCTTTTGGGACTTGATACCAATTCATATTTCCTTTTGTGCTCTCAGGTGTGACTATAGAGTCGATGGTGTCTCCTGAAAATGATTCTTCTCATTCACAAAAAAAGGATTCAGTCATTTTTGGTTGCTTCTGGCCCATTGTGATTGCATATTTCCTGGCTTTTAAAGTGGATATCTGCTTCTGGGGTGCAGAATGCTCCAAACCACACTTCTCAAGCTGGGAACTAGGGGCCTGGTTGTTGACTTTGTGTGTTGTACCGCCTGGGTGTCTAGACTGAGGCCAAGGCCAGGACTTTCAGTGTTTCCCCTGGGTTACCCTGAGGTTCACAGAGTAAGGTGTGGGGAAAGGGTGGTCTGGCCACTTCAGGTTTCCACCTCTTTGCCCCTGGGCTACAGCTCAGGCAGACTCAGCAACTGGTAGCCTGCCATTCTGGTGTCTGCAGATTCCTTGATTGTGCTAAGGCTTCTGGTGTTAGGGCTTGCTGGTTTCACCGCCCTGAACTTTGGGATCTCCTGCTGGTCAGCTAAGACAGGACTTGTTGGGATGCTTCTCACCCTTCACTGCAGTCTTGGAACAGCTTCAGTCACATGTTTCCTCTAGGATTCCCAAGTCTGCTGCTGCTTCCACCATTTCAGGATTGTACACTGAGCAATAATCTTTGGGTTTTCAGGGTCAGGGAGGGAGATTAAAACAGCTATGGTTTACTTTACCATCTTGGCTCCCAGAAGTTCAGGTAGGTGATTTTTAAACATCTAGGCTGTGGGCTGATAGCTCCAGGAGAAGCTACTGTCACTGCCAACAGCTCTATGCTTTTTCTTACACAGCTCCAACGGATCCTCAATCCCACGGTGAGAGGTCTGTAAAGCCAGGGCTTGCTCTTACTCCACTGTGGTCTGGTCTCAGGTCCATGCTGGTGCAGCCCACACAGTTGACACTCCCCCTGCCCAGTCCTACATGCACACTTACCTGGACTGGGAATCTGCTACACTCTATCTCCCAGTGAATTCTGTCATGCTAAAATCTGTTCAGATCCACTTTTTAGAGGTTACTGACAGAATTCATGGAGAGGTTCAGAATAGTTCCTGCTTTTACTCTACCATCTTGGCTCCATCCCAGAAGCATTCTTTCCTCAGAGATATCTCAACGATGTGTGGAACCTTAAATTAGTCCTACTATGACTTATACCTTCTCAACCAGTTTGTATTTATTAGTGGGGAACCTGCAGCCTCAAGGCCAAATGTGGCCCTATAGGTCCTCAAGTGTGGCCCTTTGACTGAATCCAAACTTCAAAGAACAAATCCACCTAATAAAAGGATTTGTTCTGTAAAATTTGCACTAAGTCAAAAGTCCCAAGGACCTAGAAGGTCACATATGGCCCCACCCCAACTCTAGTATCTGTTAGGTCAAAACTAACATCAGAGGTAGACCTGAAGGAGAATAGAAGCAACAAAGAAACAACATAACATGAAAAGGGACAAGCCAATTTCTCTGACTAGAGGTTTATGGGCTTGTAGTTCATAAAGAAATCAGTTCTGTTTTAGTAACTGTGGAGAAAACACTTTTTCTACACTCACTTCCTCTACTTCTAAGGCTCTATCCAGTTCTTAGCAACAAAGCCTCCCCCCACCCCTTGCCCCTGCCCCAGAAAAGGGAGAAAGATGACAGCCCTGATTTTCAATACCCAAGGGGAATATAATGAAAGCTGTGGAATTCCTGATTGTGTGATTAAAGGAGCTCACACTGATCTCTGTAATCTCTGCTACAACAAGATTTCTTCCCTTTCTTTTCTAACTTTACCATATGAGAAGGTAGAATTTCTGAGGTAAAGAATCATTCCCATCAAAATCCTCTTGAAGAGCGTAAGTAGATGGACTCAATTAGAGTTACTTAGGTAAGAACTGATGAGTTACATATTTATAGTTTATAGAATGTGTGTACATGTGTGCATAATAAATAGTATACAACCTTCTAAAAAAAAGAATTCATATAATTAAGCCACCCCCTTCCCTGAAATACACTTCACATCCCAGAAAGATTTGGAATGTCTCCAAAACACATTCCCCAGGAAGATAGCATATATTTTGGTGCATTTTGTGTGACAACAAAAAAGGTATTCAGTCTTGTTAGACATAATCAGAGATTTGAGACTTGTACAGCACTTTATGGTTTACAGAGTTCTTTACACACATAATTTCATCGATTGGCACATTAACCCTTCAGTGTTTACAAGATGCTTTTGTACAATTATTTGACAACCTGGTGACGTAGGTAGTATGAATATTTTTATGATCCTCATATTTCAGATCAGAAAACAGAGGGTCAGAGAGTCTAAAGAACTGTGTATCACCCTTCTGATCTCAACTCTAGTGCCAGTCCCAATAAGCTATTCTATAAACTCAAGGTTATACATGCCTTATCCTTCTTTTTCTTCCTCATAACTCCTCAGCCAGGAGATGTGCGAAGTTTAAGAAATGAAGTTAGTTAGTTAACTTGGACCTTAGTTATAGTAGTAGAAGTGATCTCAGGGTCACCTAGCCCAACCTCATTTTACAGATGAGAAACTGAGGCTCACAGAGGTTAGGGAAAGGAGACTATCCCAGGAACACATATGAGATCATTAATGAACAACACTGTGTGTAAATATAGAAAGCCAGGAGATATGAGGCCCTAATCAAAGGGTAAGTAATAGATCAACTTAGTTAGAAGATAAGAACAAAATGAGATAAAGATGGAAATTTTTAGGGATAAGGAATGACATGACCAGACCCATACACCATCTGGTGGGAGGAGTGAGGGAGAATTATGGATTAAAGTAGGGCAGAATAGCAGCTATTTTACTAGTTCAGGGTGGTTAATAATGAGGCTCTCTACCAGTGTGGCAATTAGATATGGAGGACTCAACACTTTCCTGAGGAGTAGTTACTTAGATTTCCCATAGGACTTTTGATGGCAACAGTGAAAGGAGTTCATAGAGCAATTCCCTAAGAACACAGTTTTTAGTAATGATCCCCTCCCTTTTGGAAATCCCTTTAAGGGCAGTAAACAAGAAGACAGGAAGCAGTGGCATGAAGAGAGTGTGAGAGGTACAGGTAGGGTAGAATGTATGTGAAAGCTGACTTCAAGCTCCATCAGAACAAGATTAAAAATAAACTATGGGGGCGGATAGGTGGCTCAGTGAATGGAGCATCGGCCCTAGAGTCAGGAGGACCTGAGTTCAAATCCGGCCTCAGACCCTTAACACTTACTAGCCATGTGGCCTTGGGAAAGTCACTTAACTCCAATTGCCCTCCGAACAGCAAAAAAAAAAAAAAAAAAAATTAAAAAATAAAATAAACTATGAGATCACAAGTGACCTGCTGGAGAGGTCTAAAATATACCCTGAAGCAGGAGCATGAACACTTTCAAGCCTACAAGTGTGTCACTGCACTCAGCTCAGTAGTGATATAGGATAGGAATAGGGAAGATAGAAAAGCAACAAGATCCATCATCTTCTCTCCCAAACTTGCTCTTCCTGACTTGAAGTTGTACTGTTATCTTTAAATTCTCCTTTGCTTTCCTTCATCCCCACAGCTAGTGGCCAAGTCAATTTTCCCTTCAAAATGTCATTCCCATCTTTCCCTCCTTTGCATTTCTCCTAAAACCTCACCAGTAATGTCCTCATTATCTCTTGACTATTGTAATAGCTGTCAGGAGTTTGGAGTATTGCAGGTTTGAGAAGAGGAGATTCAAATGCTGTTGCTTGTAGGGGGAAAATTCCTACTCTGTCACTTTGGGAGGTTGACTGGAAAACTCAACTCAGCCCAACAAACATTCATTAAGCTCCTATGAGCAAGGCCATATGTGAGTCACTGATGAAACAGACATGAACCAAATAGCCTCTTCCTTAAATGCACTTGCATTCTATGACAGTGGGGTGAATAGATTAGTGACTAAACATCCCCCCAAAAAATTAGGAGAGTAAACACTGACAAATGGAGAAATCCGAAACTATTTTAATACATAAGCAGATTCTCAAAGAAAGCTAGACATTATAGGAAACAGAGGTGAAAAGGAAATACATTTCAAACATAAGAGACCACCTGAACATGTGGGATACTGAATTGGGGACGAACAATAGGCCTGCCTGGCTGGACTATACAGTAAATAAAGAAGACAGAGGTGAGGATCAGACTTTTGATTTCAAAGGATTATAGAGTTGAAAAGAAACTCTCTCTCTCTCTCTCTCTCTCTCTCTCTCTCTCTCTCTCTCTCTCTCTCTCTCTCTCTCTCTCTCTCTCTCTCTCTCTCTCTCTCTTTCTCTCTCTCTTATTATATTCAGTGATTTACCCAGGTTCACAAATCTAGAAAGTGACAACCAGATTTTGAACTCAGGTCTTCCTTACTCCTTTGAAATAGCAATACCCATTAAACCATCAGGCCCATTCCTATTTCAGCCTCCACAGCTGTCACTGAGAAGACAAATCATTCTGGTGAGGGGACCCACTTCCTCATCAGCACCAGCAAGAATCATTGACTAAATGCTACCAATAGCTGAGTACAAACAAGAGTCCTAGCAGTGACAATATCTTCCAGTCCTTTCTTCCCCATTTCATACCCATTCCTTCTTCTAGCCCAGAGCTCTAGACCATCATCTAAGAAAGCAACTTTTTGATAAGAGACCAGCAATCCACACCAACTACCACAAACAAGGCAAGCAATTCAGTCTAGTTGATGCAGCAAGCTGTGGGAGGAAGAGACAAGAGGGAGTAGATGCTGGGAAAATCAAACCACTACTACCATATCCCTTCCAACTCTTGACTAGAACAGTATATAATAATTCACAGAGAAAATATGATCATTTGATCAGTGAATAAGCATTTATTAATTGCCTAACCTATGTGCTAAGCATTGTGGTAAATACTAAGGATACAAAGAGAAACAAAGGGCAGTCCATGACCTCAATTAATGGGGGAGATAACAAACAAACAAATACTAGTAAACAACCTATACACAGAAAAAATAAGAAATAATTAAAAGAAGGAAAGTGCTAGAATTAAGATGGGTTGGGATGGGTTTCCTGTAGAAGATAGAAATTTTTTTTTTTGCTTTTTGGAGGGCAGTTGGGGTTAAGTGACTTGCCCAAGGTCACACAGCTAGTTTTTGTGTTAAGTGTCTGAGGCCGAATTTGAACTCACGTCCTCCTGACTCCAGGGCCAGTGCTCTATTCACTGCACCACCTAGCCGCCCCTAGAAGATAGAATTTTAGTTGGGACTTGAGGGAAGCCAAGGAAGTAACTAGGCAGAAATGAGAAGAAAAAACATTCTAGTCACTGAGGAGAGGCAGAGAAAATGCCCAGAGCTGAAAGTCTTCTCTATGGAATACCAAGAAGACCAATGTTGTTGGATAGAAGGGTATATGGTGGGCCATAAGATATAAGAAGACTGGAAAGGTGGAAGAGAGGGGATAGGTTATGAATGGATTTGAATGCCAATCAGAGGATTTTGTATTTGACCCTGGAGGCAATAGAGAGCCACTAGAGCAGGGTTGGGGAACCTGCAGCCTCAAGGCTTCTAGGTTCTTGGGTGAAGCCTTTGGACTGAGATTGTTTTACAGAACAAAAGGATATGTTCTGTAAAGGATTTGGTCCTTCCATTAAGGGGATTTGTTCTGTGAAGTTTGGGTTCAGTTAAAGGGTCATACTTGAGGACCTAGAGAGCCACATATGGCTTCAAGGCTATAGATTCCTCACTCCCGCACTAGGGTACATTGAGTAAGGGGTTGACATGGTCACAATTGTGCTTTAGGAAAATCACTTTGTTGGTTAAATGGAGAATGGATTGGAGTGAAGAGAGATTTGAGGCAGGTAGATCTACCAACAGGCTATAGAAATGGTCCAACCAAGTATGAGGTGAGGCCTACACTAGAGTAACAGTAGTGTCAGAAAAGATAAGGGGGTATATTTGAGAAATGTTATGAAGATGAAATCGACAGACCTTGGCAAGATTGGCAGATTGGATATATTAGTAGGGGTGAGAGATAGTGCAGTTATGAGTCTGAGGGATGATGTTGCCCTCTGAAGTAATAGAGAAAGCAGGAGGGAAGGGACTGAGGGGAAAAGATAATGACTTCTCTTTTGGACATGTTGAGTTTAAGGTGTCTATTGGACAAGAGTTTGGGATATCAAAAAGGCAACTGGAGATGCAAGACTGGAGCCAGCAGAGAGTTCAGGGAAGTGTAGATAGATTTGAGAATCATCTTCATGAAGATGGGAATTGAACCCATTGGAGCTCATGAGATGATCAAGTAAAGTAGAAGAGGCAGAAATGAAAAAAGATTAGGACACAACTCTATGGGTCACTTACAGTTTGAGGGTTTTTATCTAGGCAATAAGGATTTTATCTGGTCAGGTCTGATAGGTAGAAGAACCAAAGGAGAGAGGGGGAAAAAGAGGGAGAGGGAAAGAGGGGGGGGGGAGACAGAGAGGGAGAGGGAGAAAGAGAGAGAGAGAGAGAGAGAGAGAGAGAGAGAGAGAGAATCCAAAAGCCTAAAGAAAAAAAATATCACAGAGAAGAGTGATGGACAACGTCAAATGTTACAGAGAGGTATAGAAGAATGAGAATTATAAGGGGACAAGAAGATACTGAGAGTGGGGCAGTTAGGTGGGGCAGTGAATAGAGTACCAACCCTGGAGTCCGGAGGACCTAAGTTTAAATATGGCCTCAGGCTCTTGACACATTTAATAGCTACTTAACCTTGGGCAAGTCACTTAACCCCAGTTGCCTTGCAATGCAATAATGAGAGGAGGGAAAGTGGAGTTATCTATTGTAAGTATTTTTTCAAGGAGTTTAGTCATAGAGCACAGAATTATGGGATGATAATTAGTTGATACGGGAGGACCAAGTGAGGATTTTTTGAGGAAAGGGAGTCATGCATATTTTTAAATTAGTTAGGGGAGCCAGTAGACAGAGAAAGATGAACGATAAATGAAAGGGTGAGCATCACAACGGGACTAATTTGGTGGAGATCAGATGGAAAAGAATCACTGGTGCAGGTGAAGGGATTAGCTTTGGTAAGGAATGTCAGCCTTTTATGTGATATGGGGTGAAGGAGGAGTCAGTTTAAGAAGGCATATGAGTGATTTGAGATGAAGAAGAGGAAAAAAGAAGGAAGGGGAGAAAAAACACTGTGGAGAATGAGATAATGAGTCAATAAGGGAAGTGTGTAAGGATTGTGTAGTAGCAGTGAGGGCTCAGTTTAAATTTTGTAATATATATATATATATCTTTATAGTGGAACCAGTGATAAGATTTTTGTGGTTTTCCCTACCTTTGTTCAGCAGTGTATTTGTAGGAATGAAACCATCAGTTGGTGAGAGTGATTCAAAGCTGAGAGCTGGCAAGGTATAAATGAGAAGATATGAGAAGAGTGCCAGAGATTCAAGAGATGAAAACAGTGTAAAGGTGAACTGATTCACCCAAAGGATCAATATGGGGTAAAAAGGGAAAGAATACCTAGCGAAGGGATGATGGTCTGGAAGAGAACTGAGAGGCTGAGGAATTTGAGGCCACAGTATGGATGAAGAGTAAGTTTGATAAGGGAAGGCAGAGGAAGAAGTGGAAAGTCAATAGATTAGGGGTATATAAAGGAATTTCAGAATTCTTAAACATAGAGGGGAGGCACATTTGTGGATGATGGCAAGATCAAGGGTATGACCATCTTTTTCTGTGGTAGAGTGGAGGAGTAGGTCACAAGGAGTCAGTAGTTGGAGGAATTGAGTGGTTAGGGTATTTGAAGAAGAGTCAAAATATATGTGATGTCCTTCTAGTATGAGGGCAGGAGTTGGGGAGAAGAGAAAATTTGTGAGTCATATACTAAACCCATTAGGGAAGGAAAATGAAGAACTTGGGAGTGTAAACAACAACTACCAGCATTTTGATTGAATGGAAGCTATATATTGCATGAAACTTAAAGAAATAGAGGTTAATGAGAAAAGGAAATAGGAAAAACATGGAAGTGGTAATGGGGAGTAAGGAGTATTCTAAATTTCACTGCTGAACCAGTGAGCAAAGGGAATGAGGGAAAATGCATCAGTATGAGAAAGAGTAGCCATAAAGACTGTCATACTGTTGGGACAGGGGAAATCTTGGTGACTGGAAGATGGAAGGAGAGGGAGAAGAAAACATTTAGGATGAAGGGAAGTCTACTGCTTGTGCTACAGACATCCCAGAGAGTACCGTGGAAGTGGTAGTTAGTAATTATTTGAGATTCTGTGCTAAGAGAATTGAGGAGGGTGAGAATAAGGAATTGTGTTGTAGAGGATAGGTAATAGAGTTTAGCTGATGACCTACATGGACTCAGATTCACTGGGATGTGTACTGTATTACCTGGTGTGAGCATGCTCATCACTGAGTAGAAGTTTCCACTACTCTCTCCAGAAGAGGTTGAAGATCAGCAGGAGACAAGAACAGTATGAGATATAATACAAACAGTCAAATGGAGAAACAAATCACTTTTCCTCTTCCCTCTGAAGGCTGGAAATTGGGAATGATACTGTTACAACAGGAGATAGAAGTTCTAGGAAGTTTTCTCAGACATATGAGACTTGAACAGATTAGTTAAAATTAAGTAAGATTCAGGAAGACTCCAGAACCCCCAAACAGGATAATCTCATGCTATAGTTGTAAGGAATTAACTGCAATGGAGATTAAATAAGTATCATAGATACAGATATAGACAGAGGTATAGAGATGTATAGCCATACACATCTATAAATAGGTAGGTAGGAAGGTAGATGAGAGAGAGAGAGAGAGAGAAAGAGATAGATAGATGAAAATAAAAGTGAAAGTGAAACATGTGGGATAAACTTATATGTCAATACTCCAGGAATTCATAATTTTACTGGTGTGGGCCACTCCTCTTTCTGATAAAGATCACAAATCCCCCATGCCCTTATAAACAGGATTTATGTAGGATTATGGCAGGGGAAAAGACAGAGGTAGCACTCTGGTCTTATATAGTCCATCCCTGGGATGATAGTTCATGGCTGAATGTATCACCAAACATGGAAATATTATTTGCTTTTGTTTTTTGCAGCTGAAATTGTAGGAAGAGAAAGAGGAGAAGGAGGGAAAGAGAGAGAGGGAGAGAGAGCACACTTTCTCTTCTCCAAAAAAATTACCCAGTAAGGATTTGGATAAGGGACAAGAAGTATAAGTCCAAATTGACCAAGTACTGTCATATCTCTATCAGTTCCTATCTGATAGCCAATAATCAGTCTTGTAAATGTGTAACTAGTTAGTGGGCTGGGAAAGAGTTCACCTGTGAAGGGGGAATGGAAAATGTTCTTTTATGACTTTTTAAACACCTCCAAGTTCATTAAGTTCTTTTTTCACCTGCCACCAAAGTTTAATTGCCCTTCATGGATGAAGAATTATGTTTATTCTAATGAGATTCCATTTTGTTCTTCACCTGGGAAATGGCAGCAAAGTTAGAGGGTAGGTATTGGATATGCCTGATTTTACTTCTTTGTGTGATAGCCAAATCATTTTCCTTCTTCCAGAATGTCTTCTTGCTAAATATTGGAGCCCAGAGGAATGCCTCATTTTCTTCTGAGCTTCTTAGAATTCACAGTCATAATCACAGAATTTTGCACTGATTTCTAATTTTCTCTCATAGTTCAATCTTATGTCTCTAACCAATTCTGTTCAATAAGCTATTATCTAGCATCTACTGTGTGAAAGCATTGTGCTTGTCACTGGAGAATGGAAGATAGAAACAAAGTATTCTGTGCTCTCAAGGAGTTTACATTTCATTACACCATTAGGTGGGGGCAGATAACACTCACACAGATTAACAAATACAAAATGTATGTAAAATAAGTATAAGGGAATTTTAGGGATATTTGGGAACTGGTGCTACAATTCTAGAGGTCAGCAAAGCTACTAGATACAGAGTCTGGGAGCCATCTTCATAGAGTTAATAGCTGACCTCAAGGAAACTGATGAGAAGACAAGGAGAAAGCACAGAAAGAAAAAATGACTCAAGATGGAACCTTGGAATATAATCATGCCTAAAGGTTGGATATAGATGGTGTATCTGCAAGAAAAACAAAGGAAACTGGCCACATTCATAATAAGAAAAGAAAGGGGAAGTAGTTTCATGAATTTCTAGGAAGGAGAGTATTAGGAGGAGGGGCGGTAACAGTGGCAAAAACTAATGAAAGGTTAAGAAGAGTAAGAATTGAGAAAAGATAACCTGATTTGGCAAGGAGTAGATCATGAGTGACATTGGAAAAAGCAGCTTCAGGTCAATGATAAAAATGGAAACCAGAATGTATGCAAGGAGTTAAAAAGTATTTGAGAAATGAGAAAGTAAATGAAATGAGCAGAGGGAAAATTTTCTAGGAGTTTGCTTGCAAAAGGGAGGAGAGATTTAGGAAAATACCTGGAGGGCATAATAATAAAAGGTAAAAGTTTTGTAAGGATGTAAGGCCTTGTTAGAAAAACCAAGGAGAAAGATAATCAAAATGGCAAACCCTCAGAGGGAATAGATAACAGGAAACAATTAGCAGCATTCACATTTACAAAGAAAAGGGCCACTTTACTCCAAGACCAAAGCAAATGAGAAAATGTTATGCAATGTTGAAAGAATACTGTCTGTAGAAGTAGGAAAAGATGGTAAATCACAATGGAAGGTATCCATTTTTTTTTCCCCAGTAAAATGAGTCAGTCTTCTGCTATAAGAATAGGAGTGTTGCTGTTCAGTTATTTTAATCACGTATGACTCTTTATGACCCCATTTGGGATTTTCTTGACAAAGATGCTGAAGCGGTTTGCCATTTCCTTCTCCAGTTCATTTTACAGAAGAAGAAACTGAGGCAAACAAAAATATGCACACATACATTTACACATTTACATGTGTGTATGTGTGTATATGTGTATGTACATACATATGTATATATGTACATGTGTTTATATATACACGCACATGTGCACGCACACACCTGCACACATAGGCATACATGTATGCACATGTGCACACACATATCAAAGAGTAACTGGATAAATATTTTAAATTGATTTCTAAGTATAAGCCCTATCCACTGGGTCACCAAGCTGCCCAAAGGGCAGGAGTAGGGCAAGTAGAATAGCTTGAGAATAGAAGAGAATATTTGAAACAGATGCTGGGAGGAGTGATATAGGCAATCAATTTGAGAAAAATAAAAGGAATGGCATACCATAGTCAATGCCCTAACTGAGAGTGCGTCACATAAAGTTTGTAGCAAAGTTGGCAAGGTCATATGATTTCCTTCAATAGTGTATTAGGGTGGCATATAGTGGTACCAATTTAGAGTTGTATTTTGGAAAGGCATGAATATTTCTAGAAAAAGGTGCAAGGTGCCTAAAAATAGAGGATAAGGTAAAATTGAGAAGGTTAGGAAAAGGTTAGAAAGCATAGGACAAAAATTTGGAAGAAAAGAAAGTGAGGCCAGAACAAAGGCAATATTCTAGGATAGTGAGGAGCGGTGGAATCACTTGAATTTATGGTAAGGATGGAGAATTAGCTTAGGAGAGAGAGATAGATAGAAAAATGTGAAGTTTAGTAATATCAAAAAATTTCAGAGTTATGGAGAGTGGTGGTGGATTGAAAAGGGAAGAGACTAGGAATAAGTAGAACAATTCAGATACTACTGTAAGTACAGGCAACAGCAGATGAGAATCTGAAATGTGGTAGTTATGATACAAGGGATGATAAGGATATATGGGAAACATGTTGATACAAAAGTAGAGCCAAAAAAAGAAATTAGAGTTGATTTTGACTTTGTTTTAGCTCTGCCAAAGATTTGCTCTGGCACGTTTTTTTTTTTTGCTTTTTGGAGGGCAATTGGGGTTATGTGACTTGCTGAAAGTCACACAGCTGTGTCAAGTGTTCTGAGGCTGGATTTGAACTCAGGTACTCCTGACTCGAGGGCCAGTGGGCTATTCATTGTGCCACCTAGCCGCCCCTGCTTTGGAGAATTTAGAAAGTCAATTTATATCCCCACATTTCAGCATCCGTCTCTGAGAAATGGGGAAATAGGTCCGTTCCACCCTACTCATTTGCTTAAGAAAGTACAAGTATGACTAAGCTTTCTAGCAGAATAATACCTTGAAACAAGTGGATTTTCCATAGATCCCTCTCAGCTCCCTTTTCAGTGTCTTATATCCTTTATTTCACAGTTGCCTTCCCAAAAACTTTGTCTCAAGTTAGAAGTCCATACACTAGCAATGAATAATATATGTGTCTTGCTCACAGGTCTCACAACCCATATACCTTTGACTTTATTCTCCAACCATTTTTCTCTCCAATCAAATAGAAAAAAATTATATTGTATCCCACTGATCATTCAAAACCAAAAATATTCTAGAGGGGATTTTAGAATAAACTTATGATTTTAATGAAACTATTCATTATTCTTACGTAGCCCGCTTCTTCTAGGCAAGAAAAAAAATGTATCACTAGCTACCCACACTTGGGTTAAAAAAACTTATTTCATAGGGTATAAATTGACTTTTGGGGCCCAGTTTTGGACCCCTGCCCAATAAAAACCAGGATTTCTACAAAGAACACAAAACCAGATGCCAATAGCCAGGTAACATGTTCCTCATCACAAGTGCCATAGAATATTTGTACACCAGAAAATCTTTAGGAAAGTCTGGAATTAGCTTGTCAGCAGCAGCTAATGGGACTTGTTTGCTGAGGCAGTCAAGCACTAATACTTGGGCAAGGACCTGGCATTCACAATGCATGAAAATTGGGCTATGAAATGTAACTGTCTAAACTGGTCAAAAGGAAAGCACTTTATATAGACTTTTCAAGCCTGTTTCCAGGAAGCTGGGTAGCTTGTGATACTTAAACATTGCTCCAGGGTCATATGGTTACAATTTGGAGGAAGAATTCTTTTATGAAGGAAAAGTCAGATTCAGAATTATTTTCTGTTTCTCTCTCTTCCCTTCTTCCCTAAATAGTATTTGCATTTGTAAACTTGATGAGATCTTGCTTTTGACCTCCCTTCCCCACAGGTGTTTTAAGAGAACTAATTTGCCCAGTCCACAAACATTATTATGGGCTTACCATATGCCAGGCATTGAACTAAATACCGAGGATACAAAGACAAAAATGAAAAAAAAAAGCTCTGCCTTCAATGAGTTTACATTCTCTTGGTGATAAATAACAAATTTACAAATAATAAATTGCAAAAATATAGGAAACAGTCTTTTCTGGGTGGGAAGAGAACTCTGACAACTGGGGTAATAAACATAGGCTTCTTGTAGGGTGGCTGTTGAACTAAGCCCTAGAGGAAAATTGGGATCTTCATGGTGGAGGTGAGCAGAGAGTAGCACATGTCCTGGACTGGGGTTTGTTTTTCAAAGACATGGAAAAAGCTGGCTGAAGGCCATACATGGGCAATAAGGAGGAAAACAGTTTTGAGAAATAGCATTGTGCAATAAGCCAAAAAATGCAATGACTTTAAAAGAGCCAGTAGATCTTCTACAGCAGTAGAGTAACATGATCAAACATGTGCTTAAAGAATATCTAAACAGAATATAAATATAAATATAAACATAAATATATATATACATACACACATATACATATGTCTATGTAGGAGGGTATATATGTATATGAATACATATGTGAGTGTGTGTATAAATGTGTACATAGACAGAGGGCACAGGATCAATACATTGGAAAGAATGATACTTCAAAAGGTGAAATTATGAGATGGGAGAAGAATAGAATGAGAGGAGAGAGGGAGAGACAGAATGGAGTTAATCATTTAATATAGAAGAGGCAAGGGATAACTATTATAATGGAGGGGAAGAACAGGAAGGCAAAAGGAATGGATCAGCCTTACTCTCATTGAATTTGGCTTAGGGAAGGAATGACATACACTCTAAATTGGGTATCTTGCCCTACAGGAGAGTAGGGGGGAAGAGGATGAGAGGGAGATGATGGAGGGGAGGGCAGGTTGAGGGGGAGGGTTGTTAGAAGAACACACTTTTGTAAAGGGACAGGGACAAAGTAGAGAATAGAACAAGTGTTACAACCACATTTAGGGACTAGTATATAGATGATGATCCTGCAAATGAGACTTGTTTGTCCTTCATTTTCAAAGAGGACCAATGACATCACAGTTGATGTCTTGACTTGCACATGAATTGGATTTAAGGGAGGTGGAGTTAGACAAAGTCATCAGCCTTCCTCTCTCTTCCAGAGTCATCAAAGTCCAGTGGGAAGACAAAAGTCAAGATAATTGGTGATAGCATAGGATGTGGTACACGACCTTGGCATCTTTAAGGACTGACGAAACTCTAAGCATGCTATGGAGCCAGCTTCAGTTGCCTTCATGCTATTGAAACAAATTTTTCTCCTCCCATAAAAATGTAAGAAGTCTTCACATGCTTGGAATAGACATCCCCCTAATTTAACAATGGGTTTCAGACTTAGCAGTTACCCTCAACCTGGTTTAACCCACTTGCCAAGAAGGTTTACCAAAGGTACATATTATAGCTTCTTGGAACCAAAGGTGAGAGTTGGGTGACAGGTGGACACCAAAGGTGGATGAAAAGGACTCAGTAAGCCCTCACACCAAAGGTGTTAGTCCTCCTGGAACACCCCTCGTACCACAGTAAAGAGCCTTAAGGACCATTCAAACAGAAAGGAAAAAAATCGAGAGAGTGGTTTCATGAAAACCCAGAGAAGAGAGAGTCAGCTGTAATGGAGGGGCCAAGAATGATGAGGACTGAGGCAAAGAAACCTAGCACATCTGTCAACTTAGACACCACTGATAACTTTGGTGAAAATGGAAGCAACTTAAGGTCATGCATAATACAGAATTGTGCTCCCAACTAGTAGAAACAGGATGCAAGAAGGCTAAGAAGAAAAGGAAAAGTCATAGAAATGCATAAGTAAGAAAAGGCAGACTATGGAATTTTCATGCTCATCTTGCAAGGCATCTGAGGTGCTTTTTTTGTTTTGTATCAGTACTTATGTTTCTGAGGCTGTTATGGAGTGGAGAGAAAAGCTATGTGGCAGAAGGTGAGTAAGACAAAAAACCTCCCCTACTTTCCCCTTTTTCTTAATTTTTCTCACTCTACACCTCCCCCCCCCACATACTTTAAAGGGCAAAGAGCAGAGGTATAGACACCCCATAGGTCTTACTCATGAGCCCTTATATTTGGGAGCATAAATTATTCTGGGAATGTACATATAGCTTTGCCACTAATAAATGCTCATTCATTTTAAGACCTTCGTTTTATTTTTGTCCATAAAATTTTCATCTGTAACAATACAAAATGTGTGCTTACAAGTGGATAGTCACTCATATACTAAGGGTACCAAGCATAGACATTCCCAGACTTCCTGTGGGAGAATACATGGACTAAGACAAGTGGAAAGATTTTTCCCTCTCATATCTTATAGCCTCTAATATAAGAGTTACAGTCTTTATTAGGCCAAATACACTATCAGTTCATTTCTCCTTTCTACTCCACATCTCATTTCCATCAGATTTATATTCTTCCCAAAAGAAGAAGGTTCTGTCTTCTGGTACCAGGCACTCTTCATTATCGAATAGATCAATTAATAAATTAGTGGTATAGCAGAGAAGACCTTCAGGAGAATGGTTTTTAATCCTAGAACCAACACTGACTAACTGTGTGACTCTGGGCAATTCACAACTTTTTGACCACAGTTTCCTTCCCTGTAAAATGAGAGATTTGAACTAAATTATCTAAGTTCCTTACTCTAATATTTTTTGACTGTCTTTGTAATTCTTGACATATTGAATCCCTATAGAGTAGATATTTTTGGACAAGGAGTCATTTGGGAGAATCTCAGATTATGCTACATGAGTAATTGTCTATTCAGCTTTAGCATAAAGCCAGCTGTGATAATGGTTGTGGAGGACACAAAAGAAGACAGTCACTGCTTTGGAGAAGTTGTTTATAGTCTAGCTAAAGAAAGAAGCTTAATTCATGTGAAGAATTAGAGGATTACTAATGGCTAAGCTACCTAATGTAGACTACAAGTAGTATGATGAGCCTTTCAAATAAAAGATCACTAGAAGTTAGAATAGTCAACAAAGACTACATGGAGGAAAGGAGACCAACTAGGCCTTAAAGAATGAATAAAGTGGCTAGGCAATGGATAGGCAGTGCAATAAATAGAGCACTGGCCCTGGAGTCAGGAGGACCTGAGTACAAATCCAGCCTCAGACACTTAACAATTACCAACTGTGTGAACTTGGGCACTTAACCCCAATTGCCCTGCCCTCTCCCCTCCAAAAAGAAAAAAAAAGAATGGGTAAAACCTAGCAATAAACTCATTTTATTTATTCAATTTAATCTTCATTCACCAGAATTGTCAAAGGGAAGACAGGCGTTTTCTATTTCTTACCAAAATCAAATGAACAGTGGAATGGCCAAAAAGCAGAAGCACAAAGTGTAGGAATGATGACCCACAAGTAAACCATCAGTTCTTTGAGTAATCCAGAGTTGGCTACATAATGATATAGCAGCCTAGTGTTTTATTCATTTGTAGTTTTATTCCTATTGTCAGGGCCGACCTTATGCTTCTATTATTGTTAGTCAGCTAACAATAATATAAGAGGCACCCAAAGAACTCCTTTGTCCCAAAATATCTATCCTCTTCCAGCTGTCCACAACGCCTTCGATTCCTCCCATCATTAACTCCTTTGTACAAGGCAGCAAAATCCCTTTTTAAAATGTAAATATTTTACTTGTGATGCTTATAATTCTATAGTGATTTAAGGTTTGCAAATCACTTCCTCACAGCTCTGTGAGTTAGGCACTATAGAAATATTGACTCCATTTTACAAATAAGGAAACTGAGTTTAGATAATTAACGTAACTTATCCATAAGCACAAGCAAGTGTTGGATCTGGGGTTCAAACAGATCTCTCCTGACCCACACTATGGAAGATATAAAGCAATTATTGGCCATTAAATACTTGGCATGAAATAATTTATCAGATTAGCTTTCTTCAGCACAATGTGAATACCAGAAGGGCCAACTATGATGAGAAATTGTTAGCAAACTTTGGCTTTGAGTCACTATTTCATGACAAGTAGGGATCACAAGATTATGAAACTACAACTAAACATGACTTCAGAATCCATCTTGTCCAATCCTTATATATGAGAGAACTGAGGCATAAGGAGGTTTTGTCCAAGGTCACACAGCTAGTAAGTCTTAAAAACATGAGAGGCAGGTACTCTCACTCCAGTCTGAGGGCTTTCTTTATTGTACTACCCATAGTCCTATAAATATCTCTGTTTCATAGATGAAAAAACGGACACTTGAAGGGATTGTTTGCACAAGACCATACAGCTAGCAAGAGGATGACACAGAACCCCATATTTTCTAATTCTAAAGCTAATGTTGCTTCAACTTTATGGCTATCTCCATGCATGCAGCCTTTTATCAAACAATAGGGTCTAGTTCTACAAGTGCCCTTGTTTCCAGAACAAGTCACCCTCTGGAAAGTGATTGAAGATTGTGGATTTCCATTTGCCTCCAGTCTGGCTGATATTTTCTTCCCCTGATAGCTGTTGGAGAAAGTAATCAATTCTTCATTACAGAGTTAGATAGGAATGGTTAGACTGTAGTCATTTGCCTTCCAGCCCCGCTCACTTCTGGGAACATAGCTTCTACTAGAGTTTGCTTGCCACCTCCAAATTACTTTTATGATTTTTCCTATGCCCTGCTGCCTGATCACTTTGCTCAGTATGAATATTAAATTATTGAGTAGGTACTTCAGACCCTAAATCTTCATTCTTAGGTTCAAAAACAAAAGGAAACTGAGGTACAGAAAAAAGGTTAAGTGATTCACCTATGGTCACATATATATTAAAGTATGGAGTCAGAATCTGAACTCATATAATCTGACTCCAACAATGCTTCCATTATACCATGCTGCTTCTCTCACATGTGCATGTATGTATGTGTATATGTGTATTCAGCTTTTATACTGGACCTCAGTAGTGTCTATATTTGTCAATATTTTTTTAAAGTCTCCTGTATACAAGAAGTTATTATCTTAATCCATTTTGGATGGCTTACCAATTCCTCTCATAGAGGACTAAAAGAGATAAGCATTTATATTTATATAATTATCCTCCCTCCCCCAAATATCTTTGATTTTTTTCTTCTGATGCACAGAGGCAGGTTTGTTCTAATGACTTTATATTCAGCATATAACCACTGGAAATTTTTTTTTAGTAATCTCTGTTTCAAGCGGGAAGGCAGCTCCAGTTAGATCGTGCAGCCTGGGGTGAATGGGGTCTGGGCTAGGTAGGGCTTAGTGGCTAAAATATCCCTGTGCATAAATTTGCACAATATCTATTAACACTTAAACCCAACCATCTACAGGTTTCCCAAATACAGGGACAGAATTTGCTGAATAATCTACACTCTAACTGGAGAGTCAGAAATTGCTTGGACTGTTTTAGCTTAAGACAGCACTGAAGCCCTGGAGATGGTGAGTTTCCCAAGGCACCAGAAAGAACGTTTGGGAGACATTTTTTGTGGCTATCCAAGCAAGTTTATTAGCAGAAAAATCAGTAGTGCCATTTCTGAGGAATCCTGAAAGAATATAAAGGTTTCGTGATCCATGTGTTGCATGTGGCCCACAATACTCCCAAGTGTGGTTCAAAACAGATTAAAATGTAATTGGGAAATATTTAGCAAAATACAAAAGTAACAAAACATAAATAATATATTTTTAAAGTAAATTGATATGTCACTTGCAGATATCCTTATATATGGATTGGTGGCTCCCACTCCTATTTGAGTCTGACACCCCTGTGGTATGACATACTTTTATTGTGCCCCTTATTACAAGGGAAATCACTTGGATGCCTAGATTTGTCAACCTATTAAATATACATTGCTCCAACTATAGTGATAGTTCAAATAAACAAGCTTACTATTTATAAGGAAACATTTTAAGGCAAGAGAAGATGATGAGGAGCTATGTGTTCCTAGGGGCAAAGGGAAGTTTGTGCCTTCTCGACCTAGGTTAACTCTTTATCTTCCAAACATTTTAAGATCAATTTAATGTAGAGGTGAGAACAAAGGTTAAAAATGAAAGACATTTAAATCAAAATTAATAACCAACAAGGGTCATAGAAATTCATCAAAACTAATGACTATACATACATTCTGTTTTGATCCTGTCCTATATTCCCACTGTCACTCATTTATTTTTCAGATCAGATTGTACATTTCCTGAAATTATATTTGGAAGGCTAGATAGGCTCCTTTTGACAATTCTGCATAAATTCCATCAAACCTGCAGTTTCTGACCCTGTCAATGGAATTTACTTAACTGGCTATAATTGACTCTTTTGTGATATAGTAACAGAGTGTAATGGTAATCAATTTGTTTGATCAGATACTTAGGGCTAAGCAGATCATATACTTAGGGTTAAGTAGATCCTAGTAACTTAGGGCTAAGTATAGAACTCTATCCATTGGTGAAAAGGTGTGAATTCCCTCGTTAATGTGGAAGAATGCTATTGGCTGAGACACTCCCAGTGTTTATAAGCAGGAGAATTTTGGAGAGACAGACAGATTTTGGATTTGGTTCCTG
>CM053597.1:71523388-71549938 GCA_028646575.1 Pseudocheirus occidentalis
AATAAAGTTAATGGTTGCCCCAGGAGTGGAAGATCAGTATATTGTGAATTGTTGATTAAATCAACTCCCTCTTAGGGACACTAGGTCATTCCTTTTGTTAATTGATTGATTGAATCCCTGTTAGGGAAACTAGGTCATTCCTTTTGTTAATTGATTGATTGAATTTTAAAATGTGAAGCTGGTTTCTCCCTTAGGGAAACCAGCTGATTCTTGTTTCTTGTTCCTTTCTGTAATAAGATATAATATTGAGACTTTCCTTGTTCTGAAGATTGTATATAATATTGTGAACTGTTGAAACTGTGAACATTGTACTGAATCTGATTTTGTAATGGAATAAACAGAGTGTTTACTAATACTGTGTAATCCGAATCTTAAAAGCTGTTCACAGTAGCATTCTCTCAGGAATCTACTGCTGATTGGCTTTACACAGAGTCAGTGCTTTGGTCATATTCTTCTTCATTCCACTGAACCAAATGCTGATTCCCAGTTACCCCAGCGTCATTGAAGACTCAGATCTAATCCTACTTTTTAGCAGAAGATTTTTCTCAGTCTCCATATCCATCACTGCCTTCATTCTGAGATGCACTAAATATATCTTGTGAGTCTATGGTTATCTACATACTATCATCCCCATTAAAATGTAATCCCCTTATGGAAAAGATGTCATTGTTATTTTTTAAAATTTCATTGTATCCCTACTGCTTGACACACTGACTGGAACATAGTATATGCTAAAAACAAATGCTTGTTGATTTTGTGTCTGTGTGTGTGTGTGTGTGTGTGTGTGTGTGTGTGTGTGTAAGGGCTAATGCATTATGTCTCTTATTTGGTGTTGACCCATAGAGGAACAGAACTTGAATAGATTATCTAAGGGCCTCCCCAAGAGAAGGAGACCTACATACTATAAAAATAACCTAATGTCCATATCCATAAATATAAGCGTAATAGATTCATCGGCAAGGCAAAGCAATATGGTCTGAGTCTAGTATGAATAGGTCCCAGATCCTGGGGTCTGGAGTAGGTGATGTGGTAAGTTTACACAGAACAAGGTTAAGAAAATGCTGTGAAGTGGAATAAGGGTCATTAGCCCATAATAATTTGTCTCATTGAAAGAATAGCCTGGGGCAGTCTCCTTTTGTGGCAACAATCAAACAGCCTCAACTCTTCATCTCTCAGATGAAGGCTTGAACTCACTCTGCTTCTGAAGACTTAATATTAACATTTCTTAATGACAAGGCATTTATGTGAACATTGTAGTAATATACAAGTTGTATTAACTGACATGTGTATATGCAATATGTTAATAGAAATCTGTGTTTTCATATCCATGTTCCAGTCCCTAAGAACTATGAAAAAAAAGTTTTATCCTTCTCTCAGACTGTGTTGTTTTCAATGACTTAGAGACAATCATCATCATTATTTTTTCCAATTGCTGAGGACCGCATGCTATTCAAAGTTCTCAAATCCATTATCTCACCTTGTTTTCACAATTTAACTCTGAAAGGTATGTTTGAATGGAATTATTATCCCAATGTTACAGAAGGAGAAACTGACACAGTGATGTTAAATGATTTGCTTAAGGACAAAGAGTAAATTAGCAGAAAATCCAAGTGTGAAATGTGGTGATCGAACATCTATTTCAGGGCTTTCCCCTGGACACATCATTGGATCTTGTGCACAAGAGAAGTCACTACTTAAGGAAGTGTTAAAATGATTCATTCGTTTCTTCAGCATTTACTATGTTGCTACAATGGAAGGAATATTGGGCTTGGATTCAATATTCTAGGTTAAAAATCTTCCTTGGACACTTGCTACCTGCATTATCTCATCACATTTTACCTCTTTGGGACAAAGTTTTCTTATCTATATAAATAAGATAGTTACATATATGGTCTTTTAGGTTCCTACTATCTCTAAATCTACAATCCTAGAATTCTACTTTATTTCCTTAAGGAAATTAAATGGGACTTTCCTTGCTTTGGGGTGTAATTGATAGACCGGGAGTTAGGAAGATCAAAGTTTGTATCCTGCCTCTTATACTGATCAGCTGTATACCCCTGAGG
Source organism: Pseudocheirus occidentalis (assembly GCA_028646575.1). NCBI lineage: Eukaryota > Metazoa > Chordata > Mammalia > Diprotodontia > Pseudocheiridae > Pseudocheirus > Pseudocheirus occidentalis. Next base: position 71,525,452 of record CM053597.1, read on the forward strand.
CCCAGTTTTCTCATCTGTAAAATGCTAATAACAGTGCCAATCTCCCAGAGCTGTTTGGAGGATAAAAGGACACGATATGAAAAAAAAAAGGTCTTTAAAAATGTTCAAGTGCACCTGAAGGGTTATATCATAAGTAAATTAGGGGACCATGGAAAATTTTACCTGTCAGATCTATACAAAAGGGAATGGTTTATGACCCAAAAAGGGATAAAGAAGGGTCATAGTGTGTGATATGAAATCAAAGCTCACATAATCAATATTCACATAATATAGTCACATAAAAATGCTCAGAATCACTCTTGATTAGAGAAATGCAAATTAAAGCAATTCTGCAGTATCACCTCATATCTATAAGATTGACTAACTTTTCTTTTCAGAAAAGAAAAAATGATAAATACTGGAGGGGATGTGGAAAAATTGGGACACTAAAGCACTTCTGGTAGAGCTATGAACAAGTTCAACCATTCTGGAGAACAATTTGTAACTATGCCCAAAGGGTTATATAACTCTACATAACTTTTTACCACTACTATGTCTCTATCCCCCCCCCCAAAATTTAAAGGCAAAGGATCTATATGTACAATAATATTTATAGCAGCTCCTTTTGTAGTGGCGAAGAATTGAAAATTGAGGGGCTATCGATCATTTGGGGACTAATGAAAAAAAGTTCTGGCATAAGGTTGTGATAAAATACTATGTGTTTGAAGAAACTGCAAGGCAGGTAATTTCTGAAAAACATGGCAAGACTTACATGAACTAATTCAAAGTGAAATAAGGAAAACCAGGAGGATACTCTACACAGTCACAGCAAAATCATAATGATTTTTAGCTGTGAAAGATGTAGCTACTCTGATCAGTACAGTGATCTAAGAAAGAGAAAAACATGATCTACCTCCAGAGAGAACTATGATGAACACTGGGTGCAAATTTAAGCCACTTTCTTTTTCTTTTTTACTTTTTAAAATATGGCTAATATATACGTGTGTTTTGGAGGACCTCACATGTGTACTTGATATCATATTGCTTGCCTTCTCAATGGGTGAGAAGTGGGAAGAAGGAAGAGAATTTGGAACTCAGTTTTTTCAAGAATTATGAAATGAATAAATACTCTATATTAATATATGACATAAGTATTAACCACTACTATTATTATTATTATTATTATTATTATTATGTTACTTGGCAAATGGGTAAGAAGGCCAATGACTTTATTCATATCTAAAAGTATGGTAAGAAACTATCTTTTTTACCTTTTTGGAAAGATAAAAGACTTGACATCAGTACATCAGAAACAGTTCTTTCTCAAATGAAATATTGTAGCCCAATCAGATTCTTTTCTATTTATAATGGTCTATTTTTTCATTTATGAAGATGGTGGCACTGACCCTACCTCAGTAATGCTTAAGTTTGAGTAGATATTACCAGTAGTAGGGGATAGATTCTATAAACCATCTATAATCTTGTTCCTGTTATTTCTGGTGATCAAAAGCATTCCTGGGTAAACAGTGGACCAGGATTAGGGCATCCCTCTCTGACAAGTGAGTGGAGGGATGCAAAAAGGCCAATAAACAATGTGTAATGTTAATTGCATTTAGGATCTTCCCTGACCGTTAATAGGGCTCACATGGGGCCCATTAAGGGAAGCTTGCTTAGGGGAGCCTTGTTTATAGGAAGTTTTTCATACGTTTTGCTAATTCCTTATTAGGCCCTGACTCATGTGGGTTGTGATGCCTTCTGGCATTGAGAGATGTATATATACTCTAAGTTGTTATTTTGCTTTGGGAGTTTGCTTATAAGAAAGATCTTCTGATTGTTTGGTTGAGATTCTGAGTGGCTGCATGTTCAGAGCTTCCTACCCTGCTCAGATATAAAGGCTCTCTCCATCTAGGGATGTATGTAAAGTGTATAGTTGATTCATGCAGTAAGAGCCCTGTCAGTTGGTGTTTATTTCTATGCTTGTATTTTCTTTGTATTTTCCCTGAAGTTCAGAATACTGACTTTTCCTCTGAACTAGTGAATGTAATTAAAACAAAAGATTATTGACCCCTTAAACAGCTATCTTTCTTAGTAAAGCTTATCTAAGAACCTGTGCTAGCAACCATCCTGGGTATGCTAGTGTAGTTGCCGCTACACAATGACATTGATAAATACCAATGAAATGTCTTGTCCCAAAATTTGTTATATAATGAGGCACAAAAAGTATGTGGCAAAATACTTCCCTCCTGCAGTTTATAGTCTAATTGGGGAAAGAATATCAATACACAAAAAGTCACTATTGCATTTATCCAAGTATATCACTAAGTTCTAAATTTTTGCAGTATAGATTCTCTGGTTGTAGAAGTCTGGAAGACAAGAGCAATTAAGGTTAGGATAATTATCAAAAGCTTCATGGATTAATATTTACAAAAAATACAAGTTGTCTATATTAGCTGAAGAGGAAGTAAATTACTTAAATAACTCCATCTCAGAAAAAGAAATTGAACAAGCCATCAATGAACTCCCTAGGAAAAAAATCCCCATGGCCAGGTAGATTTACTAGCAAATTCTATCAAACATTTAAAGAAGAATTGATTCCCAAGATATACAGGGGCTGGGATAGGGAGACCCTCCCTGCCCTACCAGAAAGTTAGAGAGCAGACCAGGGGAGGGGCTCTACAGTGGGATGGCTCTTTTGGGGTTGGGGTAAGGGAAAGACTGGGAGAAAATTTGTAATTCAAAAATCTCATGAAAATGAATGATGTAAACAAGAAAACAAATAAAATTTATTACATGAAAAAAGAACAATTGACTCCAATACTTTACAAACTATTTGGGAAAATTGGAGAAGAAAGAGTCTTAGCAAGTTCTTTTTTATGACACAAATATGGTACTGATACCTAAATCAGGAAGGGACAAAATGAAGAAAGAAAATTATGGACCAATTTCCCTCATGAATACAGATGCAAAAATTTACTTATATATATTACCAAAAAGACCACAGCAACTTATCATGAGAATAATACACTTTGATCAGGCAGGATTTATTCCAGGAAAGCAAGGATGGATCAATATTAGGAAAACTATCAGTGTAATTGATCATATCAACAACAACAACAACATCAAAAACTAATAAAACCATATGATTATCTCAATAGATTCAGAAAAGGATTTTGACAAAATATAACACCCATTCCTATTAAAAATACTAGATGGAGTCTTCCTTAAAATAATAAGCAGCATCTATCTAAAACCAGCAGTAAGTATTATATGTAATGGGGATAAGCTAGAAGCATTTCCAATAGGATCAAGGGTGAAATAAGGATGTCCACTATCACCCTTTTTATTCAATTTGGTACTAGAAATGTTAGCAGTAGCAATAACAGAAGAAAAAGAAACTGAAGGAATCAAATTAGGCAAAGAAGAGACTAAGCTATCACTCTTTGCAGATGATACTGATAATATACTTAGAGAATCCAAGAGAATAAAGTAAAACACAACTTGAGATAATAAAAAAAAATTAACAGAGTTACAGGATATAAAATAAACCCACATCCTCAGCATTCCTATATATGTATTTTTTGTTTGTTTGTTTGTTTTTCCATCAGTAAGGACTTTATTTGTTAAAAGGGCATTTATGCTTGACCTCCAAATTTGGCTGACAATTTACTGATGAGATTCATATCCTTTGGGTTCCTCTGATATTTGGACATGTTTGTTGGGTTCTGTGCAACATCCTGGAATGCCTCTATCACTTCTGGGTCCTGCATGGCTGCCAGCACTTCTGGATCACTAAGAATCTCATTGAACCCAGGCATTCCTGCCATCCCAGGTATGGCCCCTCCCATGTCAGGCATGCCTGCAAAGTTCCCAGGCGTACCCCAAGGAAAACCTGGAAAACAGCCAAACTGGGCTCTAGAGGCCCACTGGGATTCTTCTTCTCCTTGGGCTAGTTCATGTTCCTCCCCAACCTTCTGCACCCTTTCTAGCCTTTCTTTGATCTCTCCTTCCTCACATTTTCTTTCCTATTTTCGCCGATGTTCAGCAATCTTCTAGGCCCTTGGTTGGACTTCTTTTAGCATAGCACTGGCCTCCTCATCATAGTCCAGCTTGCAAGCCATGGCAAGATCCCTGCCTGACTCGTCCCAGTGGCCAAGTAGGGCTGGGCAGAGTCCGGGTTTATTTCAATCGCTCTGTCACAATCTCTAATAGCAGCATTGGGCTTTTGCAGTTTTATAAAGATACTGGCTCTCTTAGCATATAAAATGGCCAAACAGGGATTTAGTTTGATACCCTCTGTGAGTAACTGAATGGCAGTCTTAAGGTCACCACTATTGAGGGCATCAATGGCCGCCACTTTCTTTTCGTTAGCCTGATCCATCATCTCATCTGTTATCTCGGCAGTCTCCTCTCCCATTTCCTGAGGGGAATCTGTATCTGCTTCAATCACTCCTTCCTTATCAATCTCTATGTCACTCTCCTCACTGTCCAGTTCTAGTTTGGGGGATTCTTCAGGTTTCTCACTTTCAGTCTTTTCCTCCTTGATTTTTTCTTCTAATTTCGCTTTATGTGGAGCAGGTAGGATTTTACCACCCATACTCTCCACCCAGTCCTGGAGGAACCACAGCTGGCTGGTGTGCAGAAGGCCCGGGTCCTGCTGGCAGAGCTGGATGAAGACCTGAAGCTCGCTAAGTTTGCAGCTATCCATGTTGCATGGAGCTGGGGCTGGGGCTAGGGCTGGCACTGGGGTTGGGGCTGGGGCTGGCGCTGGGACTGGGACTAGGACTGGGGCTGGGACTGGCACTGGAGCTGGACCCGGGGCCGAGGCCAGGGCTGGAGCAGCGGGGGCCAGAGCAGAGGACTGTGGAGCATCGGCCAGGGGCCGTTCCTGTATATTTCTAACAAAATCCGACAACAAGAGATAGAAAGAGAAATTCCACTTAAAGTTACTGTAGACATTATAAAATATTGGAATCTACCTGCCAAAACAATCCCAGGACCTTTGTGAACAAAATTACAAAACACTTTTCACACAAATAAAGTCAGATCTAAATAATTGGAAAAACATCAATTGTTCATGGCTAAGTTGAGTTAATATAATGTAAATGATAATTTTACCAAAATTAATTCACATTTTTAGTACCATACCAATCAATCTACCAAAAATTATTTTATAGAGTTAGAAAAAATAGAAAAAATAATTCATTTGGAAGAGCAAAAGGTCCAGAATATCAATGTAATTAATGAAAAGAAATGATAGGGAGGGTGGCCTACATATATGAGATTTCAATCTGTGTTGTAAAGCAGCAGTTATCAATACTGCTTGGTACTGGCTGAGGAATAGAGTAGTGGATCAGTGGAATAAATTAGGTACATGAGACAGCAGTCAAAGACTGTCACTAACAATCTAGTGTTTGATAAACCCAGAGACCCCAACTTCTGGGATAAGAACTCTTTATTTGAGGGCAGCAAGATGGAGCAGTGAATAGAGCACTAGCCCTAGAATTAGGAGGACCCGAGTTCAAATCCAGCTTCAGACATTTAACACTTATTAGCCTTGTGACATGGGACAAGTCACTTAATCCCAATTGCTCTGCCTTCCCCCTCCAAAAATAAAAAAATAACTTCACAACCTCACTGTTTGAGGAAAACTGCTGAGGGAACTGGAAAATAGTATGCCTGAAACTGGGCATAGACCAACATCTTATACCATAGAACAAAATAAAGTCCAAATGGGTGCACAATCTAGGTATAAAGGCTGATACTGTGAGCAATCTGGAAGAGCAAGAAATAGTTTACCTGTCAGATTTATGGATAAGGGAAGATTTTATGACCAAACAAGACAGAGAGCATTATGAAAAGCAAAATGGATAATTTTGATCACATTAAATTGAAAAGTTTCAATTCAATTTCAATTCAAAAGCCAATGTAACCAAGATTAAGAGGGAAGTAGAAAATTGGGAAAGAATTTTGACAACTAGTGTCTCTGATAAAGGTCTCATTTCTAAAATATGCAGAGAACTGAGCGAAATCTGTAATAATACAAGCTATTCCCCAATTGATAAATGGTCAAAGGATATGAACAGGCAGTTATCAGAGGAAGAAATTAAAGATATCTAAAAGCATATGAAAAAATGCTCTAAATAACTATTGATTAGAGAAATGCAAATTTAAAAAACTTTGAGGTACCACATTTCACAGGTCAGATTGGCCAAGATGACAAAACAGGAAAATTATATTTGCTGGAGAGAATGTGGAAAAGTTTGAACATTAAAGCATTGTTGGTGGAGTTGTGAACTGATTCAAACAGTCTGGAGAGCAATTTGGAACTATGCATGAAGGGCTATTAAAAAAAATTGCATACCCTGTGATCCAGTAATACTTCTTCCATGGCTGTATCACAAAGAGATCATAGAAGTGGGAGAAGGACCTGTTTATACAAAAATATTTATAGCAGCTCTTTTTGTGGTGGCAAAGAATTGGAAATCAAGGGGATGTCCATCACTTGGGGAATGGCTAAACAAGTTGTGGTATGTGAATTCAATGGAATACTATTGTGCTATAAGAAATAAGGAGCAGACAGACTTCATAATAACCTGGAGAGATTTACATAAACTGATGTTGAGTGAGGAGGGCAGAAGCAGGAGAACATTGTACACAATTACAGACACATGGTATATGTGATGACTAATGTTGATAGAATGGGCTCCTCTCAGCAATGCAAGGTTATAAGACAATTCCAAAAGACTCATGATGAAAAGGAATATACATATCCAGAGAAAGAACTACAGAGTCTGAATGCAGACTGAAACAAACTACTTGCTTTCTCTTTTTTTTTTTTTTTGGTTTTGTTTTGTTTCTTCTTTCTCATTGTTCACTCCACTGGTTAAAATCCATCTTTAGAACTTGACTAATGTTTAATGTGAAGTCATTTGTAGATCCTATATTTGATTGCATGCCATCGTGGTGGGGAGGGGAAGGAGAATGAGGGGAAAAAATTTGAAACTCAAGGGACTGTGCAACTGAACATTGTAAACTAAAAGTAAATAAATATACATTGTTAAAAAAAGGAAGACCAGTAAAATTTATATAGGTGGGGGAGAGAAAAACATTTCAGATAAGGGGAACAACATTAGTGAAGGCAGGGGGTCAGAATGAATGTGATGTTGTCATAAGACAATGAGAAAAGTGCCCTGATTTTAAGCTGAGAGTCTAAATTAGTGATTATTTCATAAAGCTGCTAAATAAATAATAATCATATTCATGTAGCTCTTTTTAATTGGTCAAGTATTTTCCTCACAACAGACACCTAAGAAAAGTGGTACAAGAATTATTATTCTCATTTCAGAGAAGAGAAAACTGCAGTTCAAAAAGGTTAATGATTTACTCAGTATTATACACTTAGTGAATGATAGTATGAACATTTAAATTCAGATCTGCTGCCTCTAAGCCTAGTACTCTATTCGACTACTGACTTCCACTGCAGTAGCAGGATAGGACTAGATCAGAGTCCCCAGAAAGGCAAAGAAGCTGAGGCTCTATACAGCAAGTTTTATTACAGATTTTGAACAGGAAGAGGGTATCATGAAAGTAGTATATTGGGTTATTAGTCTGTCAGAGTTAATATGTTGGATAAACTGTCAGCAAGTATAACTAGAGGAAGGAGGGTCAACTAAGAAGCTATCTCAATAATCAGGTAATTAAATTATGAGATCCTGTACTACAGGAGAGGAAGTGTTAGTGGTGGTGATGATGATGATGATGTTAAGCCTGAGTTTCCCTATTTCATCCAGGTTGGAAGAATAGAGTCTACTCATGGCTCAGTCTCTCTGCTAATTGGCATGAGAGCCTTGACCTCTTCTATTTCCAATATGGGCTTCCTCGCTCCACCTAAGGCAGCTTGGTGGCCTCCTGTTCTCAGTGGATTCACCACATTGTTGTCAGACTTGGGACAAATGCCTCAAGTTTAGTTCTGCAAAACAGAACTACCAAAGTCAAGCAATTCACCAGTCTCAGCCTCCATGGAAGCAGGGTAAACAGGTATGCATCACTTCTCCCAGTTTCTTAAGATACATTTTGAAGGAGGAATCACAATGATTTTATGACAGATTGGACATAGAAGATGAAGAAGATGTAAGCAACTCCCAAGTTTTTCAGACTACTCTTGACCTCATTAACATTGTTTTGTTAACACAAATGAATATGCTATTTTGTGCTATATTTCCAATGCTGGTTTGTGTTTAATCATCTATACTATCCTTGGATTTTTTCATAACCAGAATTACATATCTGTGGCCTGTCTGCCTAAAATTGAGTTCTGTACATTTCTGTGAAGCAGACTGATCATCTAAATTCTACAGTAAGATCATATCCTATTTAATAATAATCATTTAATATAGTTTTACATTTTCCTCAGGTATTACATGTATTAGAGCCATTATTAGTATATTAATTATATTACATTATATAATATAGTATTGGACTACATTTTGTAGGGAGACAGGTTCCAAACATATGCCCTTTTCCAAAGTACAATATCTCTTATGAAAGACGTCTCAAGTTTTATTGTTGGGTATTCTATTTGTAAAGGTCCCATGACCTCTGATTCTCATAACCTCATGACTTCTTTCACAGGTGTATTTAACAGAGTAGAGAGGAATAAGAAGCTGGTGTCAGTTGTCACTGACCAATACCATAGTCATAACTGCCCAGTTATTTTTGAAGAAGATCCAGAAGCTGATAGTATAAGCCACTTACCTATGATACACACCAGGAACACACACGTAAAAAAGAATACAAATAGAGACACTTAGGGAAAAACATCCAAAAAATGAAACTTGCCTAGAGTTGTATTGGTCTGATAAAATCAAATATCATTTCTCTTCTTCATCTTCCTTCAAAATTCTTATCTTCTCCACAGTCTCAGAATTAGGTCTAATTTATAAAACACTTACTCCAAAGTTTTGTCTACACCTGCTTTTATTAGTTGCTTACAAAAAATCTCTTAGTGGGAGAGCAGCTCTATCACCCTGTACCACAGATCAACTATCCTGACTTGTTGATTGGGGTAACACATTTCTAGCCAGTTCTGCAAATTATATTACTTATTATTCAAATCACTAATAATCATTTTTCAAGCATCCTTCATATTTGAATGGTGAAGTATAGGTTCACAGGACAATTGAAAAAGTTTCACAATATTAATTAAAGCATAAGTAGATACTTAGTATTCTGCATACTCCTTTAAGTAGTACTGTTTTATGAAGTTTTGATTCTGCTCGCTATTTATGAACAAAGGAAGATGACAATGACCATATTGGGGCATAACATCGATTTATCAAGGCCTGTGACAAGGAGCCTCAGGGACAGTTAATAGTTAATATGATTGTTCTTTTGAATATCCTCCTCAAAACATTAGAAAATGTAAAGTTACTGTGTTCCCCCTCCCATAGTGTCCACTAGATATAAAACGAGGCTTATTTCCATACTCTTAGTGGGATCTCTTTTTTTATGTTGGAGCCTTCTCTCTAATGCTGATGAAAAAACCTAGGGACTCCTCAGAATTATGTTTTTAAATGTATACAAAAACACACATGGGATTACAAAGGTAACCAATTACATTGAAATTAAAATGTAACTTTCTTCCCATCCAAGTTTATGGACTCTCTGGTATCCATGAACCCCAAGTTATAAACAACTCTTCTAAAGCATAAGTGTACCCAAAATAACCCAAAGTCAGTTCTCAGCAGTGGCTACTGCTTCTCATAACTTGCTCAGATTCAGGTCACTAAAGAATACCTCCTGACTATAAGTAAGCACTCACAATCCAGAAGGATGCCACTGTGGAATCAAATTTTCCCATGAACAAAAAAGTCAAAGCATGGTAGTCCTGAACCACTGCCTAAAGCACTGGCTTGAAAGGAAGTCCATATATTTATAGTACAGGAAAAGAATAAGGTTGATCATCATTATAGGGAGAAATTACCCAGCGGAATGAATCTGATATGACCTCACTGGTATTATGTTACAAGGCACATTGCTCTATAAATAACTTCTCTGGAAAGTCAGAAAGTGACCGTCTGTACTGGGGTCTGTGGTAACTGTTGCATGGTTGTTTCCAGATAGGTGGTTGATCTTTGGATAGCAGAGCAGTTGCAAGATGTAGGGATGATTTGCAAGTCCTACATGCATAGAAGCTCTCTTCCACTGAATAGCCAAGTCACAGATATGAAATCTCTAAATTGTCAGAAATTTGCTCTCTGTATTCTTATTTGTCTATTACATTCATAAATTACCTTGAACATATCTACATTTGCCAAAAGAGGCTCTGTGCCACCTCTTGTGGATAAACAACAGCAACAACAAGAATAATTAGTAGTAATAACAATACTAATGCCTAGTATTTACATAGTACTTTAAGGTTTGCCAAACACTTTACAAATATCTTATTTTACCCTTATAAAAACTGTGAAAGAGGTGTGCTATTATCCCCATTTTACAGATGAGAAAACTGAGGCAGAGATGAAAGCATTTCCACAAGGTCACACAGCTAGGAAGTATCTGAATCTTTATTTGAACTCAGGTTTTCCTGATCCACACATACAGTGTATTATCCACTTCGCTAACTAGTTGCCCACTGTATTAACTACCTACTATATTAAAGCAGAGTTTCAATAATATCTGTCTAAGTCTTCAAGAATCTGGTTCAATTCTTATTTCTGGGCATTAAAATCTTATGCCCAGGTCATATCCCTGCCCAGCCTTTATCTTTCCATCTTTCCAGACTGAGGAAATTGAATTTTTATGTCCCACTCCTATAGCTACCCCTCTAATGTTAGTTTTTTTTCTCTTTTCCTTGGGATCGTAAGGCTGAGTTTGTAACTATAACGGACCTTGAAGTTCTTCTACTCCAGCCCTCTTCCCCCTCTCCCCTGGCTGTGATTTGTCTGGAAGGAGGACAACTTGAAGCACATGTAGATGTGGACACAGATATTTGTGCTAAGCATGGAAAATGTTTTCAGTGTGGTTTCTAATACCTACAACCTTCTTAATAACACTAGCATTAGGGTGGCTTTTTATGTAAAATAACATTGGACTAATCTCCTCAAGGTATGCTCTATGTAGTGACTAATTGAACCCTTTGCCATATTAAAATTCATAGACAGCTCACAGCCATATTTAATTAGTATAGTTGGTTCTTTTTCCCCCCCAAATGTATTGCTTTCCATTTGCTCATACTGAAACTCTTCAGCATTTTTCAGCCCACTCACATAATCTCATGTCATCTTTCTAAAGTATATTCCCAGCACTCTAGATTTTCACTCACATGAAGAGGCTACGAACAATTTAAACTGTGGAAATTTTATTCCTACTTTCTTTTCAGATGGTTTATGAAATGGTATGTAAAATTCATCTTAATTTTGCTTCCTAAGCAAAACCTTAGTATTAATACTTCCCCCATCCAGAGAAGCTCTCATTTATTCTGACTTACCTATCTTCAGAGACCATTGATTTATGTAATAAAACATTTTCCCAAAACTTTTTTTTCATTAGTGTTACTTTCTCAGCTTTAGATCACAATGTTCACAGGGGGAGAATTGGGAAAAAGTGCCAGATACTGTTTTCGTATTTCTCACTTCATTAATTCATCATTTTCTAAAGCATTTTGGGGTTTTTTTTGTATTGCAAAACTTATTTATCTGCACACTTTTCACAATGTGAGAAAACACTGCTTTCTTTTGTGGTTTTCTTCCTCCTTGTATTACCTACCCTTAGCCTCCTATTTCTGCTACCCTTTTCCCATACCCTGTTTTTTTTTTACTATCTCCTTCCCTGGTGATAAATTTTTGTTCATTTACACTGCAACTCCAAATGATTATCTGAAGCATAGAATGGTTGTGATCTGCATTAGTGAAGGGAACGAAATCACAAATCCTTGAAAAATTACATGCACATCCCTGTAATTTACAAATGCTAATTTCCCCAGTTCTTTTCTCCAGCCTTATTCTACTTTCTGAAGATGAACCAAGAAACAAAAATTCCATTAATGGGTCTCCTTGGGAAACATGCCACCTGCAAATGCAAAAAGTCCATTCCAAATGCAATGGAAGCACCCTGCTGTCAGAATGTACTTCCTTCCCCACTGTAGTCAGGTGTTAACATTTATCTACCTCTATACACAGGTCCTATAGGGCCTAGCCACATACAGAGATTTGTTTCTGAAATAATAGGAATCATTAAAAAGAAGGAAGCTTATAATAAGTAGGAAACATTTAAATGGAAGAGGATGGAAAGAGGAAATTGCCTATTTTTATTCACCAAGCTAACTACCATAGAAAGTAGCTTAGTATGTATGTATAAGGACAGCTGGAGATGGATCCAACAATTCACAGGAGATAACATCCGAGCAAAGATCCCATTCAAAATGCCTCAAATGTTTATACACAAATGCACCCCAAAAAGCAATGAGCAATATGTACTAGGGAAAAGAACTCTAATTTAGCCTTGTAAGTATTGTCCAAAAAGCAACACACTGTAATGAATACATAGCTGGTACTGGTACCAGTAAAACATTGTTTGAAGTCCTTCCTCTGACCCATATTGACTGTGTTACCCTGGTCAAGTCACTTACAATCTCCATGCTCCAGGGAACTCTTTATGATAATATCTTTCTGCAAAGGAGCTTATAAACACTCATAGAAGACCTTTTATTTTTTAACCAGGAGCTCTCTACACTGAAGAAATTACATTTTTTTTCTTTTTAAATCACAAGGAAAAAAAAGTTACCATTCATACGTGGTGAAATGAGATGAATATGATATGGTTCTGGAGTGGTATATATTATTCAAAAGAAATGGATGGGGGGGGTGTTAAATCAAGGTAGGGATGGAGTAGGATTGTATATCAAGATATAGTCATTTGAAGGGATCCAAGACACCATTACCTCTCCACCCAAAACAGAGCAGCTTGAATTGCCCTAATGATAATTTTGCTCTTTAAAGTCGATGAGTTAATTAAGGGAGTTCCCATTTTGAACTTACTTCTCACAAATAAGAAGGAACTGCTTGCTACGGTGGACATGATAGGAACCTTGGGAAGGGGAGGAGGAATGTCATATCAGACTTAGATTGGTTAAGAAAGCAAACCAAGACAAGTCTGATATGCACCCTATAATTTTGGAGAACAGAATTTAAATGGTTCATGGAAAGGGATGGGTAGAATTCCATGAACTAATTTTCTGTAAAGGAAGTGAGCCCAAGAGGGACAGGAAGCTCTCAAGAATCAAATTCTGAAGAAACAAAGAAAATCAATTCTGATTAGGAATTTAACAGGTGTAATTTTGGCTGTCTGGGTTCTGTTAACAGTCAGATCCCCGAGGCATATGGCTGCCAATCACTCAGCATTCCATCCTACTGCTATATCCTGATTTCTTTCTAGAAGTATATGTCAATCATGACATATCAATCATAGCTCTACCTCCACCTACAGTTTCCTCTTCATTCTTAACCCAACTTGCTGTTTCAATCAGGCAAATTTCCATTGTCATGGTTGAAAAAATTATCTAATTAGAGTAAAGAAAAATATAGTAAAAAATCAAAGTATTAGCTATTTTTATCATAGAGTGTGAAAAAAAATTCCTAAATTTTCCACTTTTGTTAAGTTTCCTAGGCTCAAATGTGAGAAGAAAATGAAGAAGAGTTCATTTGCTTATTTAATACTCCCAACTACACCCACTGTAAAAGCTGGGGAGTAGACTCATGCCAGTTGACTCATGACAAGTAGAACAGTTTGAAGCCCTATTTCACTCTCTTCAAATGGGACAGTATATGTTGATTGCCTTATGTTTTTACTTTCTGTTCCACAGACCCATGACAATGGGTCATTAGAGACACCTGCGTCTATGGCAAACATCAGGGCCTAGCTCATATCTGTACTCCTCTGAGAACTAATGGATCATGAAAGCTCCACAGGGGATAACTACACACTCATGAGGGAAAAGAGATGTTCTTTGTCACCACCATGTTTCAGAGTTTCTGTCTTTTACCACTTTCCTTCAAGTTCCAAGTTTAGTGAATAGATTCACTTCTTTTACTTCTGTTTTATATTTCAAGAATATGTATCTTTGGGCTGAAAAAGAACTGAACAAAAGTTGATGATATCTTGGGTGACTGGGATAGTAAGACTTTGACAGTAATAGCAAAGTTAGGAGGAGGGGTGAGCTTGGGAAAGTAGAGATAATGAATTTAGTCTCAGGCATGTTGAGGTTAAGATGTCCAAGGGATATCAAGTTGGACATAATTAATAGAGAGTTGGGGATACAAGTCTGGAGGTAAGAAGAGACATTAGAACTGGATAAGTAGATTTGAGAATCATGAGCATAGAGATCATAATTGGGTCTGGGGGAATTTTTGAGAACAGAAAACAAAATAGTGTGGAGGGAGATGAGAAGAGATTGTAGAACAGAAATTTGGAAGACATACATGATACAACTTGGAAGAAGATCCATCAAAGTATACTCAGAAGGAGTAATCAGAAAGACAGAGGAGGACAAGGAGATAATAGAAATGTGAAAACACAGGGGGGAATAAGGAATTCTTGGTAAATTTTGGTGAGATATACAAGGTTCTTGGTTTACTAGGGCGGGGTGGGGGAAAGGAAGGAGAAACCATGGGAGGTGTGAGAAAGAAAGAAAAGGCTTGGAAAGGCCAGTGAGGTAAGTGACATAGTGCAGTAACTAAGAATTGTTTAAGTACTGCTTTGCCATAGTGAGAGACCAGTTGACACTGCATAACAAATTTGTAATGGACCTAGTATTTCCTTTTATGTATTTAAACCCATTTTTTTTGAGAAAGGCTCAATATACCACTAGTTTTCCAAATAGGGTTCACACACACACACACACACACACACACACACACACACACACACACACACACTTGAAAAACCCCTTCTCCAATGCTATCATGGACCATATTAGGACAGACAAAGTGTCTAGGACTATCTGACAATAGATGCAAAGCTGAAAGGGACTCCTAGTTATATAGACATCTAGACAGATCCCATCATATAAATGATAAATCTGAGCCCTCATAGACTCCAAATGTCTTGTTCAAAATAAAAAAAAAAGTGGTGGCAGTTCATAGGATTCATGCCTAATGCATATGGATCCAAATTAGGTCTACCCTTCCTACTTTAACTAGTGTGGAGATGTGCCTAAAAATTTGGTCATAAGAGAACTGCGTCGAAGGAACTCAGGAGACTTAGACTACAGAAGAAAAGGTTTAGGGGTCATGTGATAGCTATGTCTAAGTACATTAAAGGATTTTACATTGAAAAGGAATTCCCATTATTCTTGTTGGCACAAGAAGGCAAAATTAAGAATCATAGGATTGATGCATAGTAAATTGAATCAAACCAAGAGAACAACATATAATGACCATAATAATGTAAAAGAAAATCTCACATCATTTTCATGTCCTAATAATTCTCCCTTGGATAGAAAATCCCCTTATGACTCTCATAGCTTGAAAAAGGCTCTAACTTTTTTTTATGACTTGATCATTTTCTATCCCTAAGACTTTTTATTTCCTTTTTCATGTCCCCTTCCTTTATCAGGTATTCCTTGCCCCCACCCTTTTTCAGGAACCTCCACTATATCTCAGTATTCTTTCTGGGTTCTTCTAGGCTGAAAACTTCCAATTTTCTAGCTGTCTGGTGTCACCTGATGTGTACTGAGACTTCAGGTGCTGAAAACCAACCAGATCCACCTGATTGGGATGCATCTTTTTACAATAAAAGACATGATTAGCTCTGAGACAATAGTTGCCATGATCTCCAAGCTACCTGAGTTGTCTTGACACAAAACGAAGTAATCCTAGATCATTATGAATTCCCTCTTCTTGTCACTACCTGATGACAATTTTGCCCAAGATTCCCAATGACTTTGCTGGAGATAAGCCTTCCATGATCCCTTCCCAGCCCTGCACTGAGGGTATTTGTGTTGACCCCAGGATTTGGGAGACTGATAGGCATATTATAGCTTCAATTTGAGAAGAGCAATGAAGTATTAAAATTTGGAAAAATCAGTCATGGTCCCCAAGTAAATGGGAGATATCAATGGACTTCCCTAATAGTCCCCACCTCCTGCCTTTTATTTTTTAAGCCTGACTCTCCTTTCCTTTGGGTTTTGAGTCAAGCTACATAGCCATAGAACTTCCTTTAAACACACCAAATAAAAAGAACCTGTTGCTTTCAGAAATGATTGGTACTTGTAATTCTTATTTAAAGTCCCTTTTGTTCAATCAATAAATTCCAACAGAGATGAATAAGTACAGTTAAGCAGAATACCACAACATTCTCTACTAAGAAGTAAATTTATTCCATCAATGAACTTTCAGAGTCAGTACTAGACATGACATTAATCTGAATTCGGATGTGTCTTAGTTTTACTTTCCTTTACATTATTGTGACCATTTGGTATATTTTCTCTTCGTTATAGTTACTTCAATCAGCATCAGTTCATATGTCCTTCAAAGATTCTTTGAACCTCTTGTATTCAGCATTTCTTAGAGTAATAAATTCTATTACATCCATTTACCATAATTTCTTCAGCTTTTCTATAATCAATCAGTATTCTCATTTTTTCTTATTTGTTTTTGTTTTGTTTTGTTTTGTTTTGGCTACTACGAAAATGTTACTATTGAATATTTTAATATACATGGATACTTACGTTGATGTTAGCTTTCATGGCATATAAGTCCAATGGTGGAATCACTAAGTCAAAGCTATGAAGCTTGTCACTTGTTTAGAATAAGTTCCAATTGTCTTGCAGAATAGCTAACAGAATAGTAATGTGCATATTTTCTCACATACCTGCCAATACCAACTATTTCCATCTACTTTCAACTTTCTTCCAATATGATGGGTATGAGATGAAACTTTATATGGTTGAGATTTGTGTCTCATATTATTGATGATGTACTATGTATTTTTTTTCTTATAGTTGCTAAAAAGTTGCATTCTTTCCTCAGAAAACTTGTTCATGTCTCACATTTGTTTTTTTTCACATTTTTTCTCTTCATGCCCTTTATATTCAATAAGGACCTCTCCTTTGGTGGTCTTATACATTCCTATGGCTTTAAGTATGGTCTATATTCAGATAATTCCCAGATCTTAATATTTAGTTTTGAACTTTCCTTACTCCTACTCCTGTATTTTCAGCTATCTTTTAAATATTTTAACTTAGTTGTCTCACTTAAATTTTTATATTGGCATAAGGAAAATTGAATTCATCCTCATGATCTCAGCCTCTCTTTTGCTCATGATGTCAATATCATCCATCTGGGCTCCTGTGCCCAAAACTTGGGAGTTGTTTTTGACTGTTCCCTCCCCTTTACCTCATCAACCAAATTTTTGATTATATCCCCACACATACATCCTATCCTTTCCACTCACAGAGCCACAACTCTTGCTGAATCCATCATCACTTTTTCCTGGACTACTCAAGAGCTTCCTGTATGAATTTTTTTTTGCCTCCTACCTCTCCTTGATTTTAACTAGCCCTCAATTGATTTCCAACATCTTTTCCCTATTGCATTAATCTTATTCTGTCACTGCCCTATTAAAAAAAAGAAATAAAATAAAACAGCAACTCCCCATTGTCTACGGGGAAAAAAATGTAAACTTTTTTGATGGGCACTTAACTCTTTTTGAAGCTGGGCTCTAACCTAACTTTTCAGACATTTCACATTACTTCCCTTTATGTACTCTAAATACCAACCCAAAAGGTCTATTAGCTATTTTCCTATCTTGACTCACCCTCTTCCACCTTTCCAACTCTGATCACTGAACCTCTTCCATCTAGAAATTTGCCTTTCCTCTCAAATTTTCTCTAGATGACTTTGAATGCCTCATTAACCCATATCTCTTACCTTTTATATTTCCTTGTGTTCATACCGTATCCCCACCTATACAGCAGACTAAGTTTTTTTCCAGCAGAGACTCATTTTTTTCACCATCATATTCCCAGCATTATCCACAGTACTTTTCATAGTAATCTCTTAAAAGTTTGTTGCCAGAATTGAAAAGAAAGTAATGTACACTAATAATGACACAGAGAATCAATAAGTCAACAAACATTTGTTAAGCATTTCCTATATGCCAGGCACCATGCTAAGCACTGGGGATACAAATACAGACAAAAAGGAAGTCCATGCTCTCAAGTAACTTACATTCTATTGAGGAAGATAATACATACAAGGGAGGTGAAAAAGGAGGAAGATAATAGCAAGAGTATGGTAGAAGGATTGTTGAATAATGGTGGTGCCCCAGCTAAGGATATATACCACATATGTGTAGTTTATTAAATCAATGAAATTTTTCAATTTTATTCAATTATTAAATATATGCAAGGTCCAATACTAGGAACTGAGCTACACACAAGCATAAAGTAGTCTGCCCTCAAGAGGCTTGCTTCTACTTAGAAAGTGGAAGTGGGGGAAATAAAATGTCAGATAAGTTAATACAAAAAATATAGACAAAACAATTTCAGGAGGGAATTGCCAACATTTAAGGGGACTAGAACATTCTCATGTAGCAAAACTTGAATTTAACTTTGAAGGGAACACATTCTATATATG
The DNA here is from genome assembly GCA_028646575.1 of Pseudocheirus occidentalis. Lineage (NCBI taxonomy): Eukaryota > Metazoa > Chordata > Mammalia > Diprotodontia > Pseudocheiridae > Pseudocheirus > Pseudocheirus occidentalis. The sequence continues at coordinate 71,544,066 of CM053597.1, forward strand.
AGTAAAGGCATAGAGGTGAAAGATGGATTGTTGTGTATATAACGATGAATAAGAAATCAGATGGTGGAGATTTAAGAAAAATGGAAGGTTTGGGAGTGAAATATTCTAGTGAGCATGGCCAGTAAAGCCTTAAACATCGAAGTCAAGGCATGAAAACTGGGTGTGAAAACAAGTGCTATCATAGTGGGTTAGCTAAAATGGGAAAATAGTGTAACATAGCTAATATGGAAATACAATTTGCACAACCGCTTATATATAATCTATAATGAATTACTTGTTTTTTCGATGCATGGGGAGGGGAAGGAAAGAGAGAATTTGGAACTCAAAATGTCAAAAAAAGCAAATGTTAAAATTGTTTTATATGCAATTGAGAAACAATAAATTTAAATAAATGATGAAAAATGAAACAAAATGAGTAATAGGGAAGTTTCCAGAGTCTGGCCTACTCTTCTAAATAGAGACTACAATTAAATTATTGTTTCCCAACCTAAATGTAAACTTAATCTCATCTACTTTTTCCTACCCCACATCAAAATTATTGTTTATCAATGTATGATTTTAATCCTTGGTTATCCTTTTATATAAGATAATATTCATAAAGTGCTTGGCACATGATGGGTACTTAATAAATGTGTGTTTCCTTTCCTTCCTTTATTCATACTTTAACTTGACATTTCTGAGCAGCTATTCATCTATCTATCATCTATCTATCTATCTATCTATCTATCTAATAAATGAGATTTCAGGTTAAGAGACATTAGGTGGAAATTACAGCTTCCCAACAGTCTTTCTGTAAATTATTTTGTATCATTAGGCATTTAGTCAATACCTTCTCATGATAAGTATGAAGTTTTCACTGGTTATTACAGTTGAATATCTCTGGTTAAGTCTCAATATATAGACTCGCCAGAGCACACTATAGATCATCTAAACACTTTGGGCCTCTGAACGATTAACATGGAGTGATTACTTCATTTTTTCTATTTGTATACATAGTACCTAGCACAGGGTCTGACATATGATATGTGTTTAATAAATGCTTGATTGGTTTATGGGGACAGGGAGGTGACTACTGCATTAGAAATGTCAAGGTGGACAAATTAAACCAGTAAGCCATGCTACAATTCAATTTGGTGGCTATGGATAGGTACCTGTGCATGACTGGGGTGGGTATTTGTCAGGCAGAAAGATGCATTTCTTGCTAAAGGGTAAATCCTGTGCATAACACAGAAGGATTCAGCAGTGCACAATTCCATGAAATCACCAGGTCCATATGATTGTTTAGTATTCAGAGGTGCTCCTTTCATGCAAGGATCTCATTTAAACTTGACTGAACAATAAATGATTTATTCTGGGAACCTTTCCTCAAATAGTCACTTGACTCCACTTTTTCAAGGTTTCTTTTTTCCACTTCAAAAAAGGTGTGGACAAGACTGTATTCAGTATTTTAGAAAGCTCTTGATTATTCTCTACACTTTACACTTAATAGCTGAACAGTTCTCCTTCAAAGTCTACATGGTTAAGATATCATTTTGTTTCTAACAGCCATGGTGTTATACTGATGGATTGTCTAGCCCAGGATGGTGCCAAACAGGTAAATTAAGCATCTAAGTCAAGGATGAATGATGGCTGAGACTATTTACTAGTGACAATGTATTATCAGCAGTGTTTAACTGGATGAATGTATCATCCTCAGATTTCCAAGAAAATAAAAAATGTATATAGAGCAACATCACATTTATGCAGCATCATCAGGGAAATGAGCTGCTCCAGGAAAGTGAATTTTCTAGAAAATTGAACCTTACTCTTTCCAGTGCCAAAATTTATTTTATTTTAATCATTTTTGATAGAAAGCTTTCTAAAATCCATTATTCACTACCCTGTCTTAAAATGATTTATATAGAACATAATTTATCCTTTTTTTGGATGACTCAGGATCCTTGTTATGTCTGTAATACATTGCTTTGTAATACACTGATGTGCTAGGAGCCTAATGACATGTGTAGTTCCTATCCTGAATGTGGTATTCCATCTGCCAACTTTTCCTAATAGAATCTAAGAAGGAAAAAATTACACCTGAGCTATTTCAGTTCTTGCATGGACTTTACATGGCAAGGTGGATAGAATAATGAAGGCATTATGTTCAAGGAGACCAGAGTTCAATATTTGTCTTTGACACTAACTATGTAATAGGCAAGATAAATCTCAGCATCCCAAATAACTCTCTGAAACTGTAAATTAGAGATTAGATTCTGATAAGCATTGGCAAAGGAAATTTCCACACTGTAAATTCCCTACAAACTTCTTTTCATTCAGAAAAGGAAAACAGCTTTATTTAGTTTTCCTCTTTCCATCCTTCTTAGGTTGACAGCTGCTGTTTCTAGCTGTTTTCAATATACCCACTACCAATAGCCATTCCTCTTAGAAGTGGTTGTTTCTAATCTCCCTTATGCTCACAGATCCACTAATCCCATAAAATAAGTGTCAATAAACTCTAATAACATGAAGGCATATTCTACTTGGTACAATGCCAACATACTATTGACTTACTTTTGGATTTATGGTTGTGTTGTAGAGGTGATTTCCAGGTAAATGACTTCCTGTTGTTGTTGTTTTACTCTTTTCAATCAACATTTATTTTCTCTTCCTTCTACCCCCTCTCACACTAGAACTGGACTAAAAGGAAAATGAAGTCACCATAAAAATACATATAATCAATCAAACAAAAACATGTCCTGTTATGCATATTGAATCCATCATCTCTATCAGGAGGTGGGTAATATATAATGGGTGAGAGAGAATTGAAGCGGGGAAGTCCTTCACTATATTTATGACCTATTTGATCATGAACATGTCAGTTCACTTTTTTGAGCCTTAATTTCTTCATTGGTAAAATAGGGATAATAATATTTGTATTACTTGCCTCTTAAAATTACTATGAGTAAAGTACATTTCCAATCGGAGATGGGTCTTCATTAGCTTGACAGACAAGCTAGTGTTGAAATAACAAGGTGCCAGAAATGACCACATGAGCAGGATTCATTGAAGAATACCCAGGATTAGAGGGGAATCAGCAGCTTGAGTTCTGGAGGCAGTGGATTACATAATAGCAGCTGTTGAGTTATAGCTTCTTCTATTGCGTGGTATATTTGGTGTCACTGAGATCACATATTTATTGTAGTTTCAGGGCAATACCCTGTCACTAAACCATACCTCCAACCCAAAATATCCTTTGTTTTTGTCTTTTTTAATGCCTAGAAAACAATATAGGTAAAAAATACATGTGAGATTATTTCCTGTAGCAGAGATTCTTAACCTTTCTTGTGTCATTATACTTTTTTGCAAACTAGGAAAGCCTATGAACTCCTCCAAATATTTTTAAACACATGAAGTCGAATACATAGGATTATAAAGGAGACCAAATGTTTTAGAATATAACTACCAAAATAGTTTTTTTGTTTGTTTTTTTATTTTTGTTTAAATTTATTTGTTTTCAACATTCATTTCCCAAAGATTTTGAGTTACAGATTTTCTTCCCATCTCGCCCCTAGCCCCCCCATGCCAAGATAGCAAGCATACCGAATACCCCTTCCCCCAATCTGTCCTCTCTTATGTACCCATATTTCCCTCCCTTATTTTCTTGTAGGACAAAATGGATTTATATACCCTGTTGCCTGAATATCTGATTTCCTGGTTACATGTAAAAAACAAATTTTTTAATATTTGTTTTTAAAACTTTGAGTTCCAGATTCTCTCCCTTCTCCCCTCCTCACTGAGAAGACATTCAATTCAATATAGGTTATATATGTGTAGCAATGCAAAACATGTCCATAGTAGTCATATTGTGAAAGACTATGCATATTTCCCCCCATCCTATCTCACCTCATCCCCATTTATTCTATTTTCTACTTTGTCCCTGTCCCTTTTTAAAGCTGTTGGCTTCTAACTCCCCTTTCCCCCAATTTGCCCTCCTTTCTATCATTCCCCCTCTTATCCTCTTCCCCTACTTTCCTGTAAGGGAAGATAACCAATTGAGTGTATATGTTATTCTCTCCTTAAACCAAATCCAATGTGAATAAAGTTGACTCATTCCCTTTCACTTTCCTGCTCTTCCCATCCATTATAACAGCCTTCTCCTTCCTCCTTTATTTGAGATATTCAACCCCATTATCTCTCCCCCTCTCCTTCTCCTAATATATTCCTCTTATACCTCTTAATTTTATTTTTTAAATCATCCCTTCACATTGAACTTACCCTGTGCTCTCTGAATATGTATATATGTACACACATATACACACACACACATATATACATTACACATAAACACATACACCTACCTATATATGTATACATACATATATATTTATATGTATGTGTGTGTGTATACATCCATACATATGTAATCCCTTCAAGTATCCTCATACTGAGAAAAGTCTCATGAGTTACAAATATCATCTTTCCATGTAGGAATGTAAATATTTAACTTTAAGAAATTCATTATGATTTTTCTTTCCTGATTACCTTTTCATGCTTCTCTTGTATCTTGTATTTGAAAGTCAAATTTTCTGTTAAACTCTGTTTTTTTTTTCATCAAGAATGCTATAAAGTTCTCTATAACATTGAATATTTCTATTTTCCCCTGAAGTATTATACTTGGTTTTGCTGGGTAGGTGATTCTTGGTTTTAATCCTAGCTCCTTTGACTTTCAATCCTTTAATGTAGGAACTGCTAGATCTTCTGCTATCCTGATTGTGTTTCCATAATACTCAAAATTTTTTTCTTCCTGACTGCTTGTAATATTTTCTCCCTGACTTGGTAACTCTGAAATTTGGTGATAATGTTCCTAGGAATTTTATTTTTGGGATCTTTTTCAGTAAGTGATCAGTGAATCCTTTTGATTTCTATTTTGCCTTTGGTTCTAGAATATCAGGGCAATTTTCCTTGATAATTTTGTAAATGATGATGTCTAGGCTCTTTTTTATCATGGCTTACAGGTAGCCCAATAATTTTAAAATTATCTCTCTTGGATCTATTTTCCAGGTCAGGGCGGAGCCAAGATCATGGCGTAGAAGCAGCAAGGTTCCACAGCTCCCACACAGTCACCCTAAACACCCATAAAATATGACTCTGAACAAATTCTAGGGCTCTCAAACTCACAAAAATACAGAAAATGCATCTCTTGCTGAAGGCTGTTCAGCAGCAGGTGCTCATCGCAGAAGGCCAGGAGCCGAGGCCAGCCCAGGCTGAAACCAAAATGCAGCCAGACCCCAGGGCATTCAGGAGGAGCCAAGCTGAGCCACAGCCAGTCTACAAGAGAGATCTACAGCACCCAAGCAACTCCACATCCAGCAAGGTGTGAAAAATAAGGATTAGAGAAAGGCTGCTCAGCAGGAGGGGCTCATCATGCAGTCCAGGAGCCAACCAAGACCAGGCCTCAGGGAGGTCAGGTGAGCAGAGTCTCCAAAGCCTCAGCATGAGTCTACTTCAGAGAAGATCTACAGCACCTGGAGGAATCTTCACATTTACTAACCCAGGATTAGAGGTCAGTGAAAGTGAGTGAAGCTTTCAAGCTAAATTTGGGGGAGAAAAAGCAGTTCGGCCAATCTTCCCCGAGGGCAAGGAAGCAGTGGGGGAAGGGCAGAAACTGCTGTAACAGGCAGCTGCCCCCACTGGGCTGCTTCAGAGCCCCTTGCCTGTAGACCCCACAGGGGGACTGAGTCAATTGATCAGGGCCAAGTGTTCTTGCATTGAGCGTCCTGGATCCAGATTGTGGTCTTGGGTGGTAGTCCTGGGGTGCGCTTTCAGCAAGCCAAAGCTGGGGGGGACTTGCAACACCCCCCTAATAGCTCTGGCAGCTGGGAAAACCCCAGCGA
>CM053597.1:71550438-71570943 GCA_028646575.1 Pseudocheirus occidentalis
GTGACAAGGGAGGAATCAAAAGAATCTAGAATTTAAAGCTCTGCGATACATGCAACTAGGAATTAAGATATACAGGGGCAAGGATAGGGAGACCCTCCCTGCCCTATCAGAAAATAAGAGAACAGAGCAGGGGAGGGGCTTTACAGTGGGATTGCTGTTTTAGGGTTGGGGTAGGGGAAAGATGGGAAGAAAATGTGTAATTCAAAAATGTAATGAAAATGAATAATGCAAACAAGAAAACAAATAAAAACTAAATTTAAAAAATTAAATTAAATTAAATTTAAAAAAAAGAAAAGAACTGCCAAATCCTTCAGGTTGCCTTAATAATTATATGTATATGAAATGCTGCTTCCTTGTTATTATGATCCAGGATGTGGTAGGTAGAGTGGACACAAGAGGGAATCTAACAATGTGAATAAACTTAGATTTTTTTTTTGCTTTGGTTTTTTGTTTTGTTTAGTTTTTGTTTTTTTACAGTCTTCAAGAACATAAGCTGCAAGTTTCAGGGCACTCAGCTGGAGGAGGATTTCAAAGCGTCATCATCAAGGTTCATTGCTATAATGTCCTAAGAAGCTGAAAGATGAATTCTGTCAGGAAACTAAATAGCATTTCAAGCTGCCCTACGTACATTTTAGCAAAAGTGTCCAATAGACCCAATCCATATTTCATTCTAAACTTTAGTGTTCTTGACATTGTTGGTAGGGATAATAGGATCAAGAGAGAAAAGAGACCTTAGAGGTTACCTTATCCAACCCATTCATTGTTTTAAGGAGAAAAATGCAGCCTGAAAAGGTTGAATGATCTTTCGAAAGTTACATGGATAATTAGTATATAGATATTCAAACCCAGACATTCTAACTCCATAGCTACTTCTTTTTAAATAAGATATATCCTACCCTGGTGAAAGAAATTCTAACACAGCTCAGCACCCACATGCAAAACTATGCATAACTATCTATCTATTGAGCTTATTTGTCTTATCTGTCCTTTCCATTGCTTCTTCTATTCATAAGTCTTCTCTGTTAACTCTTATAGATATGTCCTAGGATTATATTTAATTTCCACTCATGAAAATTGCAAATTCCCTTTGTTTTCTATTGTGTAGAGGCAAATAGAGATAGCTGAGAACATAAAGTTTACTTCTTACTGTTCCCATTGGCTTTTTCCTATTCTTTAGAGTAGGCATCACTTCTCTACTGTTATTTTTTTCTTTCTACATCAGAGTTGACATTTAATTTTACACCATGCTTAATGTTCTCCATATTCTTCATACAGTTTTATCTGGGCATGATTTTCACTGGTAACAGTTCAGAGCCTTATAAAATCAGATATGTTCTTTCCAAAGCTCATGAAATATACTTTTTCCTAGTAAGAGACTTATCATTTTGATATCTTAAGCCAGAAAACCAAGTTCCCTCCTTCAATACCATTTATGCTTTTCCTATATCCTCTTCTGTCATCCAATGCTCCAATTTTAAAGTAGAAGAAGAGATGAACAGGGTGCTTGTGGTCTTGAATCTTTCAGCTTCCCACTCAAGACTTCATGAAATGTCTGTATATCCTTTTTGGATTTTATAGCATTATAACATTTAGAGCAGGAAGGAAACTAAGAATTCTTTTAGTTCAACTTTCTCATTTTACAGATAAGGGAACTGAAACTCACCAAGGATGGATGACTTGCTCAAGGTCACAGTTAATACATAGCAGAGTCAGAACTTAAACCTGGGTTCTCTAACTCCAAATCCATTTCTCTTTCCTTGGAACCTCGCTGAATAGCTCTCTCATTTTATAGATGTGAAAGTAGAAGCACAGAAATGAGAAGCCCTATCTTAGAACCAGTCTATAAGATTCAACAAGCAGCCCAAGAACCTCATTTATTATAATCTCTCCACTGCTCTCTGAGACCTCTTGGAGGTCTGTTCTGGCAGGTCAGTTCTGTGTGCTGCCTTGGTGAATGAGAACCTGGCCAATGGAACCACATTTGTTGCAAATGTTACACACCATCCATTAACATCCAATGCATTTCTCTCCTCATGTCTGCTATGTATTTTTGCCTTGCTCTTTTTAAAAACCTTATTTTATTCTGAACTTAAATGAAACAAGCATTTCCATAACATGGTAGAATGGGAAAAAAATATGATTGTACATGAAGCTGTAAATCTATTATGTACCACTTGACATTCCTTTTAAACTTATAAAATTATCATATGACTTTCTTTTTCTTCCTATAGTTCTTCCTTCTCCCCTCTGAGATGGTTACCATTAGACACAAATACACACACACACACTCACATATTTGTAAAACTATTCTATATACTTCTCTTGATCAGTTCTTTCTCTGGATGTAAATAGTATCTTCCTTCATAAGTCCTTTGTAGTTAATTTGGGTATTTATAATAGTCGAAATTGCTTTGTTCTTTATCAAGATCTTGTATGTCCCAGTTATCCCAAGAGTGTGTAGATTTCCCTTGACACAATCCACTTCTCTGTGTGACCCTGTCTATGGCAATGAAAGATAAATATGACATCATCACAGTAGATGAATGGATCACTTCCTTACATTTCCCATACATTACTGAGGTGAAAGCAGTAGAATTCAAAAGTGCAACTATGATCCTTTGTGACCTTCCAGGGGTCAAAAAATTCTTACTGTTCCTTTTAGCTGTCAGTTGTCATTACCAGTTGTCACCAGCTCCCATGTTAGTGAGTCTCCTGTGCCTCTGGTATTTGAGGCAATCCAGTCACTCCTTTCCTCACTTTACTGCTCTTTATCTTTGTTAATACAACTGGTTAGTATTTTCTATTATTCAATGAAGTTTGACCCAATATCTATCATTTCTCAGAAGACAGCTATGTGACGGTCACTAGTTAAGGGATTAAGAAAATCAAAAGGGGGCAGCTGGGTGAAGCAGTGAATAGAGTACTGTCCCTGGAGTCAGGAGGACCTGAGTTCAAAGCTAGCCTCAGACTCTTAACACTTACTAACTGTGTGACCTTGGGCAAGTCATTAACCCCAACTGCCCCTCCAAAAAAAAAAAAAGAAAATCAAATGATCTGACCATTGGACAAGAGGGAATTAGTCAAGAAAACTCATCCAAAGAATTAAGTAAGAATCGAGGTACAGAGATCTGCCTCCAAGTAGACAGGAAACCAAAGAAAATATTTACTGAGTAGGGGCAGAATCCTATGCCCAATTAGACTGAACACTGTGAAGGATATTCTGAAAATAAAGAAAGCATCAAAAATATATTCCTTCATGACTAAAAGACTAGTAAAAACCCACAATGTATAAAAAAGGCCAACGGACTTTTTACGAATCAACAGAACGCTAGAGAAAGTATCCTAGGAATGAACATAAGACAAGGTATTTTCTGTTAACAGACAAGAAGCCAGAAAGGTCATCCAGGGTGGATGGTAGGTAAAGAAACTGACATGGGTGAAGAAATTACGTATTATAATTATAGCTTTCTACAGGATTGATATTTTTGCTAGGCAGGTATTATTCTAATACTTTAAAAAATATCTTTAGTTTTTATCTCAATGAGTGACAGACTGTATTAGTATGGTATGAAAATGTTCATATTCTAGAAACTTGGCTTTACTTTTTTTTACACCTAAATGAAAACATCAGTCTTCAATTATTTCTCTACTAAATATGCAGCTAGGGATGGTTGGGTGGCACAGTGAATAGAGAACCAGCCCTGAAGTGAGGAAGAACTGAGTTCAAATCCAGTCACAGCCCCAATTGCCCTGCATTTCCCCCTCCAAAAATAAATATAAGTCAATTAATTAAAAGAAAAATAAGAGGACCTAAATATTCAGCTAACCTTGAAACTAGTGTGTGTGTGTGTGTGTGTGTGAATAAAATTGTCAGTTTTTACAACTTGGTTATTGAAAAATATAAAGAATTACCTCCTATATAAGGATTGTGTGTGTATATACATATATATATATATATGTGTATGTGTATGTGTTTATACATATATATACTGACAGTATATATGTGGGTATATGTGTGTGCGTATACACACACACACGCACACTAACAATTTTCTCTCTGAATAGATCAGAGGCATTATACAAGGTTTTAATGACAAGGTAGTAGACAGACTGAAAAATTATGGTCTTTGGTACTTAATCTCAATCTGAGAACATACCTGGGTCCCAGTAAAGTTCTAATCAATCCAAGAGGTAATTTTTATATATTTTTTAAATTCTTTATTTTTTCCAATAACAAAGTTATAAAAATTCACAATTTTCTTCTTCAGTATCTAAAATAATGGTGGAGAGTTGGGTCTAATTTAACCTTCTCCAAAAGTCCATTGATAGGAATTAATTAACTGAAGAATTCCCAAGGTGATCTCAGACTAATCATAATTTCTCAGGCATAAGTGACCAATGGGAAAAACATAAAAGTGGGGATGATAATCACATAGAGTGCTCAGGCCCATTAGCTCAGACTTGAACTGATAGTAGCCTCTCTCAAAAGCCTCACAGATTTCTCTGTGTAGTAAAACTACTGTTTCCAGCATATGGAATCTCTGGCCTACTTACAATACTCTTCACTAGTAATTCAGACAAGTGATAACTTCAGTATAATCCCAGAATATTGGCACATTTGTAAACACATTAGCTACAATTTGGTTGAAAAGCATTTGACATGCAAACCAGTACCAAAAATTCTCCTAAGTTTTTAGAAAATAATCTTTTAGAACTATGTGCAACTTAATGTTTTGGTGGTTTTTTTGGTTAGCAGTATTATTGTCCCTTGAAAGACATATGGCCATAGAAAAGTACAAAATACTGCATGGTTCAATTCAGTTAACTAACGATGGGACTTATGTAGTAGTGCACCATGTAATCTTCATCAAAGAACATGTAATGATGGAAATCCTATGAGTCACAGTGTAACTTAGCCATATAGACTAAAAGGGGAATTCAACAGTTTTCATAGACAAATATAATGCTAGGGACCCAACAGATGACTGTTAAACTTCATTTTTATGCCTCCTGATGATCATTCTGAGCAGAATGACTGTTCTGAGTTAGTTTTACTATAACTGAAATCCGTATTCTCTTACCTGTTCTCCCTTATGACTTCCATATTGAATGTGGCTGCTTGGGGCCTAAACCACAGAGGAGTTTTTATGAGCATAGAGAAAAAAAGATCAAAATTACCCTCCAGAAACAGATTCAGCAAAGAAACAATGGAGAGCAGTGAAGTGAGACTGACTGAGAGGGATCCCATGCTTCCAGAAAGCAAGGATGCATTTCTTTTCAATTATTAGCCAGAAAGTAAAAGAGAGTTTTAACTTGTAACAGTCTGCACAAAAGATACTCCTGAATTTAAAGAGCATGGATTTGTGTGAAACACTTACTAGCTTTCTCCTTGCATTAGTACACAGCAGTTGGTCATCTCTTCTATGCTGTATAACTCAGTCAGAACATCAAAACTGAGCAGGATCACAGCAGGAGAATGTCCTTTTGTGGTCTGTCCATAATTTCTTGCTTTACCTGGTCTTGGCAATTTCCTAAGGCATATGGGAATGGAATAGAAGGAGAGATGGTTAATATATTATTATACAGGAGAATATATTCTGTTGCTGATTGTTCCCTCTCCTCTGGGCATGCTTAGCTAGAAAACATACAGAGGGAAAATCAGGTATATCTATTTAATAGACCAGAAGGGAAAGAAACAGATGATCTTGAGAACTTCTCAAGAATGCATTAGGCTGCCCCTTTGTGAATACAGTCTCAATCCCTGAAATCACAACAAAGAACATACAAACCAAGGAGCTGAGTTAGGTTAGGAAATTAAAATCACCTGACTATAAATTTCATCATAGAGATAGGAAAATGAGAATGAGAAACAAAAGAATTGTCTAGTGTCCCCTATGTTGACATCTCAATTAATTGTTGGGTTACCCTGTTAACCTCTTCATTCATTCTGATAGATGGGCCATGACAAGTTTAATCTTTTGAAAAATCACTGAACAACGAAGACTAGGTTTTCTACCAAAATATACAGTGTTTTTTCATACTTGTTCTTCCTGAAGATGTCTTCCCATAGATTAAGGTAGAAAGTAGTAAGCGATTAAGACTAAACTCCTGAATTTCTTTCAAGTCTCTGACCTTCGTATATCTCATTACTTATCATCTCAAAAACACTTAACTGTGCAAATATACAATTTGGAAAGATGAAAAGGGAAAAATGCAAAACAAATCCATGAGGGGAAAATGTAATTTATCAGACACACCAGAGATTTCTTATTAATTCAGATGTTGTTCTCTATCACTGTTGACATGAAGGTGGGTTATTAATGCTGGCCTAATCAATCTACCACCATATTCTGCCAATTGATCTTATACAATATCTCTTTTGTCTTCCTTTCTATTCCCACTGGCGTTCTTCTAAGCTCAAATTATTACTGCAAAAGTTACCTAAATGCATTCCTTGCCTCTACTCTTTCCTCCATTCCTATCCTACCATACTAATTTCCCTAAAATGACCACTTTCTAAAGTTTCCACTGGCTCCCTATTGCTCAAAGGATAAAGCCCAGCCCTCTCAGTTTGGCATTCAAAGACCACCTGAAATGAGGTTATAATTTACCTTTCCAGCTTTATCCTCTATTTTTTTTCTTTACGTGAAGCCTCTGATCTAGTAAAAAAAAAATCTGTTCACTACTCACTCAAACGGTATTCCATGCCTGTACCTTCATCCACCCTGTCAATTTTTTAAGATATACATATATATACACACATACATAGATATACATGCACATACATACACATACATACATACATAGATTGTGTAGCTGTGTGTGCATGTGTGTAAACATGTGTGTGCACATGTGTGTATATGTCAGTTACAAGAGTACACAATGTATATACACACATCGCACATAAATATACAACATGTATATGTGTGTGTGGATATAAAGACATATGCATACATATATGTGTGTGTTGTTGTGCATGCACATGTTTACCTAGAGCTTTTGTTTTGGCAGGTAGATTCTCAAATATTTTAGAATGTCTACAGTAACTTTAAATAGAATTTCTATTTCTATTTCTTTCTGTTGGACTTCATTATAAATATATAGGAATGCCAAGGATATATGTGGGTTTCTTTTATATCCTGCAACATTGCTAAAATTATTTATTATCTCAAGCAGTTTTTACTTGAGTCTCTAGGATTCTCTTAAGTATATCATCTGCAAAGAGGTATAGCTTAGGTTCTTCTTTGCCTGATAAAAATCTTTTTATTTCTTTTTCTTCTCTTATCGCTCCTTGTAACATTTCTAGTACCAGACTGAAAAAGAGGGATGATAGCGAACATCTTTGTTTCACTCCTCTTCTTAATGGAAATGCTTCTAGCTTATCCCCATTACATATAATACTTGCTGATGGTTTTAGAAAGATGCTACTTGTTATTCTAAGGATGACTCCATTTATTTCTATACTTTCTAGTGTTTTTAATGGGAATGGGTGTTGTATTTTGTCAAAAGCTTTTTCTGCATCTATTGAGATACTCATATGGTTTCTATTAGTTTTGTTGCTTATATGATCAATTATACTGACCATTTTCCTAATATTGAATCATCCTTGAATTCCTAGAATAAATCCTACCTGATCAAAGCATATTATTCTCATGATAAATTGCTATAGTCCTTTTGTTAATATTTTACTTAAAATTTTTGCATCTACATGAAGGAAATTGACCTATAATTTTCTTTCTCTGTTTTGGTTCTTCCTGATTTAGGTATCAGTACCATATTCATGCCACTACATGGAGATTTTATAAACAGTGAACCATCGGGTTATGCCATATTCTTTTGTCACCCTCAGAGTAACTTGTACATCATAGGCACTCATTAGATAAATATTTATGATATCTTGATATCTGCAAACATAGTCACAAATGTTACTTTTTGTCCTTTACAATTCCTAGGGACACATAAATGAATGGATATCATAAATTATATCTATATATGTTAGTTAGAAACAGTATGTCTCAAGGCATGTGCATTATCAGTACAACAGTGGCTTCAGGGAAGCAGACAAGATGTGTGAATGGTGGAATGAAGAGACAGTTTGAGTGTGGCTCCTTGGTCTAGTCTCTCTTTCTACTTTGGTCTCTAGTCATAACCAGTTTGTACATTTAGAACCTAAGCTGGCAGTTAACAATGCTGATATTTGATACTTTTGATTTCAATATCAGTCTGGCATCTCTGCCGCTCTTCAGAAGTCAGCAATTATTTGGGTTATGATAGAAGTCTAAGAAAGCATAAGGCAGAAGGCTGAGGATTTTCAAGGCCTTGGAGCAATAGAATCTGTGTTATGCCCCTTGAGGAAAGTTCTCCTTTTGGAAAAGCAACCAGGCATGCATCATAATTTCAGTCCATGTTTCTCTTCACTCAATTAGCGAGGTGTCTTGGAGATATGGCTAAAGAAAATAACCTAAAGGAGGAGTTCTTAACATTTTATGTCATGGAATTCTTTGGCAGTCTGGTAAATCATATGGACCTCTTCTCAGAATGATGTTTTTAAATTGATACAATAAAATATGGAGAACTACAAAAGAAACCAATTGTACTGAACCAAAGTTATCAAAATACTAAAAAGAAAAGTTTGTGGAGCCGACATTAAGAACTACTGACCTAGTATAATGTATTAAAATAGGCCAATCTTTTGAGGCAGCAATGCAATTGTCCATAGTGATTTTAAGACACGAAATAACATTAACTGTCTTTTCATCCAACAAACACAATACAAACATTTGTAAAAATAATTCCATACTCAGAGAGGACTTGTCACCATTAGGAACATCCAAAAGAAAGTACTATAAACTCTCAAGGCAATTCCAAAACTGTATTTTTTTAAACTTCTGAGCAATGGTCTGCATTATTAGAATATATTTACCACTTCTCAAGGGTCTAGTGCAAAGGAACCAACACTTCTTTGGATGCCTATGCTTTATGTTCATTATAAAATTTGTCTTATTAATTTTAGTCACATGTTGAATTTTTTCAATTTATTTATTTTTAGTTTTCAATATTTACTTCCATAAGTTTTTAATTTTCTCCCCCTCCTTCCCCAAGACAGCATGCAACCTGACACAGGTTGTACACATACATTCCTATTAAACACATTTTCATATTAGTCATGTTGCATAGAAGAATTATGATGAATGGAAGAAGCCATGAGAAAGGAAAAAAAGCAAAACAAAATAAAACAAAGAAGAGAATAGTCTGCTTCACTCTACACTTCAACTCCATAGTTCTTTCTCTGGATGTAGATGGCACTTTTCCATCATGAATCCTTTGGAATTGTTTTAGGTTTGTGAATTGCTGAGAAGAGCTAAGTTTATTAGAATCTGTCATTGCATGCTGTGGCTGTTTCTGTGAACAATGTTCTCCTGATTGTATTCATCTTGCTCAACATCAGTTTATATAAGTTTTTCCAGAATTATCTGGTCTACCTGTTTATCATTTCTTATCACACAACAGTATTCCATTGCATTCATATACCACAACTTGTTCAGCCATTCACCAATTGATAGGCATCCCCTTAATTTCCAATTCTTTGTCACCACAAAAAGAATTAGTATACATATTTTTGTACATATGGGTCCTCTCTTTGGGATACAGTCCTATAAGTGGTATTGCTGGGTCAAAGGGTATGAAAATTTTTATAGCCCTTTGGCCATAGTTCCAAATTGTTCTCCAGAATAATTGGATGAACTCACAGCTCCAACAACAGTGAATTAGTGTTACAACTTTCCCACATCTTCTCCAACATTCATCATTTTCTTTTTTTGTCATGTAAGCCAATCTGATAGGTATGATGTAGTACCTCAGGGTTGTTTTGATTGGCACTTCCTTAATCAATAGTAATTTAGAGAATTTTTTCATATGACTATAGATAGTTTAAATTTCTTCCTCTGAAAACTGCTTGTTCATGTCATTTGAGCATTTATCAATTGGACACACCCTGAATTTTGTTGTTGTTGATGATCATTTGAATCATATCTGACTCTTTCTGACCCCATTTGGGATTTTCTTGGCAAAAATACTAGAGTGATTTGCCATTTCTTTTTTCAATCCATTTTACAAATGAAGAAACTGAGGTAAATAGATTAAGTGAGTTGGCCAGGACTTGACAGCTAGTAAGTATCTGAGGTCAGATTTGAAGAGAGGGAGTAGTCTTTCTGATTCCACACCTGGCGTTCTATCCATTGTGCCACCTAGCTGAATTCTGAAGATTCGTCAAAGTTCCTTGCTAACCCATGCCCTATTCAGCATTGCACATTCTTTTGGCTAATTCCTACAATTTATCCAATTATGCAAAAGCTATTATAATTTGACATTTAAAGACCTCTCCTTCTAATGTACTGGTGTCACCTTAGTATCAACGCTCAGACCCAGTTCACTATAGGCAGGTTCAGTCCTTGGAAAAATCATCAACTCTTCAAGTTAATCTTTGATAACTTCAAGCTTCCTTTTCTATACCACGGATCATAATGATAGCTCATATTTATACTGTATATATCAAAGTGCTCTTCTCAGTGTGAAAGAGGCACTCATATCCTGTAAGATACCAATGTAAGATCCATGTAATTTATACTATTCTTTCCCCATCGTTGTTTCATTTCCAGGACCCTCTCCAGATTTTCTTAATACATTTAGCATTTAGCTCATCATCTTTCCTCCAACCCATCTCTTGCTACCATCCTTGGAACTTCAATATTCCTGTTGACTGTCCCCTTGAATGGTATAGAGAAAAGAGCATTGGATTTGAATTTCAGAGACCTGTGTTTAAATCCTGGCTTTGTCATTTACTGCTTATGTGTCTATTTTTATGATGGAAGTATTAGATAAGCAGAAGTCCTGGTGATCAGGCACCACCAAATTTAATGACTGAATGATCTATTTTTGCCATTAGCTAAAGCCTGATGCCTCTTTCTCTGATTTTTTTCTCCTTCTCTTTTCTCCTCTTCTTTTTCTCCTGGGATCCCAATCAACTTGGACGTCTTCAGTGTCTCATTAACTTTAGTTTGTGAAATATCAATAAATCCCTTCATTCTGGAAAAATAATCCAAATGCCACACTGAAGGAACTTTGGTGAAGTAAAAGTACATAAAGTACAGAGGCTAGGATTTTTGACAATCACATAATATACCAGTGATTATGCAGTCACCACTCACAAAAGAACGACAATAGACTGAAGGAAGTAAGGATATGGAACATTTTGACAGCAAAATAATGAGTTGGCGATGTAAAAGTGTAGTCCCCATTCTTCAGAGCACCGTAATAGTCAGTTTGAGAAAAGTCAATTGACACAGCCCTACACAGCACCAGGATGAAATCTATGGCTAATTTTATATAATCAAGGAAGAAACTTTTAAAACATCCAACAAAAATCACCAACATGCTTTGCAGTGGTGAGCAGAGTGGTGACAGATGGAAATGAAAATGCAGGTACCCATGTCTTAATGACAGAGATATATGAAGGCAATGCCAAAAGAGAGTATGTAGTATTTGAATGAAACATAAAGATGGAAGATAAAGGGAAAAAAGGCAAAGTTAGAAGCAATGTAATATACAAATAACCTACAAAATCTGATATCATGCCAGATACAAGGTTATCACCATATAGACTACTACAAAGAGCAAGACAAAAAAATCTATTAATTGAATGACTAAAAAACTTTTTCTGAGAAAAGAAGAGATTCTGACAAGAGCAATGCCAAACCATCTCAAAACTCAATAGAGAAAGAATGAGCAGGAAAAGAATCTAATTATAGAGAAGAGAGAGTACACTCAAAGGTTAGAGGATAGAACTGGTTATGACAGCTCTTCAGTGTTCCTACATTTCAACTGGCTTCAGTAATGCAACAGTAGAATTAGGTTCAAAGAGACTGGATGATGGAGTGAAGGGCCTTGTTGAAGCTAATGGAGGAAAGGGAAAATAATTTCTAGTAGGAGTTAGGTAAGCAGGAAGAAATGCATGGCAGGCAGAGAGTATTGTTCAGGCAGGAGAAGGTAGGGAAGATGTAGGTGTAGGAAAACAAATATCAGATAGAATTCTTGCATAGAAACCCTCAAGGGTCAGAAAAACAAATCTCACAATATGGGAGGACTGTAGGGGAGGAAGAACGAACAAGGAAAACAAAAAAGAAATGAAGATGCTAACAACAAAGAAGAAAATGATTTCTAATAAATCAGGATGAAGCAGCAATGTCAAGCATTTTCAAGTTGATGTTTATAATGTACAGAGTGATAGATCAGCTAACCTCCCATGGTCCCATCAGAAAAGCCCACTTTTTCTTTTAATAGGTCTGCATAGTGGATCTCATAAGTCTTATTTTTCTTAATTGCCTGTGACTGTCAAGAAGAAAAGCACAGATTCCGCATCAGAAAAATTTCTGGTTTGGTAAGAAAAGGATACTGACATTTCAGTCAAGGACCTCATGGAATCTGTTACCTTATTTGTGAAACTGATTCAAATTGCCAGCTCTGGAACAAAAAGCCAATCAATGATTTGTTGGCTTAATGGGACTTGATTCAACATTTTATTGAAGTGGCTCTGACTTCCAAACCCAGATGGATTTGCTTTTAAAATATTCAGTTCTGACAGGAAAAAAATATATGTATATCTATCCATCCATCCATCCATCCATTCATCTATCTACATATATATATGTTTACCTCTTGGGGAAAACAAAATTTAAAAGTAATGCTATGTCAATTTGGCATGATGTTTTGGGAAAATTTTATAATTATCCATTGGATCCAGTACTACTGGACTCACTCATTAACTGCTAGTCCCTTGGCAAATTCTCAAAGGATGATTTCTAGAAGGTCAAATGATTTCCATTGAAGCTCAAAATACTCGTGAGCTTTGAATAACCAAATTTTTCACGGTATAAGATGATCTATTCATGTAATTGAAATAGCATAATTATATACTATATTTGCTATAATATTTTGTTATGTTAATTATCTTTTTCATTTTTATAACCACCATATGAGACAGGATGGGTAATTACTGTTGTTTTAATTCTTTCTTTTTACTTTTTAACTAAAAATGATCCTAAGAATCAGAAAGGTCATGTGATTTACCTAAAGAGGCAATGATAGACAGGACTAAAACTCTGGTATCAGGATCCACAATCTACCACACCTAGCAAACCAAAATTAATAAAGCATTCATTAAGTTCCTACTTTGTGCCAGGTCCTGGGAGTGTGAAGACAGACATCAAATAGTACTTTCCTTCTAGAAGTAAACAGTCTACTGGAAGAATTCCTTTCTATTGAATGTTTTCCTCCTAAAATATAGAAAATGTTTTTTTTCAAGCCAACAAACTCTTACTGAGTACCTAAATGTGCACAAAGGCTCCAGAGATACAAAGAACTACATTAGAACATGGTTATTTCATGGATGAAATGGGCCTTTCTCTCTCTCTCTGGATCTTGATTTCTTTATTTATAAATTAAGAATCATAATAACAGATTTAGGAGCTACAGGTCATTATGAAGCTTAAATTAAATGATGGATCATACAGCACTTTGCAAAACCAATGGCAGTCTGTTAATAACAATTATCTTTTAAACTGTACTTTAGACCTCTCCTTTGCATTGTACTACTGTACTTTATGTGTTAACGTTACCTTTCAGATTCAATTGATTGATTGTAAGTCCCTTAAGCACAGGGACAGTATTTTTAGATCTCAATATCTCCAGTGCTTAACATGGTGCCTTGGACATAATAGGTTCATTATAAATATTTTGATTGCTCCTAGACTTTTCTTTTTGCCATGATTATTAGTACAGTTTTATCCAATTTGGTAGCTAAAATTCAGGACAAGGACAATTACTTCTAGAGTAGTTTTTTCCTGAATCATAGAATCATATACCAATAGGGCGTGTGTTTCACCTAGCTCATTCCCTTCTCCATAAAGATTAAACAGCTGAGACCCAGAAAAAGGAAGAGGTATTCTCAAGTGCAGGAAGCTAGTGATTTAATTTAACTCCATTGAACAAATATGCACTCAGTGCTTACTCTTTCCTAATTTTGCTCTGCTTTTTCCCCAATTTCTATATAAGGTTCAAAGACTTTGGGGTAAAAGTCACCATATTGCCTTATGATGGGTGAAAAGACACAGCAGAAGCCAGAGGAATTTCAGATAGGTATTTGTTAAATCTCCATCTGGAAGAGAAAAAGAAAAGGACAGAGACATAACTTATTTATATATTTTATTCATTTCCATTTTCCTTATATTCCAATATTCTTAAATGTCTAAATAGGAAGAGGTCTGTATCCAGAAGGATGATGGAAGCTTCTGACTACAGTCCTTCATTTTGGTGTATGGAGGAAGAGTCTCTGAGTCTCACTTGCATGTGGTAGGTACTTGGTAAACATTTGCTGAATGAATGGTATTAAAAAAAAAACCAAATCTTACAAACCATACAAATCAACAGGACAACTGTAAGGTCTTAGGGGAAATCTGGGGGAACAATGTATGATATTCATAGGTTTGATGGATAGTACTGACATCCATTAATAGTCAGAAAATTAAAATACTGATGAAAACAGTAATCTTGCTCTTTTTTTTAAAAAGGGAATTCAATATAGTGATTATTTATAGGAAACTTTTTATTGAGTATCCTGTGAGTAAGGCCATAGTGATACAGTTTTGTTCTCTGTCTAATGGTACATTTGTTTACTTGACATCTGTTGTCCTTCTCAAGAGCCTGTGAACACTTCACAGTGTTACTTTCTTTAATCTCTTACAAAAGAAAAATCATGCTTTTCTCCTTAAACTAATTTAGTGGCTATCTTTTAACACCGGGACCATAACCGAAAGAATATTAACAAAAAAATAACTTCCCAATTCAATTGCTGTGGACTGGCATTATAGTCAGTAATCTAAAGACAGTTTTGCTTCCATTACCACAGCACTTTCATATTTTGGTGAATCTGTAATCTTCTCAACATGGGTCCTTGTTCCTATGGAGCAAATAACTCATTCATGTCTGAGTATCCAATAAAACTCTTGTTTCATTCCCTCCCCTAAATTTTCCATGTATAGTCAACCAAATACACAATGGCCTGAAAGCTTTTTTATAGATTTATTTGGATGAAGTGAATGAAAAGAATGCTAATAAGAATGTATCTGCCCTGAAAATCTAATCAAAAGAGCTTTGAGCTTGCAAGGAAGAAGTAAGGAGAATTGGGCCTACATATGTCTGCCAATCTACATCACATAAAGTGGACCTAAAATGGAAGGGAAAGACAAGTAGTTGGGACGCCTAGTCATTTCCAAAAAAAATCTTAAAAAGGAAGAGTCATAAAAATCCATACCCTATAAATTCACATCATACAAGTAAAAACCAAGATGACCTAGAGATCCTAACACAAAGAAGTGAAATTAACCTCAAATATAGTGAAATTTGATAAGATGTAACTAGTGAAAAAAAAGATGTAACTAGTGACTAGAATGATGTTCTGGAAAGTTACACCTTGTTTAAAACAATCAGAAAAGGTGTCAAGGGGAAGGGGAAGAATACTATTCAATTTTAAGAAAATATACCCACATAAGGAAATCCAAAAACCAGAAAAAGAACACAGCAGTCCATAATGTTGTGTACCAGCCCTGGAGTGAAGGTTATGAGCTCCAGGAAGCAATATTGCTATCCAAATACAACACAAACAACCTCAGGAGAAACAAGAAAAAGATAACGGTTTCGGGAACAGACCATTAGCTTTCAAACAGGTATGATATAGAAGTCGTGGAAGATAACAACTTTCCAGACATTTCCTAAAATAAACCTGCCAAAACTGTAACAGTTAATATTATCTTCTTGTGATTAATGTTGTCATCCTTCAAATGTTGGACAAAAACAGTGGAAAATGATATTGTGGATCCAATTCTCTTTAAAGAAGAGGAAGTTATTATTGGTGTGGAAATTTTGGGAACTTTAGCGGACAGGGGAAGTGACCACTCTATCTTAGAACTTAAGAAGGAGAAGGAAAGGAAAACTGAAAATATTTGCACTTTCAGAGGATAGGTAGGATTTCAAGGTCTAAAATTCCATGGAATAAGTCATTCCATGAGGAAGATTTCAAGAATTTAAATTTGAAGATGCAAAGAGAGCATAATTTGATGTGAAACTGGGCTTTTTCTCCTTGACCTCAAAGTGTATTACCTGGAACAGTGTATACTAACAGTAGAAGGGTAAATTTACAGTTGAGGAAGGGAAGATATCTCCTCACAGAGCTATCAAAAGTGGAATAAAGTCTAAGAAAAAAGGACAACTATTTTTCAGATATGTTCTTAAGAGGATTCTTCATCTTGTGTGATTCAAATTAGATGTTCTCTGAAATCTTTTTCAATCTTGAGAATGTTATTTCTTTTTCTGTAACTCTTGTTACTGATTGAGTAATAATGGAGTGGATAATTATTCACTGATTCTCCCTTGTTTTGTTTTCAAGTTTAAAATGTTTATGTTTTATTTCACTTTTTAAGACAAGAAAAGTATACAGTGTGAGTAGCAGGTCATTAAAAGGCCTTAACGGGTCCCTGTAGATATAAGATATTTCTTTCTAGTAACTAAAATGTAGCTATAGACCAAATCATAGGGAGGGATCATGTATTCCTTGATAGTCTGTGCAGCATTTTCACAGGAATGGTCAAAAAAAGTTTCATTGCGGCAACTTTGTTTCCTACAATTTATTTATGCCTGCATGATTACAGATATCTTCCACCAGGGTCTACAACGCCTATACAATGTCACAGAAGCTGTTCTAGGTTACTGAAAATAATTCCACCAGTCTATTAATCTGATAGGTCCTACCAAGCTGGAAAGGCTTTGCCATTAGTCATGTATATGTGTCATTCAGACCAGCCAAGCTAAGTTCAGAGAAGCTTAACATCAAGAGGCTGAACACCTACTGATGAATTTTTCTGTCAAAACAAAAGAAAACAAAAACTCTAATAAGGAATCCAAGGCAGGCAGAGTTTGCCATCTTATCTTGAAAGTATTCTCACACTGATGAAATCTGAAGCATTTGAAGTCCAGTATCATGCTCAATTCTATTCTAGCTGTAATCTTTTTTTAAAAAAAGAAAGAAATCTAGGAAGTTAATTTAACTTCTAAAAATATTACTCCTAATGCAACTTCCCTATATTAAAGAAGTAATTTTAGTATTCTAGTGGCCTGAGAGTACATTTACTCTCTCACCTGGGGTCAGTCTGAAGACAATTATCATCATCATCATCATCATCATCATCATCATCATCATCATCATCATTATTTTACTTAGCACTTTCTGAATTTCTAAACAAAACACTCACTCCTCAATTTCATAATCAAACTTCAATGCAAAAGAAAATAAGAACAATGTTGAGCAATAATACGTTACATCTACTTTATGCTGAAATCCCCAGCAATTCCCAAAGATAAATAGATATGTTGGTCAGGGTAAAGTGAAGGGTAGTTTAAACATACTGAGCCATACTTCAACAGAAAACTACACAGTTTTCTGATCAAACAAGAATGTTCCCAAGACCTCTTGCAATAGTTGATCTTTTGTAGGCAAATTTCACACTATTTGTGTGAACACTTCATTTGCTCTTTAATTAGATTATAAAAATTATGCTATGTTGATTCTTGAGATTTTTTTTAGCTCTTTCTCTTGCTAATCTATCAGCTCCTTCATTGCCTTCAAACCCTGAATAACCAGGAACATGAATCCATTTAATGTCTATACTTTGAATAAGCATGTCAAGCTTAACAAAGTCTTCTTTGTTAACGACATCTTTTCCTGTGCTTGTTTTCCAGCCATTTTTCTTCCAGTCTTAAACCCAACTCCTTGTACCATTTATAGTAAACATACTGTCTGTGTAGAGAACCAGTTTACTATGTTTTGATCCTTGGCTTGTTCGATTGCTTTACAGGCAGCATGATTTCTGCTCTTTGGTTCATCTGTCACCCAGGAAGTCTATGGCCGACATTTAGGGCATGGCTTGGCCCCCAATAAACACCAATGGCTGCTCCAACTTTCCTCCCCTTATTACTGGAGCAGCAGCCATCTGTGTAAACCACAGCCCAAGTATGAAAATGTTTCTTTGCTAAGTAAAGGTACTAAGCTTGTATTTTGTTTTGTAAGCTTTGCACAAGGCTCTTCCTCTTCATCTGATGACTCACAAGGTCTCTTGTGTGGTTTCACTTTGGGGTCTTGTGTGTCATTTCTATTTTTCTGTTCTGTTGAAGGATCAAGGCTTGTAGTATTTTGAACAAAGGCCCAAACCTCACCCTCAGTACCAAACTTATTGAACCTGACACCAGGAAATTGGTTCACTTGTGCTTGACATTCACTCCAGGTGGGGAACACCCCAGTCCTGCAGCCCCTCCTCACAGAGTAGAACATGCAGATGCTCAGAGGCGCACCACAGTGGCCAAAAGCACCCCGACAACTCTGTAAATGGGGGCCCAGAGCCTCAGCATGGCTGGCTTTGGGGTATAGGAGGCATAGTGGCAGCGGGGAGGATGCTTCCTGTGCCCAGGGCAGGAGAGGACGTGAGGCCGGAGCTCTGCCCAGGTGTCTCTTTTTCCTTGTTTTTACTAGATGAATAAACTGTGTTCTTTTCCTTTTGTTGGAACATCTTTATGATGACATCCTTTACTTTGCTTTTCCTGAATAATCCTTCAAAGGTAAAAAAGTAGTCTATTCTTGCCTTCCTGGATCCATTTACATTGCCTTAACCCATAACATTAAGTCTTTGGAGTTCTGGATATTCTATGAATCACATATCAATAAGAAGTTTGGATTTATTAAAAACTATTTCAAAATTTCCAAAAGGCAATCTAGCCCAATTCCCTCATTCAAATGAGTTCTTAGTCTAGTACATTGTTCATGTTTAATATCTGGTTTTATGTATTAATTTATGTATTAATTTACATGTATATGAGTGATTTACACATCCACACATATGTACATATATAGGTGTATGCACAAAAGCATTTGCATATTCATTCACAGATGTGTGCTTCATGTATTTTATATGTGTACATTTATATACACATGTGCATATGTACGCAAATACATACGTATGTATGTGTACTTATAGATATCTGTGTATACATTGCATTCAAACATATAAATATATACATATACATACACACAGATTGTACATGCACATATACATACCCATAATCATACACACACACACACACACACATGCTGAGGGCTTTGTTCCATTTTGTTGAGTGTCCAATTATATATTTTGAAAATGGACAATCTTCATTCCTTCCTTCTTTTTCAAATTCTTGAGTAATTATTGTTCTCATTTAGGAAGTTCTACAATATTGTGACGTTTATTCTATGAGCAAAATAAACAAACGCTGAATATTAAGCAACCAATATTACGTCATCCATAAACAAGGAATATCTTTAGGATATTATTATCTATATGAAATACCTCATATTTTGATACAGTACTGGACATCTTCAATAATGACAAGCTTTTTTGTAACTATATGTCTCCCTATTTTATACCTTATTTGATATTAATAATCAGAGAATTACTGAATACAATTATTTGCATAATTATATATTTCAAAAGATCTTATATTATTATGACATACACAAGAGAGACAGTCTATTTGAGGACAACCTTTAAAGAAGCATTTTACTCTACCCTGTCAAATCCTCTTTCAAGCAAATCATGATGGTATCTTGTATCCTCCATTCTTTTCAATGAATTGTATGACTTTCCAGATATGATCTTCTGTAGACCGTTATATGCTCAAGGGTTTGCTCTATAAGTAGGAAATCCAACTACATTTCAGAGGCTAGAAAACAAAGTTTCTTTATCCAGATTTTCCTCTACTATTCTGAATTTTTTACTAATTATTGATTTCACTTAAAAGTTTCTGCCTTTCTATTTCTCAGTCTCTTTCAAGAGTGCCACCAATATGGGATTACTCTCATGAAGAATACATAAGGATAGGAAAGTAAGCATATGCGTCAGAAATTGTTCATATGTTCTTAGTCCATTTATGTTCATAACATCCATGAATTTTTCTGAATACATAGAATCATCTTTCAGATATATTAAAAATGTATTACTCAATGGTCCCAATTTGTATCATTTCCAGGAGGGATTACTGCTATGGTTTGGTGATGGTTTAGTTGGTTTAGTAATAATCGTCTTTTTTTCACTGCCATTTGAATGAATGGATGAATACAATTTTTCTTTCTCACATAGCATACAGGGTCGTGATGTTGGAGCTGGAGTTGGAGATATGGTACTCTTGTCAATACTGTAAAAATGTAATGTAAAAAATAGTTTACCATACAAAGATCCACAGATGTTCTCTGATATTTCATTGATTTTACTCCTTCAGGTTTTCTTCTTTTTTTAATTTTAATTTATTTTCTTGGTTACATCATTCATTTCCACAAGGTTTTGAGTTACAGATTTTCTCCCCTTTTTG
>CM053597.1:71571443-71589081 GCA_028646575.1 Pseudocheirus occidentalis
CCAGAGCCAGTCCTGTTTCTTCCCTGCCATCTTGGCTCTTCCCTGGTTAATTCATTTTTTTTAAGTCTCTCATGTAGGACTTCAGATTTCCTCACTCTCTTACCGTATTTGGTCTATAGTTCTACCTTGACATTTAGGTTTCTAATTCTGTCGCCCAGAGTGTTACCTATATTTCTCAGCTTTGTGTCATTTATATCTTTTATATGGATATCACTTATGCTTGCAGCTAAGTCACTGATAAATATGTACACAAGGACAAAGCTCTCTTTCCCTTTATTAGAGACTTCTCTCAAGATTGACATTGATCCACTACTCTTTAAGTTGGGCCATTCACTTTTCAGTCTCTCAAGCAGTTCTGAATCCTATTATCCACACTATATTTTCCTGTCTTCTCCACAAGAATATTATGAGAGGTTCTGTCAAATGTTTTATTGAAATCCAGCATGTATATATCATTTCTATGCATCTATTAGTCTAACAATCCTATCACACAAAGGAATTAAAACTGATCTACCACAACTTGCTTCAATGAGCCTATACTGGCTCAAAGTGATCACCCTTCCTTAACTGCTAACAATAACTTCTTCCTTCTATTGAGAACACTAATACCTATTCCACAAAATAAACATGATAGAGAGTGCTGTCATTCACTTTCATTACCATAATATTTTAGGAAGCATTTCTGTGAAATTAGCTATTTTGGATTCATGCTTAATAATGTTTCATACATAGTGATGTAATCTAGAATTTTCCAAGAACTGAAGTTAAGCTTATTAGGCCACAGTGTGAAAAAAAAGACCTACCCTTTACTTTTTTTCTCAAGGATCTGCACAAAATTTGCCTGGTTTTAGTCCTATGACATATCTACTATGCTCCATGATTAAAAAAATATATCCTTGGTAACTTAATATCACCTATTTGTTACAGTACCCTGAGATGTAATTTATCTAGACCTGGTGACGTTAATTGGTTGAGGATAGCACATGGTCTTTCTCTTCACTTACTTTGGGTTTCTCTTTAATCTGAAGGTCATTTTTCTTCATATAGGAAACAGATTAAATAGTAGCTAAATATTTCTGCCTTCCTTCTATTATCTGTTATCATTGTCCAATTTTCCATGGGCAGCATTCCTTATTGCTTTTTTGATTAGCTAAAACTAAGTTCTTTCTGATGATCTTAGAATTTATGGGCACACTGTTAATTCTATACTGTATCATCCTTTACATTATTCTTACAGAATTTCATCACTCTTTTGTATTCAGCCTCAGTTATTGGTCCTTGCTTCCATTTTCTTTACACATCTTTTCTAATTCTCCATTGGTTAATGAATTCCTTGTACAGCAACAGTGGTTACTTTAGATATATAGCTCTTTTTTCACATAAGAATCTTGCATTTTTTATCTTCATGATTTCATTCTTGAAGACACTTGATATCTCAAGTCAGATTCCTCAGAATCTTTTCTTTAATATGAATGATCTTGTTCGTTGTGAACTTGACAATTTATCGGCATGCAAACCATTCCAAAAGAAGAATCATCTGCAGAGTGTGGTGAAGTAGGGAATTGTTATGTATACTGTTAACTTTGTGCATTCAGATGATCATGAAGAAGAGGAGAGATGGTGACAGTTTGAAGAACAGGGTCAAAGGATTCTGTTTTTGAAGAGGTCTGACTGTGTTTGTATACTTTGGTGAAGGAGCAAATGGGGAGGAAGAGACTAAAGATGCAAGAGAGAGTTGATATTTGATAGAACAGAATCCTCAAAGCGGCAAAAGGTAAAATTTAACCTTGAAAGGGAGGAAGGATATTTAATCTTTTGTGACTTTAGATGGAAAATAGGAGAATTTTCATGCATAGAGAATAGAATTTGGGAAAAGATGACCTTGTTTTTTTCAGTCAAGTTATCAGTTGAGAGTTAGGGACCCCGTAACTTAAAAATACAGAAAAATTTCAAAAATACTTTCTGTATTGGATATTTAGGTGAATTAGATAAAGATTCAATAAGGGAAATATCAAAGTATTACAAAGCAGTATTGAGGGGGAAAGGGTCCAGTTGGGATTAGGTAGATATCATAAATTTAGAGCACCTTTTTTATCATCCAATTCAGTGACAGCTGATACACTTTGTAGTGTTACCTCAAATGTCTACTACTAATAACAATCTAACATTTATCTGTATAATGTTTGGGGTTTATAAAATGCTTTACATACTTAAAAAATTCTCTTTATATCAACCCTATGAGGGAGTTACTATGGTTGTTATCTTCATTTTATAGATGAAAAGAACTGAGGACCAAAAAAAGTCATATGACTTACCCATAGGCATGTATCTAGTATATGACTTAGATGGGATTCATTCTGCTGCCTCCAATAAGATATTAGAGTAATAATAATAAGAATAACAACAACAAAAACAGCAAGAGATGACATTTATATAACAATTTAAATTTTACAAGGCAGTTTTCACAGATTATAACAGTCCAGGTATAGATCAAAGGAAAGGTTTCTCCCTGAGACCAGTTTTCTAGACTCTAATATGAATTTGCAGTTACCTGTATTTCTTCAAAGCCTTAGTTATACTTTTTTGGGGAATGTTGTAGTCTTCGACCTTGGGTCAGAGCCCACCTCTGATACTTAATAGTTATGTGACCATGGACAAGTGACTTATCATCACAGAGTTTCAGTTTCCTTTTCTGTAAAATGCAAATACTTACAGCACCTGTTTTAGAGAACTTGTTCAGTCAACTGAGTACAATCAAATCATTAAGGATTTAAGACCTTTTTTTAAAAATATGACTATATATAGTTTTGATTTCTTCATTGAAAAACTGCTTGTGGGGAAGCTGGATGGTACAGTGAATAGGGAACCAGCTCTGCAGTCAGAAGGGCCTGAGTTCAAATTCAGTCTCAGACACTTGACACTTACTAGGTGTGTGACCTTGGGCAAATCATGTAACCCAGATTGCCTCGCCTACCTCCCCCTCCCCCCCCCAAAAAGAAAAAGAAACAACTGCTTGTTCATTCCTTTGACCATTTATCATTTGGGAAATGACTCACATTCTTATGAATTTGACAAAATTCTCTATATATTTGAGATATGAAATCTTTATTTAAGAAACTGTCTATACAATCCTCCTGCTCCCATTTTCTGCTTTTCTTCTAACCTTGGTTACATTGGTTTTATTTGTATAGCCACTTTTTAATTTAATCTAATCAAAATGATCTATTTTACATCTTACAATGCTTTCTGTCTTTTGTTTATTCGTAATCCTTTTCCTATCCTTAAGTCTGATAGGTAATGTGTTTCATGTTCTTCTAATTTTCTTATAATATCACCCATTATAGTTAGATCATGAATTTTTGATTCTGTCCTTTTGCAGGTGGATAAAGTGATGATCCTAGTGATGACTTAGCTGTATTGCCTAACATTGTACAGGTAGTAAAAAAAAATCCAGGACTAGAACCTAGAAATTCTCAGATCCATACTTATCTCAACATGTAACCACATTTTTAAGTTATCTGTTGTTTTTCTCTTAACATCCACCTTAGGTCTTAGCCATGAAGGGATAGGAATTTTGAAGAAGAGGGAAGGTGAAAGGGCAAATATGAAACAGAAGAAACTGTAAACAGGGGCCAGATTTGTGTAAGAAATCTCAGAATGGGCAGCAATAAACAGTCTGAGGGCACTGGGCAGGCGTGGAAGGCAGTAGGAAAAAGGTGACAGCAGTGGTAATGTTCTGTCCTATACCTGCTCCTAATGATTTATTTCCACAATATCAAATATGTGAATTGTTTAGCTTTTTATAGAAGCTGTTATAAGTTAATCTGAAATGACTGAATTTAAACTTTCCACATTATGTCAAATTACCTTTTGACCATATTCTCCCTAAGTCTTGGGCTTTTTGAGATTTAATTTTCTTTTCATTTAAAAAGAAGCTTGATATTGCTTTGAAGAAGTTGCTGCCTACCCCAGTTGTAAGATGGTAAAAAAAAACCTCATCTAATAATTTTGACTACTTTCTGACAATAAATGAAGCAACAGGAAAATGATCTTTAAGAGTTTTTTTGGAGTTTATCCAGGAAAACATTTGGGAGGGTGAGAATTCCAACCATTTTCAGTTACATTTTACTGTCTAGATCAAGGATGGGGAACCTGAGGTCTCAAGGTCACATCTGGTCATCTAAATCCTCAAGTGCCACCCTTTGAATCCAAACTTCACAGAACAAACCCTTCATAAAAGGATTTTTTTTTCTGGACTCATTCTAAAGGCAATACCCCAGGACCTAGAAGGCTACATGTGGCCTTGAGATCACAGGTTCTCCACCCCTGGTCTAGATAATAGCCCTTATCTTTGGAACAACTGCCAAGGCATTCCTATTGAGAAATTTAGAATGAATGAATTTCGACATTTTGCATGTCCTACCTGAGTATCTCTGAACTCCCAATGAGGCATCAGGGTAAAAAAAAATCTGTTCACCACAGATATATTTTTTTCCATAAACCTCTTGTAAGGGCCCCATTCATTTCTTTAGTGCTTGATATGGATTGCTAGATCAAATTTTAGGTGGACGACCACTATCAAATATTTAGTCTTTAGACTGATTTATTTGATCATGCGGTGGTAAATTCTCTCTCCTATGGATATTCCATTAATGTGTGGGTTGGAGGAAGGGAGAGAAGAGGGAGAGGTGTTTTGAGCCTATTGATAACTTCTCCATGAGGCATCAGGAAAAGCACCTGACTTTCTCTCTTTTCTAGTTTGTGTTAGGTTTCCATTGATAAACCCATTAGAAAGTGGTTCATAGGTTTTGTTTTATTAGGGATGACCTTAATTAATGGAGACAACTGCCCACATGGTATGATTTGGTTGGTGACTCTTGGTTTTTTTGTTGGGGGGCAAAATTTTCTCTTTTACAACCAACTGCAGGGACATACTGTTTTCCTGATTGATTATTCCTTTTGGAATAAGATATTCAAGTCTCTTAAAAAATTCCTATTGTCAATTTAAGAGTTAATTCAATATCTGCTATTGTCAGATTGTCTTTCTTTAATACCGAGTAGCTAAGTGAGCAAATTGTCATTGTTTCTCATCTCAGCCTGGAATAGAATTGTTACAGGCAGTGCTTTAATGAGGGAAAAGTAACCAAAGGTTTATACCAATGCACTGACTGTATCTGACATCCATAGGGAGTATACAGTGATATTCCAGCCCACCTTTTCTGCCATTTAGTTCTATGTTTCCCACCCCTGCTGTTTTATCTCTCCTACTCTGCCTCTGTGAATTTGGGATTGTAGGCCATGTTTCAAAGTGTAGGATGGGCTCTCTGGGAGATGATACTGATAGTGCACGGGGCTGGTGGAGGCATGTGCTGCCCTACTCAACTGAATTAACCAGGTGGCAGAATTCAGTCTTATAGATCTAGGTCCAGGATTGATCCTGATGTGACCCTGACATCTTCTGCTGCAGAATCTGTTATTTTTGAATGATTCCAGACTGTATGTCACTACTGATCTGTTGAAAGTGTGACAGAAAGATATATTAGGACTGAAAGCCATTTTTATATTTTATCACTTTGTTAATATGTAATTTCTAGACAAAGAGCATTGCTTAGAAACTGCAGAGAATATTTTTTGTTAATTGATTTGAGCTAATTGCATACACTATTAACACATACCATTTGCCAACAGGGGTTTATCTGTTCTTTGCTGCATGCACAATATTTACTTTCCAGGGAAGTGTGAATGTGTTATAGTTTTATTCCTCTCAGGTGTTTTCTTTTACATTGTTGTGTTAGCATATTGATATCTTTAGGACCACCATAAACTGACCTGCTATGAGGCTCAGAGGGTAGAGATAGCTAACTGCTGATCAGCCCAGATGGAAATCTAAAACACGTTTTAATTCTTGCAGTCCAGTGCTTTACGTGCATAGGACTTGTCCTTGCCTCCCAGGCTGCATGCCCACATAGAGGAGGTCAGGAAATTGGCAGCATGGTGTATGGAAATAGAGTGAGAATTAGCTTTCTTCAGTGTATGCTAAGATAACCCATTCAAAAAAGGCTAAAAACAGGAAAAAAAGACAGATACCAGGGACTGCTGAAAATAAATTCTAGTACATTGGTCTACATATATTTTGTAAAATTACCTTCCCATATTATATTTCTCTCTTTACCCTGTTTTCTCCTCTCCTTTCCCATTTTCCTCTCTTTTTTTATTTGCTACCTTTCCTTTTCTCTGCCCTTTCCTGATACCATTCTCCCTGAACCACATATGTTCTATGGTTTTCGTTTTCACTGTATTTTTTTACCTAGAATAAGGTACTTTGACTCAACCATAGGGAAAAGAAGGAAGTCAAACATTTATGCCTGTGTTAATTAAGCTGCCAGGGAGTTGTAAAAGAAAGAACCCTTTTGTGGGTGAGCACAATCGGCTGTTCCTGTAGCCATGTGGGAGAGAAAAGGAATTTATTCTTGTGGGAGCTTTGGGATAATTAGAGAACAGAAACAAGGTCTGCAAAGTCTGATGAAAAACTCAAATGTGGTTGCTTTGTGTTGGCATTTTTCTTAGTATCTTTGAATTCATGCTGTTTCTCCTTCAATTCTGTGGGGGCTACATTTTGACTGGCATGGAATATACATGCATCTGAATCCCATCAGTGTCTCCCTCAAATCAATCATTCGGGCTACTGGGGAAACACTCTAACCATATATGCTTCCATGTTTGTGACATATGCACATATGCATATATAAATATATAAACATATTAATATATACAAACATATATAAACATATACACCTATGTGTGTATATCTATGTACATATACACATATAAACACACATGCAAATATGCTAAAATCGCTTGAACCAGCCACATATTTTGCAATATATTCTGACTCAGCTGTGACCTTAGAAGACATAACCACAGATTCCTCAGCATGGTGGACAATTTTATATAATTTTAATCTCTGCTGAAGCCTGTGGAACAACTTTTCTGTCATATCCTGAAAGCTATTGTGTTATTGGTTTACAGATTTTTAGTTCATTAATGTTGGGTATCCCTAGGTTGAAGATTGTAAATTTTGTTATTGTAAAATATTAATCAGAGTGCAATAAATGAATGAAAAATATATTTATTGTTCACCCACCATGTGCAAATTTTTGTGCTAGGTTAGGAAGAGAGGAAAATTTTAAAATGCATTTGTGATGTATTTTGTATTTATGCTTCTTAAATATCCTTTTTCCTATACCCAGAGACATCCTATATAACAAATACTCTCTTAAAAGAAAAAAATGAGAGAAAAAAACAAACAGTAAGATGAAATCAATATATTGGAAAAATCAGAAAATACATGAAATGATCCAAACCCCCATGGTATCTCACATCTCTGCAAAGTATGCGAGGAACTGTCTTCTCACATCTCTCTTCTGGAGCTGTGTGGGAATAGGCAGAGCCTAAGGATGTGAACTCAGGGCTCACAGAGAATGCAAACTACCTTGAATAAATATAAACAGTAAAAGAAGTTCCAACCATCACATGGGAAAATTCCTACAGGATCCTGAGCCATTCTGGCACTATGCTTTGTTCTGGTTCTTTATAGTATCAGACCAAGCCTGGTATTGGTGTGGTGATAAATGACATTACTTTGTCTTGCTGACACCTATGATGACTGGCTTCTTGTGGGAGATTTTTTGAAATTTGATGTTCAGAAGAAACAACTTAAGATACATACATTCTATGCACACACACACACACACACACACACACACACACACACAGTATCCAACATCACTATTTCTGCCCGCAGTCCTAAGAAGTAAAAGTTCATATGAAGAATGATAGGTCCTCTAAAATAGAGAAGCTCCAAAGAAAATCTCAGTTGTATTCTCTAGGCTCTGTTTAATAAGGAAGCAAAAGTAAATTAGGCTTTACAAAAACATTTTTAAAATAGTTGCAATAAAAAGTATTTTATACTTGACTATTAGATATTTAGAAGACTCAGTTCCATCTACTACTCCTTTTTCTTTAGCATTCTGGTTATTTGAGGCTCTGTTTTATACTTTTTATATGCTGGTTTTTCTCTCTGTTTTTTCTAATCAAATATAACTAATGAGAGTTGATGAATTTTACCCACTGATAAATCATTCATGAGACTTTAGTCTTGAAAACCTTCTTGTATTAAGTAAAGAAGCTTTTGGGTCTTAAGGTGAAGCAATGGATAAAATCAGTTTCCATGATAATCTACGTAGAACAATTTATTTTCCTACCACAGAATGACTAATGATTGATTAAGTGACAGAGTGGCAAAAGACTTTTGAAGATCATTGAGTTTTTCCTCTTATTGGACAGTTAGGTGGTCCAGTGGATAGTGTCAGCCTCATAGTCAGGAAACCCTGAGATCAAATTTGTAATCATATACTTTACTTGCTGTGTGACCCTGGGTAAGTCATTTAACTTCTATTTGCCTCAGTTTCCTTATCTGTAAAATGAGGACAATAACAGTTCCAATTTCCCAGGGTTGTTGTGAGGATCAAATGAGTTAATAATTGTGAAGTGTTTGGTACTGTGCTTGGCCCATAATAAGTGCTACATAAATATTAGCTATATTGCTGCTGCTGCCAACAATACACACACACACACATACATGCACACACACACACACACACACACACACAATAGCTGGTCTATTTGACTCCAGATGCTCTTAACTGTAATTGTTTTTGTGGTCTGCTGGCATATTCATGTCTATTAATGATCACTTTAATCATGTTACTCTCCAGCTCAAAAACTTTCAGTAGCTCCCTCTTTACTACTGAATCAAACCTTTTTAACTGTTAAGGCTTCTATAGTGTGGCCCCATCTTACTTGTCTAGTTCCTTTTCCCACTATTCTTCCACGGTTACAGCCTGCTATAGTCAGAATTATCTCTTTAAAATTCCATAAGCAAGCCATTTTCCTTTCAGCTTTACACTAATAATGTTCCTTACATTTGGAATACTCTTCTTCCCTAACCGTATTCAGTCCCACTGCCTTGATGAATCTTTCCCTGACTAGGACAGTCCTCATCTATATCTCTCTCCTTTGAGCTCTTAAATAGCTCAATCTGTGCCACAAAATGCAGTGTTTAATTATATATTATCTGATACAATATAACATCACTGTCACTTCATGTGCTTTTGTCTTGTCTCCATTTCAACTGGAAGCAATCGTGCTTTTCTTGTGCTATAATTTTTACACTTTGGCTCATAATGCCTGCTTTGCCCATAGTAGGTGCTTAGTAAACAAATGTCTGTGGATTCATTAATTTTTAAAGATCTGTCAAATAGATTTTTTCACTGCACTTAGGTATCTGATCCAGCCTTAATCATTGTCCAGCTTTATGTTTAGGCTTTAACAAGTTCAGTGAATCAGGCATTTGCTATGTGTACTACTTATAAGATCTGTTAAAATTTTTCCCTCCTCCTTGTCTTCCTCCAACTCCCACAAAAAAGAGTTTTCGCTCCCATGTGGTTTCTATTTCAGAGTCTGCTCTCAAAATATCACAGTGATTTGCTTTCCTTGTGGGTCTCACAAATGAGTCCAAAGTGGAAAATCAAAGGAGGTCCCCTTCAAGGTCTTCTAGTCCAAATGATAAGCCATTCACCCAACTTATGAATTTAATATTGTACACAGCTTAATTTAATGAATGTTTATGTGTACACCAAAATATAATACCTCCCCCAAGAATCAGAGTAGTATGCATACTTTGGACATTTAAAAGTGTAACTTGGAGAAATTTCTTGCTATAATCAGTGTAAATTGATAAGCCTCCACACCATGCCACAGGGTCTTGGATTTTAGAGATGGCAGATGTCAGTCAGCACCATGGTCAAGAGTCGTAGCTAAACCCTAAGTAATGAATCATTCCTAGACGTGGGAGAGCTCCAGTTTGATTCAAGTAAGCTACAATGCATTACTGCTATGTTTGTGGAGGAAGTAGGCAGCATACAGTAAAGAGATTTAAGAAATAGGCTTAATGAAATCTATTGCTGCTAGTTAACAGGCTGGCTCTCATTGTAGAGCCTTTGTATTTAATTTCCCCATCTAGTATAGTGCTTTGTATATAATACATACTTAGTATATATTGAATTAAATCACTTTTAGAGACTGATTCAGACCCAGTTGGGTCTCTGGGTTTTAAGAAGGATTTGCATACACTAGGAGTTGTCCTTTATGTGGACAACTCTATCTATCATTCCTAGAATGCTGATCCTTTGGAAGGTCTTTAGAAGATCCAACTGTTATGTCTCTCCTCTTTTCACAAGGATATTTAGTATACTGAGGCTACTCTTAGTATCTTTCTCATGGCTAGAGGTCACAGAAAGTACATTAGGAGCTCATATAAAGCTTTTCTAGAACAGCCTGGGATGTACTTTAGATATAGGCAATCAGAGACTTTTCCCAATCAACACAGAAGAGGGCCTTTTAAATTATTTAATATCACCCCCACATTTTATAAATAAAGGAAATGAGGAGCAAAGAGATGACTTACTTCCTGACTCTAAGGACAGAATTTCTGTCATTAAACCATGATGTTTAGATTGAAATACATCTATTATTTGTCCTGAAAACTGAGATTGAAGAGAGTTGATCTTAAGCCTGGAAAAAACTAGTACCAGTATGTCATGTAGACAAGCAAGGAAGGAGGTCATTCAGGCTTTTGCTAGCAACTGTTCTTAGTAGAAATGGCTACCAAAAATGATAAAGAACTTTAGTATTTCCTTTACTTCCTACCTTCTTCAGTTAGAAAGACTTAAACAGGTAACATACACGGGGTTGGGTGGGGGAAATGGGGTGGGGGAGAGATAGAGAAGTTGCTCAACCCAGAGGGAGTGCAAGAATCTTGAGTTCTTGTTCTGGCTCAGTCACTAACTGGCTGTGTGACCTTGAAAATGTTTTGTCTAAATGGTCACTTCAGTATGTTTTGGGCTGGAACTTCTCCCAGAATTAATTGGTATCATTCTGGATAATGGTTTGTTTAGCATGGGTTTATTGAAATAGCACTCAACTGGGAGTACTATTTCTCAACCCCTCCCCTTCCACTAATTTTTTCTCTTTGTATAGTCAATATCTCCCTTGTGTCCTTGGTGTGCACAGAAACTTCAGTTTGAAAGGAAAGTATTGCATCAAGTAAATTTATACAAAAGAATTAGGGACAAAAGCAACTAACCTTTAAGAAACGTTTTTTCGTTTTGGTAAAAGACCTCCTGGAGACAGTGAAGCAATGTTAAGGAAATGCAGCTATGGTGAGATGGACGACTGAACTGGAAGCCGGGAGTACCTGTTTTTTAGCGTGGGTTCTGTTCTTACCTTGCTTTGTGGTTTTGAGGAAGTCATTTCATTTTTCTGTGACTTGGTTTCCTCACTTATATAAGGGGAGATTTGGACTAGCTGATTTTGAAGGTTTCTTCTAGACAGGAATTCAGTGAATCAGTAATGGTGCAGTGATAGATATAAGCTTACTCCATCTCAGAGTGAGGTCATGTTTAACCTGCCCTGTTAACAGAGGATCACTCCCCCTACTTCACCAGTTCATTGTCTAGTATTGTAGATTTTTTTTTTTCTGGAATTTCTCCTGTAGTTCATTATTTCACCACCGGGTGTCCTCCCCCTAAAATGAAAACTAGTTCTCGTTAGTGATCAACCAAACCAATTTTTAAGGTGTCTTCTAATTTATTTTTCCTGCTGTGTCTCTGCCCTATTGAACAGAAAAATAGAACTAGCCATAATCTATTGTTTCTGTTAAAATACAAGAGAAAGGAAAAAGGGAGCCAGCTTCCTTCTCCAGGATTACGACAACAAAAAACCCCCAAAACTATAATGTTTAACATCAAGCACAATTTGTATCTAAACATTCAAACCAGAGAAGTACTTGAGTTGTTTATCTCCTCTTCCTTTTACATTTCATTATGGATAATAATGCCTCCATGGGAGTTGCAAATGAAAATGGTTTCCTTAATAATCTTGCCCTTCTCTATTTAAGAAACATTATTTCTTTTGTTGATGTGTTTGTTAACAGTGGTAATGACTTCCATTTCTGAAAAGCTTTTTTCCTTAATAAATATCTCAGACATCCTGTCAAGGCAAAGGAGGAAGTCAATTTAGATGACATCAAAGTAAGACCCGGGATCTGTGTGACACACAGGAAAGGACAAGCTTGACAATATTCTGGGGGACTGGCATTGAAGAAATGACCATTCTGCTTATTTCATATCCAAATCCAGCAATACACATAGCCCCCCAAACACCCTCCCTGCCTCAAGTCTCTGCCTACTCTAATCTGTCCTCTACATCATCTTTCTGAAGTGGTTTTCCTAAAGTACAGTTCTTACTGTGCCATTCCATGACTCAGTAAACACTAGTGGTTCACTGTTACCTGGAAGCTGAAATCCAAACTACTCTATTTGGCATAGAGTGAAAGTCCTTCATATCCTGCTTGTAGCCAGTACTGTTATACAATCCTTTCCAGGCACTCTACAGTCCACAAGCTGATGCTCTCTGTTTGTCATACATGATACTCTATTTTCCATCTCTGTGTTTTACAGGGGCTCTTTGCTATACCTGGAATTCATGTCTTCTTCACCTCTACCTCTGGGGTCCCTCGTTTTCTTCAAAGATCAGCTCAAGCATTCCTTTTGCATTGGGTCTTTTCTGTTCCCTCACATTTTAGTTTTTCGCTCAATAAAAAAAAAAAGCTCCTGAAAATACAGGAAATGTTTCATGTTTTGTTTTCATATCTTCAGCACCTAGCACTGTACCTGCCACATGCTAAGTGCTTAATAAAGACTTGTTGATTGAATAACTAGAAAATTTAATTAACCTGAATATTTCATTCCACAAGTTTCCTGGTTAATTGATACTTTATTGGAAACGTTTTTGGTTGTCAGCAACAGCAATAAGAACATACCATCTCCACTCGTGCCTACTTGCTAACTGCAAATTATGTGTCTTAAAAGATGTTGTGTTGAGGGAAAATGACATTTGGTGCTGCTGTAATTATTGTAGTTTGTTTTCAGGGATATAAATTGTGAGGATAAAACATACTAAATTTAACACTATTTAAAATTACCCATGATCGCCATAGACTGTGGCATACTGAAAATGCTAATTAAAATATTTTGTGATATTTGCATAGAGTACTGGGATAAATCTTTTTAGATGTCTCTCAGAACCTCACCAGTTATAAGCCAATGAAAAATTTTCAATGGAAGTTGAGTTAACCAGAAGATGTAATTAGTAGGAACAGAGTATCCTCTATGAAGCATTGTAGTATATGCTACAAAAAGAGAGGTTAATGGACACAGTCTCTGACCTTGAGTAGTTTGCTAAATTATAATATGTCTTTTAATGATCTTGAATATGGCTTTTTTTTACTAATGTTTTATTGTCTTGTTCCTAGTCAATCCTTAAAGCTTCTTATAATGTGGAGATGATCCTAGTTTCTTAAAACCTTTGATTTTAGAGAGTAAATCAAGGTGGAAAGCCTTTACATACAATCCCAGTGAAATATTGAGTCAGATGTAAGTGGACCAAAGTCAACTCACTACAGAGACATGTTAGTCTTAGAGGCTAACTCCTAGGTAATGAATGTTTTTAACCTATAACAATGCATGAAGTATTTTTAAAAATTGCCCTCAGTCTTGTACAGTTCTCTTCTTACACAGTCATGGTTGAAACAAGGGCAGAGGGTGCCTAAGAATCACAGTTTTAAAAAAATCTAAATGTCTTTGTCCAGTGATCAATGATGCATATATTATTGGAAGAAATAAAGCACATCGACATATATAGTCTCACAATAAGTAAAGCAAGGAGACATCAAACATTGCAAATGTTCGAAAGATGGCTCCAAGCTCTTCCTGAAGAGACAAAAGTTGATGGATTTGGTTTTGTTATGTGCTCAAAGACAATAAAATTTGGGGTATATAGCTCTGTTTTCTTGTAGCCCTCAGGATAAACACAACCAAAAAGACCAATGTGAAAATAGTCACAGGTTTTGTATTAATATCTCTTTCAGAGAATGAAGTATAGATCTGTAATGAAGAACTTGAGAGGATTCTACAAGTCAACATACATTTTAATAGTGCTTTATCGTAAATTGATTCAGTAGAGAAAAATGTAGCTTTAAAGACTTTTCCAACAAGAAGGAACGCATGCATATGTTAAGATAATGCCTGATTCATTGGTGAATATAAGCTATTCCATTTGATGATTCCCTAATTACTGTCAAGGGAAGCATAAAACAAGGAGACAATGCTTGTCAAGGCCATTTGCCGCAGTCCTGAATTAGGTTCAAATGGAATAGAGATTGCCTGTAAATAGTGAAATGAATGCATCTGTTGGTAAATGAGGTAGTGCTGATTATAAAAAGTCTCACAATATTATAAGGCCCATGGAATCTATGAATACTCAGAAAGAGAAAAATTGTTGAAAAAATCTATTGTTTATTATATGACTTGCAGTTTACTGATGAGTTCAGTGAATTAGGAAATCAATCAATCAATAAATGTTTAATAAGAAGCCATTGTTTTTTGCTAAGCATCATGTTAAATGTTAATATTAGATACAAAGATCAAAAGGAAACAACTCTTGCTTCATTCTTCTTTTTAATGGAGAAGACAACAAGAATGTATCTAGGATAGACCGCAGCTGAGTTGGAACTAGAGTTGAATTAAAGAAAAAGAGTGAGGTAGTTTCTTTTTAATTTTTTCCAATTAAAGGCACTTTTCTTTCCCTTTCATTTTCTTCTTCCAATGGAACAAAGAAAAAAAGACTTTGTAGCAAACATGCATAGACAAGAAAAGCAAATTCCCATATCGGTCATGTCTAAAACATTTCTAATTTTGCATCTTTAGTCCATTATATCTCTGTCAGTTAGAGAACATTCTATATTATATTATTGGCCCTCTAAAATCTTCCCTGCTTTTTGAACTCAGTTTTTTTTTGCAGGGCAATTGGGAGTTGTGACTTGCCCAAGTAAGTGTGTCAAGTGTCTGAGGGCACATTTGAACTCAGGTCCTCCTGACTCCAAGGCTGGTGCTCTATTCACTGCACCACCTAGATGCCCCATTCTCTGCTTTTTGCATTGATTACATTCTTAAAGCTTTCAAAAATTTTACAAAATTCTTCCCCTTGTCTTTAAGAATTGTTCCTTTTAAATGTTGTTTTGATAAATTGTTCTACTTCCATTACTTTATTCTGCATCAGTTCATACAAGTCTTCCCAGGGCCTCTGAAATTTTCTTAGATAATTTTTATGGCACATAGTATTCCACTACATTCATATACTATTTGTTTAGCAATTCCTCTCTTGATAGGAGCCCCTTTCATTTCCAGTTCTTGGCCACTAAAAAAGAGCTGCTATAAATGTTCTTGCACATATGGCACCTTTTACTCTTAAAAGAATACCTTTAGGGATATGGACCTGTTAGTTGTATTGTTGGGTCAAAAGGTATGGACAGTTAGCTCAATGACTTGTTAGGTGCAGATCCAAATTGCTTTCCATTATTGCCCTATAAATTCACAGGTCTAGCAGGAGTGCATCAACATATCCTCTTTCCCATATCCTAGATGAATTTCATTAAGAAATTTATAAAATTCTTTCAATAAAAGCCTTTCCTTTTTTATTTCTTTGTTTTGCTTTTTGGAGTGGTAAGACAGGGCAATTGCAGTTAAGTGACTTGCCCAAAGTCACACGGCTAGTAAATGTTAAAAGTCTGTTGTATTTTTAGGAGACCTAAACAGTGTGCAAGTACAAAATCCTTCCCCTTGTCTTTAGTTCCCTCTCCAGATTGCATTATGATAGCAGAGGATAGTTCTTCTACATAGGGGTTGCAGTAAAGAGCTAAAATACAGCCCACAAAATGAACTCCTTAACTAATAAAGTTGGAGATGACAATGAGAATCTAGGTCAGGGAATTATTTTATACTTCCTCCTTATTCTACAAAGAAGTTGAATTGGATGAAGTTGATGGCCTCCAAGATTTCATCCAGTTCTATAACTATGATCTTATGATTCTAAGGCTATAGAAAGATATTTCAGGTTCCAATGATTCTGTTACTAATATAAAAAGCATGAAGTGTTTATTAAGTACATATTATGAGCCAGGGGCAAAGAATAAAACAGTCCAAAATTTTAAAGAGCTTATTTCAATTCTTACTACATCGGAACATTGTGTGCACACTCTCTTTTCTAGTCTAACTTATATATTAGAATTTCTAAAGTACCCTCTTTGTGTTAGCTTAGAGAAAATCTTTTGGAAAGCCAGTGAGACTAAGTCCTAGTTTATTAACAGCTCCTTTAAAAAATTAACTTGTTTATTTTTAGTTTAAATTATTGATTTCCACAAGATTTTGAGTTATAAATTTTCTCCCCCTCTTTCCCCTAACCCCCAAAACAGCGATCCCACTGTGAACCCCCTCCCCTAATCTGCTCTCTCCTATATCCTTCCCCATCACCCTTCTGACTTTCTGGTATAGCAAGATGTATTTCCCTAACCCAGTGCCTGTATATCTTATTTCCCAGTTGGATGTAAATAATGATAATAATAATAATAATATATTAACATATGCTTTTAGAACTTTAAATTCTAAATTCTTTCCCTTCCTCTCTTGTCCCCCACCCTCACTAAAAAGACAAGCAATTCAATACAGGTCATACATGTGTAGTTATGCAGAACATCTCCACAATGGACATATTGTATAACACGGATGATATTTCCCTCAATTCTATCCTGCCCTCCCCTTGTTCTGTTTTCTAATTTGTCCCTGTCGCTTTACAGAAGTGTGTGCTTCTGACAAAACTCCCCCCAACCTGCCCTCCCCTCCATTATCCCCCTCTCATCTCCTTCCCCACTACTCCCCTGCAGGGTAACATACCCATTTTAGAGTGTATGTCATTCCCTCCCTAAACCAAATTCATTGAGAGTAAGATAAAGTAATTCCCCTTTTGCCTTCCTGTTCTTGCCCTCCATTGTAACTGTTATCCCTTGCCTCTTCTATATGAAATGATTGACCCCATTCTGTCTCTCCCTGTCTCCTCTTATACTATTCCTCTGCCACCTCTTAATTTCACCTTTTAAAATATCATCCCTTCCTATTCAATTGACCCTGTGCCCTCTGTCTATGCACACAATATGCACACATTCCTATATGTATTCATATGCATATATACCCTCCTATGCAGACATTTATGTATGTATACATATGTATACATTTATATTCCCTTCACCTATCCTCATACTTAGAAAAATTTCATAAGTCACAATTCTAATTTTTCCATGTTGGCATGTAAATAGTTCAACTTTGATAAGTTCCTTATGGTTTTTTTTCCCATGTTTTCCTTCTCATGCTTCTTGTA
Organism: Pseudocheirus occidentalis; assembly: GCA_028646575.1. NCBI lineage: Eukaryota > Metazoa > Chordata > Mammalia > Diprotodontia > Pseudocheiridae > Pseudocheirus > Pseudocheirus occidentalis. The sequence goes on from CM053597.1 coordinate 71,588,835, forward strand.
TTTGAATGTCAAATTGTCAAATTCAGTTCTGTTTATTTTCCTCAAGAGTGCCTAAAAGTCCTCCACCTCATTGAATGACCATATTTTCCCCTGAAACATTATACTCAGTTTTGCTTGGTAGGTGATTCTTGGTTTTAATCCTAGCTCCCTTGATTTCCAAAATATCATATTCCAGGCCCTTTGATCCCTTAATGTAGAAGCTGTTAGATTCTGGGTTATCCTGATTGTGTTTCCACAGTATTCAAAT
>CM053597.1:71589181-71606274 GCA_028646575.1 Pseudocheirus occidentalis
TGCTACCTCTTAATTTCACCTTTTAAAATATCATCCCTTCCTATTCAATTGACCCTGTGCCCTCTGTCTATGCACACAATATACACACATTCCCATATGTATTCATATGCATATATACCCTCCTATGCAGACGTTATTCACTGGAATTCTTTCAAGTTCTATTTTGCCCTCTGTTTCTAAAATTTTTTTCTTGAGAAATTTTCCTTCAATTTTCCTTGAGAATTTCTTGAAGGATGATTTCTAGGTTCTTTTTTTGATAATGGCTTTCAGGTAGCTCAATAATTTTTAAATTATCTGTCCTGGATCTATTTTCAAGGTCAGTGGTTTTTTCAATGAGATATTTTACACTGCCTTTTATTTTTTCATTTGTTTGGACTTATTTAATAGTATCTTGATTTCTCATAAAAATAATTGGCTTCCATTTGCTCCACTCTAATTTTGAAGGAATTATTCCCTTCAGAATGCTTTTGAGATTCTTTTTCTATATGGCAAATTCAACTTTTTGAGGCATTCTTCTCCTCATTGACTTTTTGGGCCTCTTTTGCCATTTGAGTTAGTCTATTTTTTAAGGTGTTATTTTCTTCAGTCAGGTTGTTTACTCCCTTATCATGATTTTCTTACATCATTCTCATTTCTCTCCCCAACTTTTCCTCCACTTCCCTCATTTGGTTTTCAAAATCATTCTTAAGCTCCTCTATGGCTTGTAACCAGTCTACATTTTTCTTGGAAGCTTTTGATATGGGAGTTCAGACTGTGTTGTCTTCCTCCCATTCCATGCTTTGATCCTTTTTGTCCCCCCAAAAAGGATTCTAGCATTCAATTGCTGTTCTTACTTTGCTTCCTTTGCTTGCTCATGTTGCCAGTCAGTTACTTGACTTTTGGGCTCAGTAAAATTCTGCTTTCAGAGGATAGAACTCTATTCCAAACTGCTGGGGTTTTCACAGTTGCTGGAGCTATTAGGAGGCCACAGTCTCTGCAGCCCCCACCAGCTTTGGCTCACTGGTCACACACCTCAGGACCACCACCCAAGACAGCGATCCCAATCCAGGCAGCTCAAGGGAAGAACACTTAGCCTCTGAATGATTGCTTGTCCCTCCTGCAATCTACAGGCTACAAGCTCTGAAGCTGCCATGTGGAGGTGACTTCAGGGCCATTGCCTCAGACTGCTTCTAGCTCTGGAGGCAGTTGGCTGGACCCTCTCCCCCAAATTTAGCCAAGTTCCACTGACCTTTTCCCTTTGTCCTCGGCTCTTATGGGTTGGTAATTCTGGAAACTACCACAGCTGCTGGTTATCTGCTCTCCTGAAAGCTCCAGCCAGGGCTTCTCCTCGATGACCTGGGGCTACAACCTCATGGGGCTGGGCTCTGCTCCCAGCATGCTGTGATGAGTCCTTTCTGTCCAAATGACAGGCTGCCTTCAGCAAGAGCCTTGCTTCTCTGTCATTTTATGAGTTCTGGAGCTCTAAAATTTGTTTAGAGTCATATTTTATAGGTATTTGAGGTGGTTATGGTGGGAGCCATGGAGTTCTCCTGCTTCTACACTGCCATCTTGACTCTGCCCCCGCCTTAACAACTTCTTCAGAACTTTGGAGATCCTCATTTTGGCAAAGTGCTAAAATGGTACCTTTCATGATTGGCACTCTTGATAGTTCAATGGGCCATGCTTCTCTTAATCATAATCTCCTCATCACAGAAACAGAGTCTGCCTAGGAAATGTCCAAAATTGTAGCTCAAGTGTTACTGGCTACTAGACTGCAAGACTGTTCATAAATAGCATCTGCTCACCTTTTTTCTCAGAAGAGGTAGAACTGAATGTTATGGATGTGTGTTATACTTTTGGATACTGGCAGTGTGCCACCTGCAAATTGGGACTTCATCTCTGAAGGTCAAGTGGATACTACTCAGATAGCATTAAATCCTTCTCTCCAAGGAAAACTAACATGCATGTCTGAGTAAATGATATGGACACTATAATAATGCCCCTTTAAAAAATTAAAACATCACCATGCATAATTTACAGCTGACCTCCAAAGCTCTGAAAAATAGATTGGAGATGTAGAAGACAGGATTTAGAACTGGTATGATCCTTTGACTATCTTGTGCCTCTCCTTTTCTTATGGCTTTACATCGCCTCATTTCAACCAATACTGCAAATAATAACACTAATGATTAGTTCACTCCTTGATACTATATCCAATGATCAGGTTTGGCTTTGATCATGGTTGTGGATTAGACCAAGTTTATCTTTGCCACAGTCTCACCCCTTTTTTGTGCTTTTCTCTGTTTGCTTTCAGTACCCTCATACTATTTCTTCTTGTTGTCCTATTCAGTCCTCCTGTACTATCTACTTCTCAGATAAATGTGAATATTAATGGCTACCTATTACCCTTCCCAAGTAAGATATTGACATTTCATAGAGACTTACTGGAAAATAAAATGCAACAAAACTCCTGATAGAAAGCAGTGGTTCTAATGCTAAGAAAGTGTGGGTCTTTGCTTCTGATAGGGCTCACTCTTTAGGGAACAAATGGAATCATGGTCAGTCAGTGACAACCTATCATTATGGGATAATATGTTAGACTATATGCTGAGCAGAGCACACTGACATTCAAGTGACTAGTTTCCTTTCACTTGGTCTTGTTGTCTTTGGCTTTTATAAAGTTTTCACTTATCCTTATACTTTCCCTTTTCTTCTACCTAGACTTCTGACTTCTTTGTTCCATGCATGTCCAGTATGCCTTCATATCCACATGCCCATCTTTACTGCCATGATGACACCTCTTGCACAGTTTCTGATATTCAGCTTCACATTTTCATTTTTCATTTGCTACAGTCAGTCACAACACTCAATGACCAATTCCTTCCCGCTAAATCAGTGGTTCTCAACTTTTCTAATGCTATGACCATTTAATACTTGTACGTGGACATACCTCCATGTGTGTGGACCCACCCAGAGACAGATAGAGGAATGGTGTCTTGGTTAATAAGACCACCAGAAATATGTGGTTTCTGATGGGCTTAGGCGACCCCTGTGAAAGGGTCTTTTGACCCCCAAAGGGGTCGCGACTCACAGGTTGAGAACCACTGCCCTAAATAATGAATAGTTTCTCCTGACCTACAGCTGCAATAATATTGTCATCTGCTTGGATAGTGCAGGATGTATAGAAGAGAAATATTGCCACAGCGACAGAGGAAGCTGAGTGAGGAAGAAAAACTTTTGATTTGGGGGAGGAAAGGGTCTTCTGCTACCTCAATGACTGGCTACTGAGTAATGAGTGGAATATAGCCAGAAAGAAAAGAAATTATTCTATGAAAAACTGATCAAAAGAAAAGGCTTGTTGCAAATAGGGAAATATGTGTATGGTGTTTGTTATGTTCTAGGTACTGTGCTAAGCACTCTACAAAAATCTCATTTGATTTTCACAACCTAATGAGGTAGGTGTGATTATTATTCCCATTTTATATTGAGGAAATTAGAGTATAAATGACTTGCCCAAGGTCATACAGCTAGTCACTATCTGAAGCCAGATTCAAACTCAAGTATTTTGGATTCTAGGCCTAACTTTCTGTCTACTGGATCACCATTAGACCACTTACCCTTTTTTCTCTACTTAATAATGAAGTTTTTCCTTAACTATTAACGTTCAAGAAAAATGAACCACTTTCACACACACCCTCCTTACTATTTACTGAAGTAATAAAAACAAAGAATTGGGACTTTCTATCCCTCTTTTTATAGTACTTCAAAGCTGCAGGAAACATGGGTTCTTTTCCCATTCCTACCACAACTAACTGAATGAACAAGTCATTTAACTTGTTGGGGTCTTTGTTTTTTCACCTCTCCCTCTCACTCTATCACGTACTTTAAGTGGGGAGACACAAGTATTTGCAATAGACCATAGTCAAAGCAAAGAATATTTTATTTTGGAAACACATTTCAGTTTTTCATTGCTCAAGCAGAGAAACTGCATTTCTGATTATAATATCAAAATTTTCTTTTCTCTTAGATTACAAAATTGTATCAGAGTTTCTCTGGAAACTGGTTTGCCTTAAAAGCTTGTATCCTCTAACTCTTTATATCATGAATATATAGTAGAAAATATCTATACTTTAGTTTAGTAAACCTTTAAAATCTTTAAAGAAAAATACAATTTTCAAATTAAAAGTGCTACACAAAGTCACCCAAGATGAATTCAAAGGTACTAAAGTTCTTTCTGTTTCGCAACATTAACTGTCCTAAAGAAACATGATAATTATATTACAGTTGTAATTATAAGAGTACTGGAGACTTGGGATTTGTAAACTTATACAAAGCATTTAACAACTGCTAACCTCAATTTTCTCAGTTTTAAATAGTAGATATAATATTGAGCTCTACCTTCCTCATAGTCTTAATTGGGAAAAATGTATAAATCTTAAAAGTGTATTGTTACTTAAATGTTTATTGTTACTAAATAAAGGGGAAAAAAGCATCCTGAAGTATCCTTTATCTTCTATCAACCTTTCTCAATGTTTTACAAAGGGATTACACATTGATTTTTTATTAGACCCTCTAGTTTAGTTATGAATCAATAAATCATCATAGATACTTCATGAATATCTAGTGTGTACAGAGCGTAGGGAGAGATTTTGAAGATGGGACAGAGACGATCTAGATAAGCAATTTGGTGATTAGATGGAAATAGTAGTAATGACACAAAATACAGGTAGAAATAGAAATGTAAAAAAATCACTTATGGTACACAGCTAAGGGGACTGGGAAATCTGAAATGAATCATAAGACAATTAGGATCAAATTAGCTCCTTCATTTATGTTTTTTTCATATTCTGAACTTCTTTATGATGTGGTTTATCTATAATGTAGAAGGAAACCAATTACTCCTATTTAGCCAACTCATCACTGGTAAAAGAAAGGTATTGTCATTGCTACTTTTGTTTTAAATCCATCAAACCATTTATTATATCTTTCAATTCTGAGAATATAGGGGCATTTCACTTGTAATGGTATGACTTAAAGGAGTGTGAACACCATCAACTCTTTTAATTTTCTGAAGTCTGGGCCTCAGGGGAGCTTATAGTCTAGTAGAGAGAAATTAGACAGAATAAAGTAACAAAATATGAGGGATGATGAAATCTTAGTAGCTATCTATTTCAACCTGTACTTGAAGAAGAATGCCTTCTACAACATTCTTGGAAAATAGTTATGTAGTCTTAATTAGAAAAGTTCTAGTAAAGAACAGCCCTTTGTCTCCTGAGACAGCCACTTTTAGGAAGATCTAATTTGAGGAGATTTTTTTCCTTAATGAAGCCTAAATCTGCCTTTTTAAAAATCTTCTACCCATTGCTATTACTTCTGCTGAGACCATGTAGAACAAGTGTATTCTTTTTCTTATATTACAGCGATTCAAGTACATGAACACAATAATTATATATATGGAATACTGTGTAAATGGTGGTACCTCTGGGTAACAAATTCTAATATTTATCTAGAGCTCCAGAGTGAGGTCATGACTGACATCTGCCTACATAGAAGTAATACTAGAAAGGTTGGAAATAAATGCTTTTTTCAACAGGGAAAGGTTATAGAGAGGAGATAAGATTGTCAAGGACAAAACCTTGAGGAACATCTGCTTTAAGGATTTGTTAAAGGGACAAGGAATTAGCAAAGGGACCAAAAAGAGAGAGGAGTTAAAGACAGAGAAAATGATTATGTAGTAGAAAGAATACTGAGTTGAATTTAGGAGATCTTTACTGAGAATTCCTCCTCATATCCTAACTATTGATTGAATTATGAACAAATAACTTCTGAGAGTCCCAGGTTCCTCGTCTATAAAAAAAGAACCAATACTATTTCTACTAACTATTTAATTGTTGTATGAACTATTTAATTAATTGTTGTGAAGAAAGCGCTTTGCAAATATTGAAGTATTTTTGTTACATTGATTTACTTTGGAAATTTAGGGTTCAAGTTTTCAGTCCCAAAAAGTTGTCTTTACATTTTGGAATATATGAATTATTGATAAATAACTTATGAAACTTACGAAAACAATGTCATGTAGAAATAATACACGGGAGGACTTCCAGGAATGGAGCCAAGATGATAGAGTAGAGAAGTACTCAGCCAATGTTCTTCTCCAAAGAACTTTAAAGTAATGCCTAAAATTGAATTCTGGAATGGCGGAAGTAACAAAAGGTCAGAATGAGAGATTCTTCCAGCCCAACATAATATAGAAGGTCAGAAAGTGAAATCTGTGTTATAGAGGAGGAGGATGAACTGGAGCCTGCTATCACTGGAAACACTAGTGGTGGGACTAAGTGGTGGTAACAGAAGCAGCAATAGTTTCAGGAGCTCTCAAGCCAGAGACAGTAAGGGGACCTGACAACTATTCATGAAGAGATTTCAAGGTCCCTGTATGTGAGTACTAGACACAGTTTTGTGACTCCATTGTGTTTACTTATTTCTGGCTCATAGTTTAAGAGCAGAGAGAACTCTTGGTCAAAAGGGAATGGAATCCCTGAGGGGAAGTATCATTCTGGTCTCCAGGGAGAAGGAGCCCGGAGAAGTAGTATCCATAGCAATCCTGAGGGATGAGGGGCCCTTCCTGGGTAAGGACCAGAGCGCAGACAAAGAGAGCAGTGACCACACTTCTCCCCAGATTATACCACTTAGGAAACACTGAAAACTTCTAAAACCCCAGAACTAGCTCTGAAAACAGAAGTGCAAAGGACCCTGAAGATTGAGATGGAATCTCTACCCACCTGTACCCTCCAGTTCTGGGAATAGAGCCCAACATTTACTTAAAGACCCAAATCAAGAAATAGAGTAAAAATATGATCAAATGACAAAAGAGGACCTGACCACAAGATGTTCCAATGGTGATAGGGAAGATTAAGACACAAACTCAGAAGAAGATAATGAAGTGAAACAGCTATAACTAAAGTCTCAAAAATGTGAATTGTACACAAGCCCAACAAGAATTTTCCTGGAAGAGCTAAAAAGTGACTTTCAAAATAATATGAGTGGTAGAGGAAAAAATAGGTATAGAAATAAAACCAAAGAAAGAAAATTAAGAAAATACAATTAACAGCTTGATAAAAGAGGCACAAAAAATACTGAAGAAAACAATACCTTAAAACATAAAATTGGCTGAATTGAAAAAGAGGTACAAAAATTCACCAGTGAAAATAACTTTGTTAAAATAGAATTAACCAAATGGAAAAAGAAGTATAAAAGCTCACCGAAGAAAATAATGCCTTACAAATTATTATTGTGCAAATTGAAGTTAATGACTCCATGAATCCATGAAGTTAACATTTCCAAGCAAGAAACAATTGAAGAAAGTAAAAAGAATTGGGGAAATGAAAGAAAATGTGAAATATTTCATTGGGAGAAATAACTGACCTAGAAAACAGATCAAGGAGAAATAATTTAAGAAATATTGGAGGACCTGAAAACTGTGGTCAAAAAAAGAGCCCAGACTTATTTCAAGAAGTTATCAAGGAAAACTGCCCCAATATCCTGGAACCAGACAGTAAAATAGAAATAATACTCCAATTTTCACCTGAAAGAAACATCAAAATGAAAACTCCCAGGAATATGATAGTCAAATTTCAGAGCCTCCAGGTCAAAGAAAAAATACTACAAGCAACCAGAGAAAAACCATTCAGATACCACAGAACCCTAGTCAAGATCACACAAGATTTAGCAGCCCCCAATTTAAAGGAATGGGGGGCTTGTTATATGATATTCTGGAAGGCAATTGGGTTGGACTGAAGCCAAGTAAAATCTACTAAGCAAAAACTGAGCATAATACTTCAAGGGAAAAGATGGATAATTAATGAAATAGAGGATTTTCAACCATCCTGATGAAAAGACCAATATTGAACAGAAAATTTGATTTTCAAATATAAGACTGAAGAGAAGCACAAAAAGGTCAACATGAAAGAGAAGTCAAAGGGACTCAATAAGTTTGATCTGTGTACTTTTCTATATGAGAAAAATAATAAAATTCCTTTATCATTGTTAGAGGAGTTAGAAGGTTTTTACATAGAAAGAGGGTGCAAAAATGAGTAGATTGTGTTGAAATATGGCAAAAGTGAAGTGAACAGGTGAGAAAGAGGGATGCTCTGTGAGAAGGAGACGGGAGAGGAAGAAGGGGGAAACTTATTTCATGTAAAAGAGGTATGCAAGGAAGAAATTTTACAGTAGAGGGAACAATGGTGGTGGTGGGAGTTAATTCTTGAAGCTCACTCTCATCCCAATTGGTTCAGAGAAGGGAAATTACACACACACACACACACACACACACACACACACGTGTACACACACATCTTATCCAATGTTGAAGAGAGGAAGGGAATAAGAGAAAGGGGAAGGGTAGTAAAAGGGAATGCAAATAAAAGGAGACAGAGGTCTGAATGAAAACAGATTTTAAATGAGTGACAGGATAAAAAGAGAGGATAGAAGAAAATTGGATGGAGGGAATACATAGTCAATAATCATAACTTTGAATGTTAATGGAATAAACTTACCCATAAAACAGGAGATAAAAGAATGAATTAGAAACCAGAATCCAACAATGTTATTTACAAGAAACATACTTGAAACAGACATGCATAGAGTTAAAATAAGAAGGTGGAGCAGGATCAATTATGCTTCAACTGAAGTAAAAAAAAAAGGCATGGGTAGCAATCATAATCTCAAAGAAAGCAAAAGCCAAAAAGAAGACCTAATTAAAAGCATGGAAACTATCTATCTAACAGGAACCATAGACAATGACAGAGTATCATTACTGAACATATATGCATCAAATGTCATAAGATCCAGATCCTTAAAGGAAAAGTTAAATCAATTACAGGAGGAAATAGATAATAGAAAATAAAACTATACTTGTGGAGGACCTCAGCTTTTCCCATCTCAGATATAGATAAATCTAGCCATAAAATAAATAAGAAAGAAGCCAAAGAAATAAATGGAATCCTAGAAAAGTTAGATATAATAGTCATCTGGAGAAAAATGAATGGGAATAGAATGGAGTATACCTTTTTCTCGGCTATACATAATACCTCCACAAAAATTGACCATGTTAAGGCATAAAAACCTTACAACTGAATGCAGAAAAACAAAAGTATTAAATGGATCATTTTCAGACGATAATACCATAAAATTATACTTAATAAGAAACCATGAGAACATAGCTAAAAACTCGTTGGAAAATAGAGCAATCCTAACTAATGAGTGGGTCAAAGAATAAAACATAGAAACAATAAAGTATTTCATTGTAAAGAATAACAACAATGAGATAACATTCCAAAATTTGTGTGACACACTCAAAGCAGTACTTAGAGGAACATTTATATCTCTAAATGCATATATCACAAAAAGGTAAACAGAACAGATCACTGAACTGGACAGGCATCTAAAAAATTAGAAAAAGAACAAATTAACAATCTCTAATTAAACATTGAATTGGAAATCCTGAAAAGAGAGCTTGATAAACCTGCATGTTAAAAATACCACTGAGCTAATAAAGAAAGCTAGGAGCTGATTTTATGAAAAAAAACCTACAATAAAGTAGATAAACCATTGGACATTTTGATTGAAAAAAAAGAAAATAAAACTAATATCAAAAATGGAAAGGGTGAATACCCCACAAATAACAAATGAAATTACAGGAATTACTAGGAGTTTTATTCAATTATATGCCAGTAAAACTGACAATTTATGTGAAATAGATGGGCTTTTACAAAAAAGTAGAAACTGCCCAGATTGATAGAAAAGGAAATATAATATTTAAATAACCCTATTTTAGAAAAAGAAATTAAGCAAGTCACCAAAGAGATGGTTTTGTTTTAAACATAACTCCTCCCTCCCCCCTGCAAAAAAAATCCCTGGGTCCAAATGGATTGACATGTAAATTCTACCAAACCTTTAAGGAACAATTAATCTCTACATAAACTATTTAAAAAATCATAAAAAGGTAAAGAAGGCATCCTCCCAAATTCATTTTATGACCAAATATGATTTTGATACCTAAACTAGGGAGAGCAAAAACATAGAAAGGAAACTATTGACCAATTTACTTATTGAGTATTGATGCAAAAAAATTTAAAGAAAATACTGACAAGGAGATTACAACAATATATCACACAGTTCATACACTATGACTAGGTGGTGTTTGTGTGAAAATTGCAGGGCTGGATCAATCTTGGAAAATTATCAGCAGTATAATTCATTATATCAATAATAATAGCAACAAAAATCATATAAGCTCAATAGATACAAAAAAGTCTTTGAAAAAATAAAATACCTCATCCTATTCAAAACACTAGAAAGCATAGGAATCAAATGAAACTTTCTTAAACTGATAAGTATTATCTACCAACAATGAAAAACAAGCATTATCTGTGATGGAAAGGTTTGGAAAGGGTTGAGTTCGTGGAGGATATTAAGAGCTAAAGAGAAAATGTTATATTTAATCATAGAGATAAGGGGGGATACCTGCATTTTATTGACTAGTGGGGACTGTGTCATGGTCAGACCTATGATTTAGCAAGATTGCTTTGATAGTTGGTGGAGGATGGACTGAAGAAATTAGAGCTGGAAAAATTTATTTGAGAATCACCTGTATAAAGATAATTAAGTCCATTGGAGGTGATGAGATGACCAAACAAAATTATATGTATATATATATATATATATATATATATATATATAGAGAGAGAGAGAGAGAGAGAGAGAGAGAGAGAGAGAAAAGGGTCCAGTAGAGAGCTCAGGGAGGAATACGTTAAGTGTGAGTGAAACATGGATGAAGATACAACAAAAGAAATTCAAAAGGAGTGGCCATGCAGGTAGGTAGAGAACCAAGAAAGAGTAGCATTGGGATACTCTGGAGAGGAGAGTATTAAGGAGAAGATGGTAAGAATAGTGTCTCAAAGGGATAAAGGGGAAAAGGAAGCAAAGTGTTGCCATTGGAAGGGTGATATCCTGAGAAAGTAGATAAGGGTAGAAGAATTGAAGATCACAATGAGAATGAAGAAGAGAGTTAGGGGTTTCAGGGTGAAGGATAGTAGAAAAACAAGATTATAATGAGATAAAGGAATTTCACAGTATTTGAACCTGGAATTGCAACACTTGTACATGATAGTAAAATGAAGGGTATGACTATCTCTGTGACTATGTAGGGTGGTGTTAATGGTCATTAGAAATGAGTGATTTGAAGAACTTTAAAGTTAAGGCATTTGAGAGACTATCAATATATATGTTTAATCTTCTAGTATGAGGAAAGAAGTTGAAGAGGGTAATACTTTACTCATTAAGAAAAGGGAGTCTCCTGGAGGTTAGTAGGTAAAAGCTACCAGAATTTTGATGGGGTGATCAACACAGATTGAATGAAATTTAAAGAATTAGAGGACACTTAGTGGTGGTAAATGGAAAGTTCAGAAGTACGAGGGCTATTCTGAATCCCCTACCATGATCAGCATGTCAGGGTATATGAGTAAAAGTGCCAGAGGTGCTATAAATGATAGCCAGGGATGTAGTGTTGTCATGAGGAAATCTGGTCTTAGTGAGTGCAAAAAGATAAAAGGTGTAGAAAGTAAAAGGTATAGACCAAAAATGCAAGAAGATAGAAGGAGCAAGAAATTAAAAGTTCTAAGATAGGTACCAACTTTGTTACCTCTAGAGTAGGCATTCCAAAGACCATAGCAGAGGGAATGGATGAAGGATTGCACTAAGAGAGCATACAGTAGAGGATGGGCAATTCAACAACCACTGGAGTTTTAAAATCAATGGGATGAAATATGACAGGATGGGAGTACTCTAATCATTGAGGAGGGAGTTCAGTAAGGTTATCATCATCCCTAGGCGGTGAGGCAAATGGCATAGAGTTGAGAGAGTCATATAAGGCATCTTTTAAGACTTTCCTTGAATTTTCATTGATTTCATACAATTTTACACTTGTTTTTTATGCTAATTGACTGTGAGGTGTGTGTGCATGTGTGTGTGTGTATGTATGTGTGTTAGTAGGAGGGAGTTCTGACAGTTTTTTTTCCTTAGATTTCTCTTTCCTTTCTCAGAAAGGGCACTCCTTTGGTTATGAGATACTGCTTTCCTAGGTATTTGGAGTATGAAGAAAAAGGAAATACTTGTTATACTCAAGTTGCTTCTATTCTTCTGTGTGAGCTCCCCTGGAATAGTTTTTACTAAGCCTATTTTACCTATTGCATTAGAGATTACCTGACAACTAACCAATAAGTAAGGTTTAGGAACAAAAGGAGGCAGGACAACTGAATTAGGGGATGTTAGGAGACCAACATATCAGAAAAGAAGGTAGGAATGCATCAAAGACAAACATTATTTTGAAATTTTCCAAGGGTGGCCCTATCAAACTTCTTGTATATTATATTCAGGTATAATTGTCTAATAATGTAATTTTATCTAAAAGATTGTCCTATATCTCATAATTCATGATTCAGACTGTGTTAATTCTTCTTATATTGAAGTGGGTATCAGAGGAGGATGGGGACCTGTTGCATACTTAGTGTGTGTTAATATTATCATTAGAGAGTTGAACAATAAGCCACATTGCTGGAGGTAATAGAGGAAGCTTAGAATTGAGCCTAAAAATAATTCTGGAAAAGGATAATTCTTGGCTGCTTTGTTCCACAATTATGTATATTTAGAAACTGCATTATGTGGTAGGCATATTAAGGGAGAAGAGATCTTAGTACCAGCAGATTAAACTAGGCTAACCAACATTGGCCTTTCCACCTCTTGGATTATTTACCAGGCAAGTCCCCTGGGCTTGGTTAGGATGCCACTTAATTATCTGGACTTTCAGAGGAGGGATTTCCTTGATATTTATTATGCTATGCAGAAGGCAGTTATTCACAGAATGTATGGCTTTCCTGGAGGTATAGCATCTTGTAGCAACACCTGAGGTACTCTGCATGGCAAATGATGCAATAAGAAATGCCTATGATGAGATCTTATAGAGCACATGTTCTTAGATTATCCTTCAGCAACCCAAGGGTGTGTATGTGTTTCCATTAAAATGTGAGTTTCTTGAAATAAGGGACTTTTTTTGTATTCTCAGTTATCAGGTTTTTTTTTGTATCCTCAGCTTAGTAATATGCCTGGCATGTTATAATAATTCATGCTTTTTAACTGGCTCTTTGTGAGTCCAAATATATGGATATGTCTGGGACCTATGATTCCATTAGTCTAAGAGCTCCCAGCATGAAAAGTCCTTCTACGGATTCAGATCAAAATCTGGCTATGATGTACAAGCCTCAGAGAGGTTAAGTGATGTGTCAAAGGTTACACAGTAGTTAGTATCAGAAGTAGAGTCAGAACCTACATCTTTCTGACTTCAAATCCCATATTCTATTATGCCAAGCTGTCCAATAATGGGATAGTGTCTAAATAATACCGAACTTACTGATAGCAGTGAGGATAAATAATCTCACAAAGCTTAGGTCTTTCAGGATTTAGTAACATTATAAAAAGTGTACTTTCATTCATTTCATCAGGCAGTTTGGTGTGTCATAAAGAACATTTCTCTTAAAAAAAAGCTGGAAGTTTTATTAAGCTATGAAGTATAATATGAGTTAATAGCACAAAATGATAACCCCCCCAAAAGCTAATTCAGTCTCAGATTCCATTTATGACAGCAGAGAAACTAGGCTTAGAGAGGTGATCATTACTTCTGGACTACTTTTGGAAAATTGTGTTCTTTTCTGGATACCATATTTAAGGGATGACATTGATGAGTTGGAGAGTATCCAGAGGAGGATACTCTTGATCTTGAAAAGACTTGAGTTCATGGCATATGAACATAGGTTTAAGAAATTGGGCAAGTTTAACCTTTAGAGAAGATTCATAAGGGGAACACGACAATCTTCTAGTATTCAGAAGGCTTTCCTTTGCAAGGGTGATTAGATTTTTTCTGATTGGTAACAGCCACAAGAATTTAGACCAGTCAGTAGAAGCTACAAAGAGTCAGAGTTGGGTTTGATGTGAGCCAAAACTTCAAAACAGAACTTTCTAAAAGTGAAATAGAATGTCTTGGAAAAGAGTGTATTTCCTTCTCTTGGAAGTCTTAAAATTGATGATTGATGTTTATTTGAGGTATATGTTGTTGAGGGGATTCTTAGTCTGGTATCGCTTGGGACTTGTCTTCTCAGGTGTCTTTCTACTCTGAGATTCATTTCTTTTCTCCTCTCAAGAAAATGCATGATCTCTCTTTCCTTTGGGTTACACTAGATTTAATTGTAGAACAAATGTCAATACAAATGTGGTTTTTATTCTGCCTAGAGTCAGCATGGAGTCAGCATTGATGGGGCAAAGATTGCAGCACAACCGTTAAATGAATACTTTAAGTTGTCTAATAAATGTGATTTTTAGCATCCTCAGTACCCTCTTATGCTATTCTAACACTGTCATTGTAGAAGGAGGCCACCTTGGAGTGAGAGATTTTTGTGTCTTCAGTGTCTCACTAAAGCCAAAAAACAGTTCATAATCTGGTTGACAAATCCCAAGATGAACACCTCTGCATTTAGCTAAATGGGACCTTTGAGCATTACCAGACACATACTGTAAAACTTTCTAGCTTGATTGTTGTTGTTGGTTGTTATCCTTAATTCTCAAAGAGGTCAAAAATGACATCACTATGCTAGAGTCAAGTTTCAATGTCTCCAACTAGGGCTGATCAGACCAATATGATCTCAGAATGCTCTACCACAGGTTAGGCACGAATAGTCTGTGTGAATAGTCTGTGAATAGTCTGTGGGGTGGATGCTCTAATTTCACACATCCTGCATTTCCTTTTAACTGTTTTGATTCTGCTTTGCTCATAGAACATAGCACCTCCTCTAATGTGGGCAGACCATGCTGAGCTGTCCTGTGCTGGTGTCTTCCATGTCAAAGAATCAGCTCTGAAGTTCTTAAGAGAGGGCTTGAGAATGTCCTTGTATTGCTTCTACTGACTACTATGTGAACACTTACTCTGTATGAGTTCTCCATAAAACAGTTTTTTTTTGGCAAGCATACATCTTGCATTTGGACTGTGGCTAATACATTGGAGTTGCGCTATTTGAAGCAGAGTTTGAATGCCTGGCAGTTTAGTTCATGCAAGGATGCTATTCTCTGCCAGGTGATCTTCAGAATCTCCCTGACACAATTCAAATGGACGTGATTTGGTTTCCTGGCATGGCTCTAGTATACTGTCCAGGATTCACAGGCATACAACAATGAGGTCAGCACTATGGTTCTATAGACCTTTATTTTGGTAGTCAGTCTAATATCTCTTTTCTTCCATATTATCCTTTGA
Source organism: Pseudocheirus occidentalis (assembly GCA_028646575.1). Lineage (NCBI taxonomy): Eukaryota > Metazoa > Chordata > Mammalia > Diprotodontia > Pseudocheiridae > Pseudocheirus > Pseudocheirus occidentalis. The sequence goes on from CM053597.1 coordinate 71,604,513, forward strand.
AGCCTCCCAAACACTGAACTAGCTCTAGCACTGTGGGCATAAACATCATTATCAATACATACATCCCTGGAAAGTACACTACCAAGGTAAATGAATTTATTCACAACATTCAAAACTTAGCTGATAGACCTCACCATACACCAGTAAAGCTTTTAAAAAAACTACTAAAAATCTTCATATCATCATTGCTTTACAGAGAAGGACTTACCAAACGGGAATTATGAAATTGACTACCTGTTTTAGGAAGGGAAGGTGTTAGTCAAGTTTGCTATTGAATATCTGACATAACATTCTTTTTTCCCTTATGTCTTTTCATACCACAAATGTCAACATATATGTTATCCAACCTATTTTCCTTTTCTATCACACTTCACATAGAAGAAAACTAAGTTGACAGGTTGAGGCAAAGGCTTTACCATGGCCCTTTAGCTGGGGTAGATATTAGAGCCCTTCTCAGCACAAAGTTTTCCCCCTTTAGTTTCAGGGGAGCTAAAATAGCTTGATGAGTGTTCATATTTTGAAGAAAATGAACACTTTCATTGGGTAATTGATAGTTTTTAACAATAGTATTTTATTTTTCTAATTACATTGTTAACATTCTTTTTAAAAATTGAATTCCAAAATTTTCTTCTTACCTTTCTTCCCCCCCCACCCCAACATGGTAAGCAGTTTGATATAGGTTATACAGGTACAATCATGCAAAACATATTTCCACATTACTCATGCTGTGAAAGAAGTAAAAGAACAAAAAAAACCATGAAAAAACAAAGTGAAAATAATATGCTTCAATCTGCATTAAGACTCTATCAGTTCTTTCTCTGGATGTGGGCAGCATTATCCATCATGAATTTTTTGGAATTATATTGAATTGTATTGCTGAGAAGAGTTGAATCATCCATATTTTATCATTGCATAATATTATATTAATTATTACATTATAATGTTGTTCTACTGGTTCTGTGCACTTCACTTTGCATCAGTTCATGTAAATCTGTACAGGTTTTTCCTGAAATCTACCTGCTCACCATTTCTTATAGCACAAGATATGAGTCATACATCGTAACTTATTCATACATTTCCCAATTGATTGACACTCCCCTCATTTTCCAGTTTTTGCCACCACAAAAGAGCTGCTCTAAATATTTTTGAACATATAGGAGCTTTTCCATTTTTTAATGATCCCCTTGGGATCCAGAATTAGTAGTGTTATTGCTGCATCAAAGATGCACAATTTGATTCTTTTGGGTATAATTCCAAATTGGTCTCCAGAATAGTTAGATCAGTTCACAACTCCACCAATAGTGCATCAGTTTCCTAATGGGAAATTCATCATTTTGACAGAGTAACTATACCTCACACAAATATTACCAATTAAAACACATGTATACATGTGCACACACATATGTTTGCATTTCTTTGTAAAACCTTGTTATCCTGTAGAATAAAAGTATTATTAAATCTTCCAGTCAGATTAGGGAGGCCATCTAACTCCTTTCTTTGATTCTATACATTCCCACCTAAATCATAACTACTATCCTCCTATCCCATCTGCATAACTGATATTAATCAAACACTTCTGCAAGTGGTAATGAATATGAGACAAGTAGCTGACATCAGAGATGTCATTATTCTTATTCTCAGGAAAACTCCCTACAATTTCACTCTCTTACTAGCCATCTTCTCACTCTGCCATCTCTACTCTTAATGCCACCCTTATCACTCTTCCTCTAGAATGTCTGTATCCCCGGATATTGATATATGC
>CM053597.1:71606774-71621965 GCA_028646575.1 Pseudocheirus occidentalis
TGCCCCGTCCCCAGCGCGGCCAGCCCTGCTACCCCCCTCCCCCACTGCTCCCCAGCCCCCACGGCCCTCCGAAAGTCAGTCCGAGTCCCGGTCGGCCGCTGGGGACCCTTTTCTGTCCTTTCACCTGGATCTCGGGCCCTCCCTCCTAGAGGAGGTGCTGTGGGTGATGGATCGTGGGGCCCTAGCAGACGCAGGAGCTGCCCCGAGTGCCCCCAACGGTGGGCTGCTCACCTCCCAGCCGGACTTTGGCTCTGAGGAGGACCTGGATGAAGTTATCGGTCTGTAGAGCCACCCACAGGAGTCGGCCCTGTCTCCTTAGACCCCGGCCAGGGTCCTGAACCTTGGCCTTGCCTTGTACCAGAAGTTTTTATATGATGCCCCCTGTATAGCACCCTCCTCCCTCCCCCTCCATGCCTAGCCAATCACCCACCCACACACACCCTCCCAAATTTTTATATATAAAGAAATATCAACCACTTAAAAAAAAGAAGTGACTGGTTGAAGGAATTGTTGCTGTTTAGTCAGGTGAAGATGCAAGGCAAACAGAATAAGAGTCTTGAATTATTTTAAGGGCTGTCATTTGGAAGAGGGTTTGGACTTTTCGGTTTGATCTCATAGGACAAAGCCAGAGAGGAAGTTGCAAAGAGATCAAGCTAGGCTTTATTGTGAGGAAAATTTTCCCAACAATTTCTTCAAAAAATGGTGGCTTTGCCTTTCTTGGACATCAGAAACAGAAGGTAGATGAATCCTTGTCAGGTATATTACAATAGAGATTAGACTCGCTGGACTCAGAGCACTCTTCTAACTTAAATTCTGCATTTCTCACCAACATTAAGGGTCATTTTGATTGTACTAAAAAGTCTGTGAAGGGGATTAGTGTGGAAGAAGGCTGGAAACGTAGGCTGGAACCAAGCTGTGAAAAGCTTAGACATAATGGAGAGTCACTGAGAAACAGAGCTATGCTTTAGGAAATTCACTTTGGCAACTATTCACTTTGGTGAATTGGGATAAAAATACTGCTAACAGATGAACAAGATAAGACAACCCAGATTTTGTTTCTTCTGATGATAATACTTTTCAAAATTAGAAAAATTAAAACAAATATGCTAATGATGGATTAAATCCCATGATAGGTGAAGACACAGTAAGAAAAAAATACGAAGTCATTTTAAAGCCATTCCAGTCACCAGGTATTGTTGTTTTTGAGTCATTGCAGTCACATCTGACCCTTCATGATCTCATTTGGGGTTTTCTTGGCAAAAATACTGAGATGGTTTGTCATTTCCTTCTCTAAATCATTTTGTACTTTAGGAAATTGATGAAAACAAGGTTAAGTGACTTGCCAAGGGTCACAAAAGTAAGAAGTGTCTGAGACCAAATTTGAATTCATGAAGATGCATCTTCCTGATTCCAAACCCAATGGCCTATCCACTATAACAACTAGCTACCTCAGTCACCAGATAGAGTCAAGCAAAATTAATGGTCACATTGAGTGTGTCCAAAAATAGATGTCACATTTTGAGTGCTCTCTTTCAAAATTCAAATCATTCTTCCTCTATGATATACACTTATTGGAGGTCCTTCTTAAAGTTGTGAAGTTTTTTTAATGTAGTTATGGAATAAAATATTCTCCTGGTCCTTCTCACTTCACTTGATTTCAATTCACAAAAGTCTACTCAGGTTTCTCTGAAACCATCTCTTTTGTCATTTCTTGTAACACAGTAAGAAATAATAACAATCATATAGCATATTTTGTTCAGTCATTCCCCAAATGAAGACTAGTCCCCTTTGTTTCATTTCTTTCATCTCATTAAAAGAGCTACTATAAACATGTATGTATCTATATGTCCTTTGCCCTTTTCTAAAAATTCTCTTGGAAGTATAGGCCTACTAATGTTATCACTGGGTCAAAGAGTATGTACAGTTTAGTAACTTTGGGGGCATAATTCCAAACTGCTTTCCAGAATGGCTATACTAATTCACAGTCACAATTAACAAGGCATCAATGCGTTTACTTACCTGTAGCCCCTCCAACATTTCTCCTGTTCTGTTTTTGTTAAATTTACCAATATGATGGGCATGAGACTGTATCCCAGAATTGCTTTAGCTTGAATTTCTCTATTTATGACTTGAAGCATTTATTTCATATGGAAAAAATATATTGTTACATATTCTGAAGAAAAAAAAAGGTAAATTCAGAAAACACAAATCAGTGAATTTGACAACAGCAATCCCTGTTGCCTCATTCTAATTTTCATAGGTAATGTGTATTATAACAGAATAATTCTGTCATAATTCCAACAAGATGAAACAATATCTTAAAAACAAGATTCAACAAGCATTTATTAAGCACTTATTATGTGCTAGGAACTATAAACATAAAAACAAAGGTAACCCCACTCTCTAAGCCTCCTTATCTGGGTCTTAATAGTGGAGATCAATGCCCATTCCTTCATGAGGGACAAGGGTAAGAGCAGAAGTAAAGAACTCTTCAAGTCTCTTCAAGCTTCTGGGTTTCAATGAGTCTTCTTTGAGTAGCCCAGTTGATTCAGACTTTGGGTCCTTCTGCCTTCCAGCTTCAAGAAAGAAGATGGAAGATATCAACCCAATCCCAGGTTGATGAAGGGGAAAAAAATCAGGGAATAAGCTGACATGAGAGGGTGAGTCTATATCTTGTCCCTGTCCCCAGCATGCTACATCAGATACTTTAGCAAACTTCTCCTTGGCCAAGATCTAGGACTCTCTATTGTTTTAGCTGAGTTACATCTCTCCAAATGGAAGAGCTCCTTCCCTCTGTATTGTCTGGTATATCTTCTCCTATGTATACTTCCTCTGATTTCCATGTTGTTTTGACATTGATAAACAAATTGCATGGCTGTTTTCCACGTGTGTTCATTCAGTGGGAACGTAGTCAAGCTTTGAGTACAGAACCAAAGGTTTTCTTGAACATAAAAGTCACAGCTCGTAGACTAACAGTATTTAATGGTACAGGAATACAAAATCTTAGTACCTCATCTCTTTGAAGAGAGCAGAATGACATCCAACCCCAACTTCCTGCTCCTCCCCCTGGAAGGAATGAAAGTCTCTCTGAAAGAACAGTGGAGGGGAGGGGGAAGGATAAGTGGAATGTGGGCCCTGGAGTCAGGAGAACCTGAGTTCAAATCTGATCACAAACACTTAATACTTACTAGCCATGTGACTTTAGGCAAGTCACTTAACCCTAATTGCCCTGTCCTCCCCCCTCCAAAAAAGAAAAACAAAGAAAAAGATCGGTGGAGGTGAGAAGAAGGTAGAGATGTCTATTTCCCTCCCTTAAAGCCACACAATCCTGTACATGGGAGAAAGCCCACGCATCTCAAGCACCCCCCTCCACAAAATGGTTCTTTTGACCTCAAGGAGCTAATTTTCGAATAGGCAAAGACATCATTTAAAAAGAAGCTTAAAATAGAAGGGAGGGAATTCAGTAGAGCCCACAGAGGAATGAAGACATGGCTGGCATGAGTCTTTTCATTAAAATGGAGTTTCTGATAGGAATCAGCCAAAGGAAGGGGCTCCATGGTATGATCACCTTGCAGGATGAGGATGCTTTGGGGGCAGAGCGAAATCCTTGTGTGAGAAGGCTGCCACAGCACAGTGGAGAAAAACTGCGGAATCATATGTGTAGCTAAGAAAATAATGAAGAAGTGAAGAAGAAATTTAAGAGATAATGATAAATTACCATGATTTAATTTTTAAGTCAACTGTTGAAATTCAGAATGTTTAAGGCTATGACAAAACATCAATTCAAATGAAAATAATCTGGGTTTTTTAGTTGAATACAAACTTAGCAGAAGTCAACATTGTTTTGCATACAAATAGTGAAATCTTTTTCTGCATTAATAGAACTATGGCATTCAGATCAGAGAAAATAACAATGCCACTATAAGCTTAGCTGAAAAGATCACTTAACAGAATTTTATGTTCAATTCTCAGTACCCAACAGGGACATTGGTCACTTGACTAAATAACTCCTTTTTGGAGATGGGTCAGACTCACTTCTCACTCAGGTACAAGTCTAACTAGATGACCTTTGAAGTCACTTCCAAGTCTAAGATCACACAAAGAACTCTTCTATCTCCAGAGAAGGATGGCCAGAACATCATGGAACCCATGGCATTTGGACATAATTTAAAGATACTAGGTATATTTGGCTTGGATAAGGGAAGAAATAAGAGTATGTGTTAGAGTTGTTTTCAAATGTTTCAAAGTCTGTCATGTGAAAAAGGAAGTCGATTTATTCTGGAGTCTTTCAATAGGTGTTAGAGGAAGAGACTAGAACTAATGAGTATAAGCTATAAGGAAAAAGACTGATTTAAATGGGAAAAATAAATAGGTTTGTCCAACAATTTAATAAGATGTCCCAGTAATAAGTGGCTTCTGTATCATTCACAAGCATTAGAATAAAAATTGAATGCTTAGCTTATCAAGGCTATTGTAGAATAAAATGTAGATAACCTCTGAGATGAAGCCTTTCCTGATCCCTCCTAATTCTCATGGCATCCCTCTATTGATTATCACTAATTTTATATATATTGTTTGTTTATGCACAAATGTTTGCATATGGTACCCTGCCTCTGTAGACTATCAGCTCTTTGAAAACAGGGACTGCCTTTTACATTTCTTTGAATCTCCAGCATTTACCAGACACATACAAAGGAAGCATTAAGGACAATGGAAAAAGGAAACATTAATAAATATTTGTTGACTGACTGAAGTGGGTGGGTACCACCAGCAGGCACCTAAGAAGTTAGAATACAACATGAGAGCTCTAAAAACTTGGTAGTAAGATCAGAGTGTAGAACAGAGAATGAACTGAAAAGGAAGATGTAGATTCTAAAGATATAGGGGTTTGTGTGTGGATGGGTGTGTATTTAACCTATTCCACATGCTTAATGCTTTACCTGTTTCTTATCAGCTTCTAAGAAGGGTCAAGAACTCCCAAACACCTCCCTACATAGCTCTAAATCCTTTTGAAGCTCTTTCCTTTTTTAGGGATAAATAGTAGCAATAGTAGTTACAAGTAAGTTAGGTGAGTCTGTGCATATAGAGAGATGAGTAAATGAAGAAATCTGGGTGGGGTGGTAACCAAAGTTAGCCTGGCTCTTTTCCCCAAAATTGTAAGTTGAATCATTTTCCTTTATCACCTTTTCCCAGCCTTCCTCATTATAGTATATTCTCCCCTTAGTAAACCTCTTACTCTTCAGACACCCACTATGCTCATTTTCTATAGTCCCTCTTCACCTTATATTTAAAAAAACTCTGTTCTTATCCTGTTTGTTAGCATTATCAGTTTTACAATTTTTTTCTTAAACACTGTAATGTATTTCAAGGTTGAAATAAAATCACAAAATGCTCTAAAGCTTCTTTATACTTCTTTTTTTAGATGGGGAGAAGGTAGGGCAATTGGGGTTAAGTGACTTGCCCAATGTCACATGGCTAGTAAGTGTTAATTATCTGAGGCCAGATTTAAACTCAGGTCCTCATGATTCCAGGGCTGGTGCTCTATTCACTGTGCCACCTAGCCACCCCAAGTGCTGCTTTATTCTTAAAACATAATAAAACCTTAAAAAATTATTTTTTAAAAATGGATTAATGGGAAAAGTGCTATGTATTCTAAATTGAATCAATTGAAAAAATCTACAAAATTAGAAAAATACTAATTATTAAATGAAATTTGTATAATACATTGTCTCAACATATATGAAAATAATAATCTTATATTATTGAACTTGAAATTATATTATAAAACTTGAAAACAATAAGGCATATAAGAGAATTCCTTAGAGAATAATTTGTGAATCAACAAGCATTTACTAAATGCTACTATGTTCCAGACACTGTGTTAAGTGCTAGCAGTACAAAGAAAGGTAAAGAAGTCCTTAATCAAAAGAAACTCATAGTCCAATGAGTAAAGCAACAGGGAAAAAATTATGCACAAACAAGATGTTTATGATATAAACTGGAGTTAATAAACAGATGGACGGCACTAGCAATGGCAGGGCACGGGGCAGCAGTTGTCAGAGGAGAGAAGGCGTCAAGTATAAGAGATATTACAAAAGTGGAAATGATAGAACTTGGTAACATACTCAATATGGGGCACGAGAGAGCGAGAGAAAGTTATGAGTCTGGATGAATGGGAAGTTGATGGTACCCTCATCGCTAAGTAGGGAGAAAGGAGGGTTTTGGTGAAAAGATAAAAAGTTTCTTAAAATATGTGTTGGATATAATAAAATTTAAATTTTTGTAGTTTAAAACTGCACTAAAACTTTTAGAATACACATACATACACATATACGTATGCATATGTATATATATACTTATGCATACACACAGCTATATATACATATATGTATAGAGACAGAGCTGTGTGTGTATATACATATATATGTATATATATGTATATATATATAAACATATGAGGTGAATGCCTGTGTGTGTGCGTGTGTGTGCACTAACTAGAATTGGCAGAGTATATAATTATTTGATGGAAGTTTCTAATTAACAAAATGGTGGTTGGTAAAAAAATAAATTATATAATAGCATGATCTAGATTAATTTCAGTATAATTTATATTTTTACCTAAACTTAAAACACAGAAAGATTTTTAATTACTACAAGCATTTATCATTATCTTCCTAATTTTTAAAATCCCTTTTATTGATCAAAAATAGTAGTTCCCAGAAAATTAGCCAAATTCCCGAAGATTAAACTGGAATCACAGCTGAAACTCTTGGTCATACATAAGCATTACTGGATCATAGGATCTGGAGTTGGAAAGGACCTTAGATATTACCTAACCCAACCCATCTCTTTCTAGATGAGGAAATTGGGGGTTCATTCAGAAGTAACTTTGATTCTATAAGCATTTGTCAAGCATCTGCTACTGAGTAGGACAGACTATGTAAACAAATAGAGAGAAATAGACAGAGACTGAATCAACAGCTGGAAAGGCTTTATGAAGCAGGTGACACCTAAACTGGGTATTCAAGGAAACTAGGGATTCCAAGAGGCAAAGATGAGGAGGGAGTGCACTAAAAGCTGACCCAAAGCCAGAGAACCAGTGAGCAGCTCATTTAAACCCACATCTTCTCATTCCAAAACAACACTCTTTTCACTGCATGTCTGTAAACAAGGGAAGTGTCAGGAATACAACCAATGTTAGCCATTAGGGTCACTAAGGAAATGTGAAGGGAATGGGTAGGGGAGCAGAAGATACACAAGGAATATTCCACCAAGTTGAGGAAGGAAATGTTGAATTATAAAAGTGCCACATTTGACCTATATATGATGAATCCTATAACCCATAGCTCCATGAGGTAGCTCTCTTCACCTGTATTACAACATCAATAAATCATGCACAGGCTGGCCACAGTATATGAAAACCTATACCTGAGATTTGCAGGTTACATGAGCAACAAAATGGCAGACTAAACATTTTTTCTCATCCACATGACCTCTCAAACAGAAATTATGTGCCAAAGATAAGGCAATTAAAAAGGTTTTGTACAAATTAAAAAAAAGTAGGTATAGATTATAGATAAATTCTCAGATAAAGGTCTCATATCTTAAATATACAAAGAACTTTGTAAACTCTATAAGAAAGAATAATTCCCAATTGAAAACTGATCAAAGAATATAAACAGGCAGCTTTCCAATGAAGAAATCAAAACAATTTAAAGTTCTATGTTTTAAAATGCTATAAATCATTACTGACTAGAAAAATGCAGATTAAAACAAACTTGAAATACCATATATCTATTAGACTGACTAAATTGACTATAACAATTGAAGGGAAAAGTTACAAATGTTGGAGGGGATATGGAAAAATTGGGAGACTGATTCATTTTTGGTGGAACTGTGAACTGATCCAACTGATTCAGCCATATTGGAGAACAATCTGGAATTATGCCCAAAGGTTTATAAACCTGTGTATACTCTTCGACCCAGTAAGATCACTATTAGGTCTGTTCCCCAAGATGATCAGGGAAAAAAGAAAAGAACCTTTATGTTCTAAAAATATTTATAGCATCTCTCTTTATGGTTGTAAAAAAGTGGAAATTGTGGGAATTCTATCAATTGGGGAATGACTGAACAAGTTGTGGTATATAATTGCGATGGAATACTACTGTGGTATGAGAAATGAAGAGCTAAACAACCTTAGAAAAGGATGGATAAATTTGTACAAAAAGCTGAAGAGCAAAATGAGCAGAAACCGAGAGATGTTGTATACAGTAATTACAGTATTGTATAACAATATACAATATTGTTTTAAGAACAACTTTGAGGAAATAAGACATTTTAACTATTATAAATATCCAAATAATTACAAAAGACATAGGAAGGAAGAAGGTATCTGCAATCAGATAAAGAACTGATGAATACAAGCATGTATAGAATGATTATATATGTATATATACATATATATATGTATATATATATGAACAAACATTTATTCATCCATACATATTTTTTTCTAATGGTAGTCATGTCTAGGGCAGGGGAAGAAGGGGAACATAGAAAAAAGTTTACATGATAAATTTATTATGTATTTAAAATGAATAGTTATTTGTACAGAATAAATTTCCAGTTTCACATTTGATCATCTTTTTATTATGCTATTTTATGGAAATGCTTGTTTTGTTGCATAAATTAAAAATAAAATAAATAAATTTTTAAAAAAGAAAACAAGGATAATCTAGAAGAAAAGAATCAAAATACAACATTAAAAGAGAATATGTTCACTATGCAAGCAAAACACATAAATCTAGAAGAGTCATAGAGATAACCCAAGGAAATAGGTATACCAGAAGAACATGACAAGACAAAAAATCTTAACACCATAATGAAGAAATTAATAGAAGACAATCCTCCAACTTCTAAACATAGAAAATGAAATTCCAATACAAATTATTCATAGATTGCCTCTGGAAAAACCTGTACCTTAAAGGCCTCAGGGCACAAGCCACTAGAGCTTCTTCAGAAATCCACTTTTGCTTTTGGCTTTAAAATACCAATTATGGCTTGGTGATAGTTCCATAAGATTTTTAGACTTCTTACTCCCAGGGTTCCAGTGCCCCATTGGTAAGATAGAGGGAACAGTGGCAAGGACATATCAGACTCATTCAGTTAACTCATATTTATATATAAGATGCTTCCCATATTTTCAATTTCAATTAAAAGAAATTCTAACCCAGAATGCATAAAACAGAGAGGGGAACTTGGCATCTAATGACCAACATCATTGAAAATAAAAACCTGAACTGTAACATATGTATTATTTCACCAATGAGTTATATTTTTGGACGTGGTATGGCAGAGTGTCTGGACAAATCACTTAACCCATCAGAGCTTAACCTTCCTCATCCATAAGATGGAGATGCTATTTACTTAATATAGTTATTGTGAAGTTTAAAATATCATGCATACAAAGAACTTGGAGAATCTTAAAATACTACATGAACATAAACTATTAATCTCATTTTTTGGACTTTTAAACTGCAAACATACCTTAGATACAGGACAGCAGAGGCTTACAATGAAGAAGGCCAACTTCAGGCTTGATGCTCTATGGAACAAGTTTTTTTATGACCTTAGCTACCATAACAGAAACAGGAATAATAAATTATTTTATATAAACATGGATGGAAGTAAAGATGTTTTCTGTGATGTTTCTCCCATTGGTTTCCGTGTGATGGGGAAATGCTCACATTTTCAAGGAGTCTTACATTGGATTATTATATCCAGATTGGCCCTAGTCAAGAATGTCACAGTCTGGGATGACCGAGAGTCTTCCAGAGTTCTAGATAAGGTATCTCTGTGTAAGATACCACTGGTCTTAAATTGCTTGACATTTGGAAGGTCAGGAAAAGTTTGGAAGGTGAGGCTTGTTTGTGGAGAAATAGTTGGCAGTAGGATAGTAAATACAAAGTACAAAGAGGACTGCAACAAAAAGCACGACCTTCAAATTGAGCAAAATTAGAATGGTAGGTAGCAGTAGGATTCAGGAACCGAGAGAGAATTGGCATCAAAAACCAAAGCAATTCCAGCAATGAAGCCAGGAGTCAAGTAATAACAAAGAACTTTAGGTAATCTGTTGTACTAAGTGACCTAGGAAAGTGAGGGCTGTCTATTTGATTGGCCATTTCAATTCTCTTAACCCTCCTACAATGAACTTAGTCTGGCTAACAAGATTAGGTGAGCTAAAGACCCAGATGTTAGCCTAGGAGGTTAAACTTAATTGAGTTCATGGAATAGGTGGAGAATGGGAATAGTCCTAGCAGCCTAATCTCATAGATTAGACACAGCTGTGGGATATTTCCCACTGACCTCTGGATTCTTCTAAATGGGAGGCATCTGTGTCAAGTTCAAATAACAGATCCTAAATAAAACAGAAGTTGCTAGAAACATGTTGAGAAAGTAATTAACAATAAGCACACACTATAACTATACAGCTATAAGGAAGTTATAGTATACTTTCAGTGTGCAAAAAACACTGCATTAATGTATATGTTGAGGTTATGATTTTTGTGATGTCTCTGGTATTAGTGTAAGAATTTCCTGGAGTTATGTGGGCTGAATAGAAGACCAGGAAAAGGCTTCTGCATCGATTAACTTCAATGTCTCATTTTTCTTAATCATATGATATAAACAATTTGGCTTGTCAATAAAGGTAAGTAGAGCCAAGGGACCACATATAACACCTTAGGAAGAGGATATCAGTGGGGTTAAAAGATAGGAAGAAGACAGAAGAACCACTAATAGCTGCCTGAATTCACAATGATTGATGCATAATGTCAGAGGAATATTTTCCCAGGAAGCAAGTTGTGAACTACCTGGTCACTAAACTTCATTCCAGGCAGTTCTCTCTGTTTAAGTTGGAAGACCTGACAGGATCACTGACTGTTAGCTCTGTTGCTTAAAAAAAAAAACTTTATCACTCCCTAACCAGCCCTACTTTCACTAAAGTCCTCATTTGATCCCTCCTTTTGGCTCAGACGTATGCCTAAGTTCTTAAAGACTATGCCAAGAGAGCTCTGTCAAGGTCCAGCTAGGATGATAAAGCTTTGAACATGAGCCTAACAATACACTATAGTTTGATTTCTCAATGACCAACCTAGCAAAGGTAAGAAATTCTAGATTGAACACTAAATGAAGGATTTAGTTCTTATTGTAATAAACATAAGCAGAGTCTTTGTCCAAAAGCATTTTTGAGCCAAATACACATCAATTTCAACTTATTCTCATCTCTATACCTCTTAATTGATGTGAAAGTCAACTGTGGACAACCTTGAACAAAGTATTGCAGAACTGAGGCAGCTAGGTGGTTCAGTGAACAGAGCAAGTTCACTATAGTCAACAAGACCTAACTTTGAATCCTACCTCAAACTCTTAGCAGTGACATGACTGAGCAAGTTGCTTATGCTCTCAGCCTCTGTTTACTTATTTATAAAACAGACATAATACTACTTTCCTCATAAAGTTGTTGTGAGGATAAAATGGGATTTTATAAAGCAGAAATGGGTAGAAATACATATATGCATATACACGTATGTATATATACATATATAATGTGCCTTGTAAATCTTGAAGCGATAAACATATATTAGATATTATTATTATTCTACCTGTGTATGCTGCCCTTCACCTTGCATTTTTTCTTACTGGGAGACAGTTGTAATCTGTTTCAGAGTCTTTGGGGGTTGAAACACAGTTCTTTAATGTAACTTGACCTGTGCAGGGTTCATAGACTGATGGATTCTAACTGATGTTAAGCACAGCAGGCCCTGAGGTGACATCACTGACCATGTCAGACCCTGACTAAAAATCTTCAGTGTCTTCTCATTGTCTCTAGGATAAAATATAAACTGTGTGTTTATTTAACCTTCTACCTTTAAATGGCATAAAACCTTCCACAATCTAGCTCCGAATTACCTTTCCAGACATTTCTAATTACCAGAACTTATCAGTTCTAGATCTGGCCAAACTAAGTCTATGATATGTTTCTCAGAATCAGTATTACCCCATGAATGTTAGCAGAAAGAAAAGAGAAAAGGGAAGAGCCTAATGCACATGTGAGAAGGGAGGTAACATTAACAGACAGGGGCCAGAGGAAATAGTACAGGAGTTAAATGTTATTTTATCTTTTGCTTTGAAGTAATGCTTTAGTACTTTTTACTGTTAATCCATCAAATGTATGTAATATTTGTGATGGTACTGCTATTTTACTGAACTGGCTGAACCTAGAATGGATATCTCTTCATATTATCAATCAGTATTTATTGAGCTCCTGCATATGCCAGGAACTGAACTAGATTGTAGAGATAAAAGTAAATAGCATGAACCAATTCCTTCTGGTAAAGAACATAGAATAATTATTGTTATTAAATCAAATAATGCATGTTAAATTATAACACTATATCATAAAAGTAGGCATAGGAATAGTGCCCAGATCTATGACTTAATTGGTATAGAGAACTCCCAGGTGAGGAAACCATCTCTACTACTACAGTTTGAAACTTTCTTTGCAACTTATAGAATTAGAAAGTTCAGTCTTCACATCTGCCTCTTTGAATCCATCGCTTCCTAAAGATGCAACTCAAGTACCATTTTCTGCATAAAGTCCTTCCAAAACCCCATTTGCTATTTCCTCTCTCACCAATCTATCAAATGTTTATTTGAAATAAATTATGCATGTACTTAGATAAGCTACATGGCACAGTGGGTATAGTGTCAGACCTGGAATCAGGAAGATTCATCTTCCTGAGTTCAAATCTGACCTCAGACAATTACTAGTCATGTGACAGTGGACAAATCGCATGATCCTATTCTCCTCAGTTCCCATAGAATGAGCTGGGGAAGGAAATCTTTGCTAAGAAAATCTTAAATAGGGTCATGAAGAGTCAGACACATCTGAAACAACTGAGTAACAAAATGCATATACTTACATGTACACAGTTGCCTACATCAGTAGTGTGTAAGGTGCATGAGTAACTGTCTCATTACCTTCTTTGTATCCCTAACTCTTAGCACAGTGACTGGAAGACAGTTGGTATTCAATAAATGTTTGTTGACTGATTGTTATAGCTAACTCTTCTAAAACTATGTATGTTAGTAACTGTGCCTGTGAATATACTGTTTTAACCTTCATCATTAACTTCTAGGCCATTGGGATTTATTATTATATGTAATCATGTGAACATAACATCCTTTGACTTCGATATTTAATAATTATATACAATTATAGAAAATTTTAAGTTTTGCAAAATATTTTGCAAATATTATCTCTTTTATTCTCACAACAAACCTGGGAGATTGATGTTATTATTATCCTTATGTTTACCAATGAGGAAACAAAGTTAGGCTGATATTACATGACTTGCCTAGAGTCACAAAGTTAAGAAAATGTTTAAGGCCATGTCTGAACTCATTTTCTATCTACTTCATCACCTAGCTGCCCGTCACTATGATCATCATCATCATCATCAAGTCTATCCTTGACATTTTAAAAATAAATTGATTTATTATTGATATTTATTCAAGACTTTACATCTATTCAATGATATAACACTGTTTTATTTACTGCTGCAATGTACTATATTCATGTTTTTCCTATTAATTAGCTATTCTTGTATTCAATTAGCCTCATAGATTTAGAGGTAGAATGAACCTCAGAGACCATCTAAGTAAGGCCCTTGATAGGAAAGACTTATTCTTCTTTTTATCTCCCACAACACCTAGCACAATATCTTATGTAGTAGGTAATATACAAATTGTACATGGAATGAGTGGGTCAGGATCTCACATAAGGTGCTTAAGGGGAGTTACAAAGCAAATGCTCTTTAAATGTTGAGTATACAAAGCATGCTCTCTCTCTCTCACACACACACATACATGCACACACATACATACATACATTCACACACACACTTATATTCAAAAGAATTTCCTCCTGTGTTCCTTTCACTAGCAACACTCTAAGCACATTTATGTCACTTCTACTATCAGGGCTGTTTCCTCATCTTTAAAATATACTAGTTCAGGGATTCTTGATGTTGGGACCTTGGATCTCAGATGAACTCCAGGGGTTGGGTTTTTTTTATGATTTTGAAATCTCTATTTTTATATCATTGGTTTTTCTTATATTTACTTTTTTGCATTTTAAAACATTATGCTGAAGAGTGCATAGCACACACAAAAAATTAAGAATCCCTGTATTAGACAACCATTAAAGACTTTTCCAGTTCTAAATCTTTGCTTCTATGATAAAGAAGGTAGCTTCCAGATCTAATGTTCTACAGTTCCATGATTCTGTGTCTGTTTACTGATCAGTAATAGATCACTGGAGAGAAACTGGGATAGAGTGTGAGGAAGGAAGATAATGAAAATCTGAAATCATAGCAGAACTATGAGAATGCAGGATTTCATATTTCCAATTTGTGAAACTTAGATGTGTACACAATCCTCAAGATAGGGCCTTGTCCATAGTAGGTCCTTAATAAGCGTTGGCTGAACTGAGTGTTTTGGGGACACATCTTTGCACAAAGCAAATTCCCTAGCACAAATCTTAATCTCATTGTATAAATTCCCACACTTCTACAAAGTTTATCCAGAATAGAGAATATGTATCTGTGTAATTTTAGAATGAGTGACATGATGGTCCTACTAAAGTTATTGAGTTGAAGTGTAGAAGTCATGTGTAATATCCAGCAGAAGCTGTCTAACCATGTAATGATCACAAGATTAGAAAGGGGAATTTACCTTATTAATTACCTAGTCACAGACTCATTTCTGACAAATGACGAAATTGAGTCCCAAATGTTAGAAATGACTCAGTTTTATGATCGGTAAGGGGCAGAGTTCAAACAGAAAAAGAAAACAAGTCTAATGTTCTTTTTACTCTTCCACACTGGATGATAGAGAGATGGATGTTTTAAGTGGTATTAAAGATTTTGATAGGGCTTGGTAGATGGAAAAGCAACTGCTGCTTTGTGGCTAAAGAACTGGCATAGAGGGAAGTACAGTTACCACATTTATCAGGCCAGAAGACAAAAAGGCTAAGAGAAAGGTCAGTGGATTTTGCTAACTAGGGAGGAGAAGAGCGGGTCTGGCCAAACTGCTCCCAGGGCAAGGAAGCAGTGGGAGGCAGCTGTAGC
>CM053597.1:71622465-71654226 GCA_028646575.1 Pseudocheirus occidentalis
CCACCAAATTCTCCCAAAGTCCAGTAGTACTTATATTATTCTATACTTTCTTCCTCTGACCTTCACCAGCACTACATTCAATGCCTACCCGTTGGATATTTCACTATTCTCTAATTGTTTCATACCAATTAGTCTTATCTTCCCAAATAGATTTTAAGCTCCTTAAGGACCAAGAACATCTTTTGTGTCTTCTAAAGTTCTAAGAACATAACAAGCATCCAGTAAATATGTGTTGATTGATTTAGCACACAGGTGATACTTCCTGTTTATTTCCAGAGTGAGCCTTAGGCATCTTTAATTTGTCTAAAGCAAAACAAATGATAGTGTTTGAAATATGTGTTTCTTTGCAAGCCATTTTGAAGGCTTAGTGTCATTAATCAGTTGGAACGAGTGATTGACATATAGGCATCCTGATTTGGAAGGACTGGCCAACTTAAACCTAGCTGATAGTGTCAGCCAAATGTGCTTCTCTCTTGCATATTGATTAAAGATGTGCCTGGAATTGAAGATGTTCCCTCTATCTCTGCCATGGGGCATTGACTAAACACTATGATGCCTCTAAACATGCTTAAGTAATTGTTTAGCTCAGGTCATGCTGAGCTTCAAAAAGGCTTTTATGTTTCTACTTTTATAGAGTTTGTGTTGTCACTCAGTCCATTGAAGCCTGTCTGCTCCCATTGAGCTGACCAGAATAGAACCCAGTGAGGTAAATAATGCCAACCTATGTGGGTGGACCATGACCGCAGACAGGCAGAGTCAGGCTGTGACAAAATTGCGCAGCGAATGATTTTAGCCTCCAGCACCTCCTGCTTTCCCTTTCAGCACACAAATACTTTTCCTTTCAGTATACTGTGCCTTTACTTCCAGAGCTCTTTCAGAGTTAAATGAGAGCATATCATAACTGGAAAGGAATTTAGACAGCATCTAGTAAAATGGCCTCATTTTACAAATAAGACAACAGTCTCAGAAAAGTTAAATGACTCACCCAAGGTCACATAGCTAGTAAGTGGTAGAGTTGGCACTTGACCCTAGGTTTCTTTAGTATAAACGAAAAGCCATTTTCACTCTGCAGTGTTGTTTGTCATATGAAGCACAGCTCATCATCTGTCCTGTCTCTCACATTGAGACAGCTAGGTGGCATACTGGATAGACCATCAGATTTGAAATTGGGAAGACCTGAATTTAAATTTAAACCCTGCTTCAGACACTTACTAACTGTGGCTCTGGGTAAGTCGCTTAGCTTCTCTCAGACTTTGCAAACCTTAATGCTCATATAAATAGTAGCTATCATCCTTGTCTTCATCTGCTCTGACCCAGTCATCCACAGAATGGCAAGTGAATGGACCACTTATTAGTTATACCAGGGATAACCGCATTAATAAAGGGTAGAGATCTTCTAAAATATTTTATTTTTCTCCAATTATGCATAAACACAATTTTTAAACATTTGTTAAATTTGGAGTTCCAAATTATATCACTCTGCACCCCTCCCTCCTCCTTGAGATAGTAAGCAATCTGATATAGGTTATCCGTTTGTAATCATGTAGAATATTTCCATATTAGTCATTTTGTTGGAAATGACTTGAAAAAAAGAAAAAGAAAGAGAAAAATAGTATGCTTCAGTCTGTATTCAAACACCATTAATTCTTTCTCTGGAGGTGATAGCATTTTTCATCATGACTCTTGGGATTATCTTAGATCACTCTACTGCTGAGAACAGTTAAATCATTCACACTTGTTCATGATGTAATATTGTGGTTACTGTATACAATGTTCCACTGGTTCTGTTAATTTCACTCTATATCAGTCCATGCAAGTCTTTCTAATTTTTTTTTCTGGAATCATTCAGCTCATCATTTCTTATGGTACAATAATATTCCATTGCAATTATATACCACAACTTTTTCAGCCAGTTCTTAGCAGGTGCAAAAACAGCTGCTATATTTTTGTACAAATAGGTCCTTTTTGCCTTTTAAAAAATCTCTTTGGGATACAGATCTAGCGGTAGTGTTGCTTCATAGAAGGGTATGGATAATTTGTTAGCCCTTTGGGCTTAGTTCCAAATTGTTCTCCAGAATGATTGGATCAGTTCACAACTCTACCAATATTACACTGGTGTCCCAGTTTTCCCATGTACCCTCCAACGTTTGCTATTTTTCTCTTCTGTCATGTTAGTCAATCTGATAGGTGTGATGTGGTACCTCAGTCTTTTTAATTTGCATTTCTCCGTTCAATAGTGATTTAGACAATTTTTTCATATGACTATAGATAGCTTTAATTTATTCATCTGAAAACTGCCTATTCATATCCTTTCACTGTTTATCAGTTGGGGAATGACTTGTAATCTTAGAAATTTGACTCCTATATATATTTGACAAATGAGGTCTTTATCAGAGATATTTGCTGTAAATTTTTTCCCAGTTTTCTTCTTTTCTTCTAAGCTTGGTTGCATTGGTTTTGTTTTGCAAAAACTTTTTCAATTTTATATAATCAAAATTGTCCATTTTACATTTTATAATGCTCTTTATATTTTGTTTGTTCCTAAATTCTTCCCTTATTTATAGATTTGACAGGTAAACCATTCCATACTTTCCTAATTTGCATGTGGTATTACCCTTTATGTCTAAATTGTGCACCTATTTTGGTCTTATCTTGGTACATGGTATAAGATGTTGTTATATACCTAGTTTCTGCCATACTGTTTTCCAGTTTTCCCAGCAGTTTTTATTAATTAGTTTTTGTCCCCAAATCTTAGATCTTTGGATTTATCAAACACTGAATTACTATGGGGGGCAGGGAGGTGAGGGGGATCTTTTAAAAAAAAGAATGAACCTCTAATGATGTAATGAGTAGGCTGTGTCACAGATGTCTTCAAATCATGCCATGAAGGAAGTTGCCTTCTCAAAGTATTTATAAGAGTATCCCTGAATGAAGGAACTGTTTTTGGTATTTGAGATTTTTTCTAAAATTTCATAGCCATAACTGGTTTCAGGAAACATTATGAAGTAAGTAGATTTTGATTCATTGTCTCTCCCGTATTTTGGTGATGAACAATCACGGATCAGCACTTAGCATTACACTGCACTATTCTACTGGCATATGATCTATGAGCTTGTCTACTAAAACTTTGTATCCTTGGTCCTCTGATTCTTAGTTAATTCCTGTGCAATAAAGTCATGTTGCAACTCTTCAGCCCTTGCCCAGGTTATGAAAATGAGCACTACATGTTGTTGTGGTTGTGGAAATTGCTGCTCTAGACTTGTGATTTTGTTGGCATGGGGAACTTTCTTTCACAATTTGGATTACCAATCATTCTGCAGCTTATGGTCTTAGAGTTTCCTGGGACATCTAGAGGTTAGGTAACTTGCCCAAGTTCACACAGAAGGAGGACATGAACTTTCCTCACATATACTTATATATATATATATATATATGTAATTTCCCAGACAGAAGGTAAGATACTTGAAGGCAGGGATTATTTCAAATTTGTCTTCAGCCCAATTTCTGAAACATATTAGGTGCTTTAAAAATGCTTATTTATTAATTGATTAACTGATTTATCTCTTTGAAATCTGCCCATAAAGTTCACTAATCCACATTACATCTTTAGCCCTGCTTTCAAATGAATAAAACAGTTAAAGAAATTGGAGCTCAGAGAAAGCAAAAAAGTTTTCCAAGTATTACATTACCTCCACAGATTCTTGGTAATGTTATCCTTGGAAATAGCTTATTCAACAACTGGCATCTTTTAGTTTTTGAGTAGGGTGCATAGTAGAATAACTTACCTCTCTTCCACCTTGCTCCTCCCAGGGCACGGATAGTCCCCGGTGGATCAGGCATATGTGGCAATTTTCTATCATGGTTTTGATGGATCTTCTTTGTCCAGAGATGTGCTTCCAGGGGACTCATTCATTCATTCAGCAATTATTAAGTATCATATGACAGGCATCCTCCTAGGCCATGGGGATAGAAAGACAATCCCCACACTTGAGAGCTCATATTCAATGGGGGATAACAAAATGTAACAAGTAAGGAAATATATATATATATGCGTCTACACATATATTACTCAGGTATATGTACTATATATATATATGTATATGTATGTATGTATTTAAACACACATACACAAATTGGTTGTGTGGAGTGAACTGAAGAAGTGATTTTACTGCTGCTCTTAAGTGGGTCATAGTAGCTATCTTCAATTTATTTTGAATCATCATGTCCAGGAAGGATTAAATTTGTTCTGTTTATCCCCAAAAGGGGGATAATACCTTTAATAATATGTAAAGATAGAAAAGATGAAAATTTAGTTTTGAGTTGGAAAAAACAAAACTTTCTAACAATTAGAGCTGTCCAAAATCAGAATGAACTGCCTCTAGAAATGGTGGATTCCTCTTCTTTGGAAGTCTTTGGAAATCTTTAAGTAGAAGTTAGAAACAAATTGTTGGGTATGTTATGTTGGAAATTTCTTTGGTGAACAGATTGGACTAGATAGTTGCTTAGATCCCTTGTAGCTCTCATTTTCTGTGCTTATATTGGGGGATTTAATTAAACATATTTATTGACAGCATTTCACATACCTTGGCATTCTAGTTCACTGGCCTCTTTAACTTCCATAACCTATGCCTTCAAGGCATCTTACACACACACAGGAATGGCTGCAACCTTGAATTTATTATGACTCATAAGTGTTGAATTTTTGTGACAGATAACTCTTATTTTCCTCTATCTGGCCATAAGCTCAAAGAATTATAGAATTACAGTTGAGGGGACCTTAAAGGTTATTGAATTCAACTTCTTAATTTTACAGTTTAAGAAACTAATGTTTACAAAGGTCAGATGATACCTGTGTCACATAGATAGCATGTGCTTGAGGTGGGATTCAAACCCAGTTCTTCCTGAGTCCAAGACCAGTTTTTATATACAATACCATGGCGCCTCTATCCATTTCTTACTGTGTCTCAGCCCTAAACTTTCTCACTGTAATGTCCAGTTACTCCACCCTTTAATGCTCTCTCTTATGGCATAATTACCACTGCCCTGGTCTCACTTTCCTCCTTTCTAATTTTGACCTATAGTTAGCCAGTTCAACTACACACCATTCTCATCTTTCAAATTCCTTACACTTTTGTCTTATAAATATGCCCATGCCTCAGTTATGCTATCATGCGTCTATTCAGATACTGCTGAACAATGCCAAAGTAAAAAAAAAATGTTGCCAACTGGGTCAACTACAAATTTCTATTATCTAGATCATCTGTGTTCAGTGCCACAAACTCATCATTTTACTCTTCTCTAAATACATTTCCTTCTCTTACCCCCCACAGCATCTGATCTACATGTTCTCTTCTGCCTTTAAGCCCTCCGTATCATCTCTCTGCCCCCCATGCAGCAGAGAATTTTGCCTCATACTCTACTGAGAAAATAGAGGTAATTTGCTGTGCATTGTCTTTTTTTATTTATTCTGCTCTTCAAAGTCACTTGACATCATCCCACATGCTGTCCTCTTTACTCCAGTCTCTGGAGACAAGATGTTCCTTTTCACAAGAACCACTTCTCTGTATGATCTCCTCATTCCCTTTGCTCGTAGGACCTTTAGGAGCTTGGTTATTTTCTTCTATTCTTAGTCTCTCACTGTGGGTCCGAGAAGGTGAAGCATGCAAATAGTCCACACTCTGGTAAAACTAAACCAGATTGAGGGTAACAGACAGGTCTTAAACGTGTTGGTGAGTTAGGGGATTGTCTACCCTAATCATGTGAAGACTTCCCCTGATGTCATGGGTGGATGAGAATAATTTGTTCCAGTGGTCAGGAAGTTGGCTGAAGCAGGTACTACAGAGTGCTTAGAGCTTTTTCAGACATAAAAGATGTCAAAGTCATTCACTGCACCCCAGGCTATTGCCAATTATCTTGTCATTGGGCTTTGATGACTCTGGAAGACCCAGTGAGACTGATGATTATGTGCAACTCTGCCTTGTTTGTTGTTGTTTGTCCTCCATTCTTAAAGAGGACTGAGACATCAGGACAGTGATGATATGACGTGAAAGTGAATTGGATTGAAGTGAGAGAGGACTCTGCAAAGTCACCAGCCTCATTCTCTCTTCCAGGGTCATATGGATCCAGTGGAACAACATATATCAGGATGACTGGAGAGGCAAGTGGTATCAGGTAGAATTACAAAGTCTGACATCCAAGAAGCTAGCCCCCCTTGGAGAAAATCTCATCCCCAGTGATAGTACCTTATTGAATGTTCTGCCAAGGGAAAGATGGACAGCCTTCCAGTCTCAGCTTAAATGGGTGCACTGTTGGACATCAATGAAATTCAATTCACATGCAAGTCAAGATATCATTGTATTGATCCTCTTCAAAAACAATGAATGAAAACCAACAATAATCTCTCCCTTACTGTTGACTCCTCCCTTGCTATCTATATTTATCTTCAGGTCTCTCCTATATCAAAAAAAGTAATGTGATCCTTCCATTTCCTCAAGTCACCATCCTATTCCTCCCCCCAGTAAAACTCTTTTAAAAATTTAAATTCTTTCTTTTTTTTTTTTTTCTTTCTTTCTTTCTTTCTTTCTTTCTTTCTTTCTTTCTTTCTTTCTTTCTTTCTTTCTTTCTTTCTTTCTTTTTTCTTCTTCTTCTTCTTCTTCTTCTTCTTCTTCTTCTTCTTCTTCTTCTTCCTTCTTCTCCTCCTCCTTCTCCTCCCGCTTAAATCCCTCCCCTCTCTTCCTCCCCTCCCCTCCTCCTTCCCTTGCACTCTCTTTCTCCCTCCCTCCCCTCTTTGTTACTTCACAACCCATCTAAGCTGACTTATGATTTCATTACTCAGCTGAAACTGCTTTTTGTCTAAACTTGATCACTAAATTCAGTGGTCTTTTCTCAGCCTTCATCTTTTTCTTTTACATCTTTGAAGCTTTTAACAGTATGGTTCCTCCTTTCCTCCTGCATGTTTTCTCTTCTGTAGATTTTTGACAGTAGTCTCCTGGTTCTTCTACCTTTATGAGTGTTACTTCTCAGTTTTATTTTGTCAGTCAACAATTATGTCTTGCCCCCTAACTGTAGGTGTACCCCCTCAAGGTTATATCTCCCTGTCTTTTTTTCTCTCTACAACTTTGATCTTAGTAATCTCACCAACTTTCATGCGTTCATTGGTTTTCTTTATGTACTCAATTCCTAAATCTTTGTGTATATAGCCCTATTTTCTCTATTGAGATCTAGTTTCACATCACTAAGTGCTTATGGGATATCTCCAACAGTTTGTCTCATAGACATATCAAACTTAAATTTTCCTGAGCAGAATTCATTATCTTTTCTTTTAAACTCACTCCTCTTCCTAGCTTTGCTTTTTCTGTTGAGAGTATCACCATTCTTATTGTCACCTAAAACTTTACTTTCACTTACCCTAATATCTAATAAAATTTCAAGTTTTTTTATTTTCCCCTTCAACATGCTTGTCATTCTATGTTGGCCATTCAAAAGGGTATCAGTCTAGTTAAGGCCTTCATCACCATTTCCCTTGACTATTTAAAAAAAAATATCCTCCCTATCTCACTGAAACTGGAAGTACAGCTGTCATGCATGGGCCCAATTCTGTTGAAAATCAGTATGGAAGTTTTGACTTCCTGCTTAGTTTCTGATCTAGGTGGCATTTTCCCACTTCAGGTAATCTGGTCTAGTGGTCCTTTTTCTCAGGGGTTCACTGTATTGGTTTCAGTTGGTTGTTGTCTTTCACGCTTACAATTGACCAAAATGTCATCACTGTGTCAGGATCAATATTGTTGCTAGACAGTGCTGATGTCCACTTGTCTTTAGCTCTACTCTAGCCCAGAAATTGCAGATTCAAGCAATGTACTAGTCTCAGCCATTTCTAATAGCAGGGATTACAGGTGTGCACTACCATTTTGGTCTTTACTGACTACTATAATAGTCTCCTAATTGGTACTTTTGATTCTACTTTTTCCTTTCTCCATTCCATTCATCAAACATGTCAAACTGATGTTCCTAATGCTCTTTAAAGCATGTTACTCCCCTTTTAAAGAAGATTCTATGACTCTCCATTGCCTCTAAGAAGAAAATGTAAACTCCTCTCTTTGGTATTTAAGAGGCCCTTTATAATCTACCTCCTACCTGTCTTTCCAAGATGATTTCACAGTATTTACCATCATTCACTCTCTAGCCTAGAAAAGTGGCCTATTTGCTGTTCTCTGTTCATTATATTTCATTTCTCATCTCTTTCCTATATCTGAAATGCACTCACCCTTTAAATCCCTAGATCTTTCAGGGTTTAGCCCAAGTGTCTCCCAGGTGGTAGTGCCCCACCCCAGCTGCTTTGTATTTGTATTGAATTACTTATCCAAGTATGTGTTCTCTTCCCTTCCCTTTCTACTATCCCTTTCTCTACATGTGAATATAAGATCCTTGAGGGCTGGTATAGTCTAGTTTTTGTCTTTGTATTCCAAAAGTTTAGCACTCTTTGGCACATAGTGAGCAATTAAAATGCTTTAAATGCTTGATTGTTGAATGAATTAATGGTGCCAAAAGAAGAGCCCCTTAGTGTTGTTATGACCTTTTCCCTTTCTTTTTGAATACATCTTTTTATGTATTTCTTTGTGTCATTCTCTCTGTATCTGTCACTGTTTCTCTTTCTCCCCTCTCCCTTTCACCTTCATTCCTCACCCTATTCTTTCTCTCTTGCTCTCTGTATTTTTTTCTGCCTCCCTTATAGTTTTATAGTTATTACATTGCTAGTTATCTGCAAATGGATTGTCTACATTGAGGAAAAACATGGTTCTTGGAAACTGACCAAATGTAAGTTTGTAGACTTATTTGGAATATATAAAATTTCCCAGAGTTTCAGACTCTTTAGTTAAATATGGGACATGGTTCATCCCTGTATCTGTCTTTTAGAAGCTAGATGAAGGTGCTGGGGGGGGGTAGATTAAATTAAATTTGAACAACTTCTTTTTAAAATTCCTGCAATGTGTAAGCCATTGGAAGGAAGGAAGGAAAGAAGGAAGGAAGAAAGGAAGGAAGGAAGGAAGGAAGGAAGGAAGGAAGAGAGGGAGGGAGAAGGAAGGGAGGGAGGGAGAAAGGAAGGGAGGGAGGGAGAAGCCATGGCAAATTACCTTCTGTCCAGGCATATCTCGTTGAAGCTAGGACTGGCAGTCCAAATATATTAATAGGGAAAGTCCTGTTTTCTCAGAGAATAGTATCATTCAATGGACTGATATAATTTAGCTTGTATTCAAGAGATAGATAATGCAGTCAGTGGCAATTTTCCTATGTTCTATGCCAAGTTTCCATTTACCTTGGATTTGGGTTTATCTTTTCCTAAGCATTGAGAAAATTCCCAGTTCCTGTCTATTACCACTTATTTTCTTAGATTCACTGTGTTGCCTTTCAGGGAACATTTTTCAATAACCACTTTTTCTATCATGTTTTATCCATTGAACTAGTACATTTTATGATGCAAATTAAAATGTAATTTACATGCATTCATATTCTCCACTTTAGGAACCAAACTAGAACTTGCAATGAGTTGTTTTTCAGATCTTCTTAACTACCTTTGTGTTGAAGCTGTTTACTCATTTCTTTTAGGTGGTACAGATTGATGTTTTAAGAGGTAGGAAAAGCAAAGTCCTGCCAACTATAGGACCTTCAGGACCAACTTCAATGACTTATTTGTAATTTTCATCAATGCACTATATCTCTACCTACCTACCTACCTACCTACCTACCTGTCTGTCTGTCTGTCTGTCTATCTATCTATCTATCTATCTATCTATCTATCTATCTATCTATTTATCTATCCATGTGTCCATCCATCTGTATATATGTAAATGTGTGTGTGCCTGATTATTGCTATTTTATTTGAATTAATTAATTAATGGAAAAACTACTGAGTGTTTAAGAGAGGGTCAGCAGAAAGGTGAAAGGTCAGAGTGCCAATAAAAGGCTATTCTCTTGTCAGTAATCATTCATTCAACAAGTATTTATAGTGTTATTAAATGTCTGTCATAGGCCAAGCATTGTGCTAAGCTCTTTTGATATAAATAAAAAAGAGGAACAATTCTTGCCCTCAAGGAGCTTATATTTTAGGAAATGTTCTTAAATGATAAAACAAAAAACAACAACAAAACAACAAAACCCAAAGCCAATAATTTTCTGTATCCACATACCTAACTGTTCCACATGTGTATTTTGTCTTTTCAACCAAATTATAAGTAAGTTTCTAGATAGGGAAATGTGTTACATGTGTTTTCTAGTGTCTCAACACGTAGCATAGTTATAGAGCTATAAGCAGGAGCTCTATAAATGTACATACCATAGATAAATTTCTCTTTATTTAGAAAAAATAGTGTGCTACTTCACTTTGCATCTGTTGCCCTGCCTGGTTTTAGCTCCACAGAACAAGATGGCCCTTTGTTGGTGTCTCTGGGTATCCCATTCCTCCTTTTCTTCCTGCCGCTCCCCCACTTTTATATCATATCTTTCATCCTTAGAATGATAGCTCCTCAAAGGTAGCTCCTCTTTCTCTTTGTCACCTTAGCATAGTGCCTGGAAAACAGTAGGTGCTTAATAAATGCTTGTTACTGACCTGTATATGAAGTTTATTTGGTAGTTTTCTCAAAGCAAACCCTATTTAGGGATAATATAAACCAAAGGGAGTACTATTTGGGAGGTCCACTCCAAAGCTTAGTTTTTGTTGATATGACATGGGTACTAGACTTTGGGTTTCATCTTGTGCCTTACTCATTCCTTATTGTTTGGTGATGAGTATGCCTATTGTTATTGAACTATATCTAATTATGGAACTCTATAATACCAGACACACAGAAGAGAGACAGTCATAACAGTAATGTGACCTGTTTATAGATCCATAGCATATGATCATATGACTTTACAAAGTTCCCCCTCCCATACTTCTTTGTTTCTGAGGATAAAAGAATAAGTATTATTACTCTCTTTTGAAAAATGAGTAAATCAAGACCCAGGAAAGTTGTGACTTGCACCAAATCACAAAACTACTTAATGTCTGAGTTGTAACTAAAAATCTAGGTCTTTTCATTTTAATTCTATTCCATTGTATTCCTTTCCATTCTCTTAACATCAGGTGCCACACAGACAAAAGCACCATCATCTATTCCCTCTTATTCCTTCCCTCTTTCCCATTCTTTTCTCTTCCTTCACAACCTTTCTCTCTATGGCACCTAAGAATGCTTCTGATATTCAAGAAAAGTCTTATTTTTCCTGTGAACCCAATCAACTCTGTCCTCAAAGATCCATGGACTTAGTTTGTAAAAAATTATTGAATAATTGACTGTGAGTACTTGAAGATACCTTAGGGTTCATTAAGTCCACTCCCCTGAGAGTATCAGTGAGGAAACTAGAGAAGTTAAATGACTTGGTCAAGGTTACGTGTAGTTGGTTAATGGCAAAATAAGAAAACTAGAGCCCAAATTTCTTGACGTCTAGTCCAGGCCTCAAGCCATATTGCCTTTGAATTTTCCTAATACCCTTTCTTACTATAGGGATTCATCAGGCACCAGAAGACTGGGTCATTTTATTGAAAATTTAAAGATGACATCATGGTGTAGTAGAAAGAAAAAAATGGAATTTTGGAATCATAAGACTCTGACGTTTCCTCTGTGTTTGACTCTGGACCTCAGTTTCCTCATCTGTAAAATGAGGAAGTCAGCTCTACCATCCTATGATTGATGATTCACCTAGAATTTCATCAAGGACTTCACAAAAGTTTAGTATCTCAGACTATTTTATGAACCTGAAGCTCATCGACCTTGGTTCATTGCAGCCTTCAGGTTTCATGAGTGATTTCAGACACTTTAAAAATAAGAGGGTAATAAAAACTATTCATTTCTAAAAATTCTACCTCTACCACCTTTTCACTCCCCTGGAGAAGGAATTAATATTTTTGGAGGAAATAGGATCCTCAGCATTGATAACAAATGCTTAATGAGATGACTTTGGTGGGCAGAGGTATTGATGAATAGCATGTAACAGATATTCCTTGTGTTTTCAGGGTTGGACCAACATTATCAGAGTTATGATCTAACCTTGTGCTGAACAGATTCACCAAGGGAATATCCGAACCAACCTTTTACTTAAATGTCAGTTTCTAAAGTAGACTCACAGCTGTATTCTCTTGATATAAGTGATGGATATCCCAGTAGCAATTAAAATGTCTGACAGGATACACACACTTTCATCCCAAGCCTGCTTCTTGGACTGTGCAATACTGGAAACCCCTCCCACCCCCCACAAGATCACAGTCAATAGTCTGACATTTTGTTTCTAGCTCCTCTTTTTATCAGTCCTGTGAACTTGGGCCAGTTGTCTTTTCTTCTTTAAACATTTGCTTCTTTGCCTTTTCTGTTGGAATAATATTAACATTTACTCTGCTTATCTCACTGTCTTGGGAGGATCAAGTAGGTAGTACAGAGGACAGAGCAGTGAACCTGGAATAAGGAAGACCTGAATAGGTCACTTAACTCTGCCTCAGTTTCCTCATCTTTAAAATAGTGATCATAATAGTCCTCCCTTCCAAAGATGCTGTGTGGATAAAGTGAGATAATATTTATAAAGCACTTTGCAAACCATAGAGTGCTACATAAATGCTACTTACCATTATTAATAACAATAACAATTTATAATATCACCTGGATTTGAATTCTATCTCTGTTGATGCTTGAGTTCTTATATTTTGTTGATAGCTCTAGCAAGTCACTTAATCTTCCTGACCTCAGTGCCTTATTTGTAAAATGAGGCTGTTAGACCTGATAACTTCTGAAATTCCTTCCAGCTCGAAATCTATGATCTTAGGATCATAAATGAGATAATAGTAAACCTTTATGCATAAATAGGATATTATTTTTCAGAAAAATGAGAGAACTTGGAACAACTGTACTTCATCCCAAGAATGCCTATAGAGCTGTTCTTCTTACCTCCCATGGGCACAGAGCACAGGCTTAATCACTTTCAGTCAATCTGAAAGCCTCAGGTCATGTACTTGCTGCCTTCTGTCCTATCTACCACATAGGGGTGTGCTGAGGATCATACGAGGTATTGTGTGCAAATTGAAGAGTAAACAACTGCAGTAAAATGAAATTTATTCCAATGATGATTAATAACTTGCTTTATCTCTGCTTGTGAGGTTGGAAGAAAGGTAATCTTTAAATCAGTCAGTAATTACTTAGAACTAACTCTGCACCAGGCACTCTATTAAGCTTTACAGATAAAAAGAATGGCAAAAACATGGTCCCTGCCTTGAAGGAGCTTGCAATCTAGTGGGGGAGACAACATACAAGTAGTGCTGTTCCTGCTAGATCTATACAGTGTAAATGGAAAGCAGTCTTAAAGGGAAGGCACTAGGTGTGCGTGTGTGCGTGTGTGCGTGTGTGTGTGTGTGTCAGAGAGACAGAGAGACAGAGAGAAGGAAAGGCATCCTGAAGAAGGTAGGATTTGAAAACTAGGGAAGGCAATAGTGAAGAAGAGGGAGAGCATCCTAAGCATATGGGACAGACAATGAAAAGGTAGAGTCCAGTCTATCAGTTGTGTGATAGACATAACAAGAAGACAGGTGTTGCTTAATCACAAAGTATATGAAAAGAAGAAAAGCTTAAGAAGATTGGAAAGATTGAAAGGGATGAGATTATAAAGGAACTTAAATGACAGACTGAGCATTTTCTGTTTGATCCTTGAGCTGTGAGGGAGACATTGTAGTTTATTGAGTACATGGGTGACATAGCCACACCTGCCCTGTAGGATAATCACTTGGGCAGCTGAGTGAAAAATGGATTGAAATGGTAGTGTTACAAGTGAAATTCAACAAAAGTAGACTGAGGCACATTTTGTCCCAGCATGATAACAGTTTGTTAGTAGGTTGTAAACTCAGTAATAAAGTGGGTCAGTGACTACTTCAGTCAGCCAAAAGCCCCCAAGACTGAGATGCAGCTCCTTTTTATAAGCATAGAACAAACAGAATAGGGGAGGTGAGGAAATAATACAATTTGTTATAGGGTTGGTAGTATAATAGGAGTGAGGACAACATAATTAGTTTGAAATTCAGAACAAGGTGCTATCAACAATCTCCCTTTCCCTCCTTTTTGTTGTTTGAGTCCACCTCCAAGATTAGAAATAGTAGACTAGACTTCTTTGGATAACAAACCAGACATTCTTGGAGGATAGTAGTAAAAAGATACCAGGCCAGACTACTCCATGGTGTCTCCTCACATCTCCCAAGGAAAACAGATTTCCTTGAGGCAATAATATAACAGTGATTAGCAGGAGAACTGGATTTCTAAACTCATTACAGGCCAGTCAAATTTCTGAACTAAGTTCAGAGACAAATAACCATGACTTAGGCAGTTACAGAACAAAATCAATTAACTGTAAATAAGATCAATTAAAAGAAAATACAAAAATCAATCTGATCATATCAGCATGGTAGCAGGGAGGCCAACCAGGGAGGTCTCAGGTATGAGAGAATGACAGCATGCACTGGGTAGGTGGCTGTGTGAATGAAAAGAAGGGGAAAGAAGTGAAACGAGAAGGTTGAAATTATAAGACCTGGCAAATGATTACATATATAAAGAGTGTACAAGAAAGGAGTCAAAGCTGATATTTAGGTTGTGAGCCTAGATAGGATTTGCACTTTTGACAGTACCTGGGAAGTTGGTAAGAGGGAAAAATTTGGAGAGAGAGATCAAAAGTTCTGTTTTGGACACATTGTTTCCAATTTGAGATGTCCAAAAACCAGTTGGTAATTCAAGACTGAAATTCTAGAGAGAAGCTACACTAAATTTGAAATTTTCAGTGGGAACTTAGAGGTTCATTCATTCAACAAACATTTAGTATATACTTACCATATATAGGTCACTGGGCCCTAGAGAACATACCTAGATAAGATCCAGACCCTGCCTTCATGGGATTTGTAGTCTAGTAGGGAGATAAAATACAAACGGATATCTCTGTGTAGGATGTGTTGTCCACATAGGTTGTCTAGATGTATAGCTGCATCTTGTAGGTGGGATGAATAGATATGCTCTAAAACCTGACTTGACTTTATAGAGAGGATCAGAACAAGGAGACATGCCTTCATACTCACTATCTCTTGCTTTTCAAGCTTCTCTACCCAATATGTTAAAAAGACCTGTCAATTTCACCTTTGCAGTGCCTCTTGTATGTACCCTTTTCTCTCCTTTGATACCTATCCAGTGCAGGATTATTTCAATAGCCTGCTGGTGGGTCTGCCTGCCTTAAGTCTCTCTTCTCTCTAATCCATCCTTTATTCAGCCACTAAAGTGATTTTCTTAAAATGCAGGTCTGATCAAGTCACACCCCTTCAGCCCCACCTCCATCCTCACTCCATAAATTCCAGTTGCTTCCTATTGTTTCAGAATCAAAAACAAATATTATGTTTTGCATTCAAAGCCCTTCCTAACCTAGTCACCTCCTACCTTTACAATCTTCTTTTATTTTACTCCCCTCCATATACTCTTTAATCCATTGATATTGGCTTCCTGGGAATTCCATGAACAAGACACTGTATTTCTTTCCTTCAGGGTTTTTCTCTGGCTGTCCCCCATTCCTGAAATACTCTCCCTTCTCTGCTCTGACTACTGACCTTCCTAGCTTCCTTTAAGTCCCATCTAAAATCATACCTTTTAGAGGAAGCCTTCCCCAACTCCTCTTAACTCTAGTTTGCTTCCCTTGTTAATCATGTCTTCTTTTGTATGTATTTGTTTGCATACTTTCTTTCCCATATGATAAGCTCCTGGAGGGTAGAAACTGTTTTTGACCTCTCTTTGTATCTCCAGCATGTAACAGAGTACCAGGAACATAACAGGTCCTTAATAAATGTTTATTTACTTATTGTATCCTTAGGACACTAGCTTGATGGTGAGGAGAGGCAGATAATCCCCAGAAATACCTTGAGATTAGGCTCTTATTTTTTTCTCCAATCTCTGAGAGGGATTTGGGGTTAGTATAATATTTATCTGTATCCTCACATATCTTCATGGTCTAGGAGTATATCTGGTTTAAAAGGAAAATTGATTCTCTGGTTACTCTTGAGATAGAAGGTAGACCTTAGTTTATGCTTTTCAGCTTAGCTCATTCCTATTAAACACAAATTACACAAAAGATCATTACAAATAGTAAATACCAATAGTAAATACCCTTTTATTCCAGTAGAACAACAGAGGTCCAAGAAGTTATACCAGTTAGAATATATCAGATAACACATAAGGATCAATGAGATCTTTAAAAAAGAGATGAGATCTCTGTTTAAACCAGGGGAATAATAACCCTCTAATGGAAGAGGTCCATTCTATTAGTGTTTAGAATTTCAAGTAAGTCCAGAGACATGATCAGACTTGGACTGACTTTCTATGTATCTTTTAAAGTCTTTCTCATCCCTAGAATGTTTTCTTTTCATGTTTATCAAGAAGCTCTGCATCAGTATAGGGATACAGGGTTTCATCAAAGTCTGCACTCTTTCTACCAAATCTAATCATGTCTTCTTCTTCACATAAAACCACAAACAAAACTACTCAGATTTGAATGAAAGCCTAATTATCTATAGTGAATTAAAGATAAATGGAGTAGGGTGGCATTGTGGTATTAAATTAATAGAATATTACCACACTGTAAGAAATAGCAAATATGATGAATTCAGAGAAGTATGGAACTGACACAAAATGAAGCAAGCAGAGCCAAGGAAACAACACATAATGACTGCTACAGTGATGTAAATAGAAAGAACAACAAACAACACACAATAAAAATGAATATTATTTTATAACATGACACAATTATAGCAAAATTATAAAGAATAAAATTGTTCTTAAAGAAGATATATGAGAAGATATCTCCTCCATCACTTTGTGGCAGTGGACCACCTGTGGGTGTGAAATATCTATTAAAATGTCATAAATTTTCCTGTTTTGATTGCTTTTGCTGACTTTATTTTCTTTCTTTTTTTCCTTTAAAATAATCCTTTTTTTTAAACAATGGATGGTTTCCTGGGAGGGAAGAAAGGGAGGCTAATAGGAGATAATCTAGGTAATATAAAAATGTAAATGCCAATAAATATATTACAAACTGAAATGTTATCTGTGATTATCATTATTCATCAGCAGGAAAGTGATAAGATTATATAACATATATACATACATACATATATATGTCTATATATATACATATATATACATATATTATAGTAAAAAGAGTATTAGGTTTGGAGTCAGAGAACATGAATTCAGATCCTGCTTCTGTTACTTATTACCTGTATTAATTTGGGAAGGTATGTGGTGTAGTGAATAGAGTGATGAACTTGGAGAAAAAGGACCTGGAATCAAATTCAGGCTTAGACATTTCCTAGCTGGGTGACCCTGGGCAAGTCACTTGAGCTCTATTAGCCTCTCAGTTTCCTCAACAATAAAATGAGGTTGATAACAGCACTACCTCCTAGGGTTGTTGTAAGAACCAAATGAGATTATATTTGTAAAGCACTTAGCACATTGCCTGGAACATAGGAGACATTTTAAAAATATTTATTTCCTTCCTTCTCTTTCTCTACTCTTTCTCTCGAAGCCTCAGTTTTGTCTATTGTAAAATGAGAGGCTAGATGACTACTAAATTCCCTTAGTGCTCTAAATCTATGATCCTATGTAAGAAAGATTATTTAGGCAATGGTATGCGGCGTATAGAGCACTGAACTTGGACTCAGAAAGACCTGAGTTCAAATCCTGTCTCAGATACTTGTTAGTGCTATCTTTCTAGTCAAATCACTCAACTCTCTCAAGTCTCACCTTTTAAATCTATAAGATGGAGATAATAATAGTACTTACCTCACTGGCTTGTAGGGATTAAATAAAATAATGTAAAAAGTTCTTTGTAAATCTTAAAGCACTGTGTAAATGCTTATTGTCATGTCTATGATGCTGCTGCTGCTGCTGCTGCTGACTATTATAACTCAAGAGTGAGGATACCTTTTCTTCAGTGGAAGAGAAGAAAAAGCATAGATGGATAGAAGGAGGGAAATGTGAATGAAGGAGAAGAAATGAGGGGAATCAAATGGACAGCCACAACCTTCTCAGGGAAGCTGGAACCTAAGTTATCTGCAATACAAATGGCGGGTGAGGGCACAGTTTGGGGATGGGAGGAAAGACATCAAAGTTATAAGAGCCAGTAGGGGAAATGAAATAGGAAGTTAGAGTAGATTAAAAGATTTGCCAAGCATGATCCAGTCCATAAGTAGGTTTGGGTTCCAATAGAGTGGAGAGAAGAGCTAATCCCAAAGTCAAACCCCAATTACAAGAATGAAGATCTGTTCACATTCATTTTCTAAGTGAATAGTTCTGTTTATTAAAAGAGAGAAGAACTTTGAAATATTATTTATAAGGCATTGTCCCTTTATTTCCTCCTGGGCTCCTCAATCCATTACCATGAAATGTCATCTTAAATGGTAACAGTGTGTTTGTTGATCAGAAATGCATATTTGTCTGTGCACATAAAACTTTAATAGTTAAATAATTGAGAGCTATTCATTCAATTATTGTAGAGATAAATTATGTATGGTGAACTACCTTGGTGCTTATTTTCTTATTAACATTTATGAGAACCTCTACCTGAAGATGATATGTTCACTGAAGTAAGAATGTGGAGGGCAGCTGCATTCAAATAGGGAA
Organism: Pseudocheirus occidentalis; assembly: GCA_028646575.1. Classification (NCBI taxonomy): domain Eukaryota; kingdom Metazoa; phylum Chordata; class Mammalia; order Diprotodontia; family Pseudocheiridae; genus Pseudocheirus; species Pseudocheirus occidentalis. Next base: position 71,641,182 of record CM053597.1, read on the forward strand.
AATTTATTCAAGACTGGAGGTATAAAAATGGTAAAAATCACAGGGCTTGACTTGCTTCTTGCTATTTAGAAAGAATTAATTGGTAGTTGCTCTAACTGCTCTTGGCTACCACAGTAGCATTTATGATACTGAAATTGGGCAGTTCCATGGGCAAATAAATAAATACATTCTACTATTACAGATTATCAGGATAGTGCTCACTGTCTAAGGAAGAGAAGCAATGTGTATCCCGTTATCCTTCATCCCAAGGAAGGGCTCCCTGACTTCTTCAAGACCTGTCATAGATGCCAATAAATCTGTCCCCAAAGTGATTTAGTTAATTTTTCTGTGATGGCCTTGCAGAGTGTTTCTAAATCCGTGAATCAAAGCATAAGCTGGTGAAAGAAGCAGGGAGTTGGGGGTGGTGGTGGTGGTGGTATATGCTTGCTTTATTTGAGAAGGAAGGTTAGTGAGAGCATGTAAAGCCAAGCACTAGCAGCTCTCCAGAAGACTGCTGCTGTGAATAGCTCTAAAATACTGATCACATAGTATACTGAACTCTCTATTCAGCAGTAAACTAAAGCAAAACATTCACAGAAGCCAAAGTATAGCATTCACAATGATAAAATATAACTTATCACTAAAGTGGCCATATATTTTTAAACAAGAGACATCATTCAGTTACTCCTTACCTCAATCATCCTTAAGGAGCAATCATCTTTAAGGGATACAAAGTACAAAGGTCTCCCTCCCAAAAGTCACATTGTCTTAATCTCCTCAGTCATGAGGTCTTCTTTCATATTGCTTGGAGACTGGCTTTCAATTATCCTTAATGGATATACAAAGTACAATGTTCTCCCACCCTAGGTCACAGTAAATCATGATTTTGTCAGTCAGCACCAAGTACCCAAGGAAAGGTCCTTTCATCTTGTCTCAAGGCTGGCTCCCAAATTCCATAGTTCTTCTTCCATGCTCCCAGCTCTTGCCTGAATTCATCTAACCATCACCTGAATTCACAGGTAGGCAGCTCTAAGCTCCTGGTCCAGCTCTTCTTTCAGTTGCTCATCTATTTCCCATTCCATATTGAAGCTCACAGTGACCTTTCTACCTCAAGCCCTTCATAGTTTTGGTTTCTGTGAAGACAAAGCTTAACACAGCCACAACAGCATTGATATACATTGCAGGCACTATCATCTCAATTCACCGTCTACCTGTGAAATCAACACAAGTCAACAGACAGGGTGCATCTGTGTGACAAAGTAACACAATCAACATAATTCTTCTATCTGACAAAGTAATGCAAACCATAGAGAGAAGCTTCTGTCTGACAAAGTATAAAAATCAACAGACAGAATGCTTCTGTTTGACAAAGTAACACAAACACAATCCACACAGACAGAACAGAGTGCCGAACACCACAAGTGTTCTCCACAGTTCTGCTCTTTTTCAGTTAGTGCTCCTATTTTTATATGGCAGTTCTCCTTCCTGTTCCACCCTTTCTATTGTGTCAGCAAGTTCCTCCCATCTTCAAATCACTGACAGAGCTCAAAGGCAATTGAAGAACTGAAACAAGGTGCTAAATACTTGAATAACTGAAACAAGGCCATTACAGAGTAGGAACAAGAGAATCTGGGTAGTAGTGAGTAGAAGTCTAAGCATAAAATAAAGCTCAAGACATACCATATGAATTTGATGGCTTCCCAAACCCAGTCTATGAAAGTGATATCTTTTATGAACATTCAGCCAGGTAAGGAACAGCTGATATTGAGCTCTAAGTTTATTACATAACACTTTACTCACATTGTTATTTGAAGTAAATTTTATATATGTGTGTGTATATATATATGTATACACACATATGTGTCTATATATATATGTATACACACATATGTGTCTATATATATATATATAGACACGTGTGTGTGTGTTTAACTAATTTTACCAATGAGAAAACAGGCTCAGAAAGTTTAAGACTTACAGCCATATCATTGGCAAATGTCAACTGTTGAACTCAAACCCAGATATCTCCCAGCTCTAAGCCTATTACTCTGTCCACTACAGTCAAATTCAAGTGAAAGGAAGAGTCAAACAATGCAGCAAATTTCATTGTTGTCTTATTTTTACAAATTGACACAGTCACCCCAACCTTCAGCAACAACTGCCCCAAAAACTTAGCAGTCATCAACATGGAGGTAAGACAAAGAAGATTACACACCAACAAAGAAGATTACAACTGGTTGAAGGCTTAGACATGGTTAACATTTTTCTTTTAGCAATAAAGTGTTTTTAATTAAGGTCTGTACATTTTTAGAGATATTATTTCACACTTAAAAAGCTATGATATACTGTAAACTTAACTTTTATATGCTCTAGGAAACTAAAAATTTCATGTGATTCACTTTATTGTGATATTAGCCTTTTTGTGGTGGTCTGGAACCCACAATATCTCTGAGCTAAGCCTGAAAGTCCTTCTTCTCCTGGACTCAGAGCTGATTTACTTTTTAGATTTAGAATTGCATATGATCTCTTAATACTCCCTTGATTATTTTTATCAATTTAATTATTTTTATTTTTTAGCTATTAGTTATTTTTTCATAATCTCACAACTGCTAACATAAACAAACCAAAAACATTAAAAAAATAAAACTATGAGTGCACAGTAAAACAAATCCCACATTAGTCATGTCAAAAATATATCACTTTCTGCATTTTAAGTTTAATACCTCTCTTTCAGGAGGTGAGCGTCATGTTTCATCTTTGTTTTTTGAGGTTTGTGGTTTATCATTTTATTGATCAGAGTTCTAAAGTCTTGTAAAACTTTTTTCTTTATACTATTGGTATCATTGTATAAATTTTTCTTCTCATTCACTCAGTACATTCTACATCAGTTCATAAAGATTTTCCCAGCTTCCTTTCAAATTGTTCATTTCATCATTTCTTTTGGCACCATATTTTGTTATAGTATATGTAGTATACTATATATAGTACACAGCATATAGTAAAACATGCATATACTGCATGTTTTAGTTATTTCAAAGTGGAAAGATACCACCTCACTTTCCAATTTTTGTTCACCACAAAAAGTGCTGATACAAATATTTCTGTAGCTATAGATGCTTTTCTTCTTTCATGTCTTAGTGAGGGATGTAGGCCTACTGTTGGTAACTACATTAAAGGGCATGCACATTTTGGTGACTTTCTGGGCACAATTCCAAGTTGTTTTCCAGAATAGCTAGGCCAGTTCACAGCTTCACCAATTGTACACTAATTTCTTTGTTTTCCCAAAGTTCCTAAAATATTTGTAATGTGTGAGGCAGATTCTCAGAGTTGCTTTCATTTGCATTTCTCTAATAATTAATTATTTTGAGCAGAGATGTCAAACACACCTCCAGTGGGAAGCCTGCAACATTCCTGAGTGTCTTGGAACCAGATTAAAATGTAAATAGGAAATATTCAACAAAATAAATAAAAATACAGTAGAACATAGCTATGTTAATATGTGATTTTCTATTTAAATATGCAGCCTATAGGGATCCTTGGTTTACTGGCCCTGGTTCTATTTGAGTTTGACACCACAGGTTTAGAGCATTTTTCATCTTTGATTGCTACCTTTGTGGTTTTTTTCAATTCTTAGATTCTTTGCTATTTGAATCCCTAAGGCTCTAGTTAGTCATTGATTATGTGGGACAGTTTTCTTGAGGTTGTGCCCTTTGATGTTCTTGCCTACTCAAGGCAGCTTCTGAGCTGCCTCCCCTCCTTTTCTAATCCAATTTACCTGGTGAAAAAATAACTGTAGTCAACTTTGTTAAGTAGCACACAGATACACACTTCCCATCATCCTTTTCTCCTTTCACAACTATACACACACACACATACACATATACACACACACATATATGTGTATATGTGTATATACATATCAATTGATCTATCTATCTATCTATCTATCTATCTATCTATCTATCTATCTATCTATCTATCTATCATATCTCTCCCTCTATCATCCAACAACCCATCCATCCACCCGTCCGTCCGTCCATCCATCCATCCATCCATCTATCTATCTGTATCCTTTTTGGATCAGTAAAGCAAAGGGGAGGAGAGAGTGTGGGCTAGTGCAATGAGTATTCAAAACTGAGAAAAGAACCATTGATTTCTATTCCTTAGCTTTTTATGTTTTCAGAAATGCCTGGCAATTCTTGTAAAAGAATTAAAAGCAACTAGGTGGCATTTTGAATAGAGCAATGGACATAGAGTCAAGAAGACTTGAGTTGAAATTTGGCCACAGATTCTTACTATCTCTATTACCCTAGGCTAGTCACTTAAAGGAAAAAAAAGTCTTCCTCAGTTTCTCCAACTGTAAAATGGGGGTGATAATAGCACCTACCTCACAAGGTTGTTGTAAGGATCAAATAAGATATTTGTAAAGTTCTTAGCCAAGCATCTGGAACACAGTAAGAGCTTAATAAATGCCTGTGTTCTTCCCTTGCCTATACTTCTGCCCCTGCCTCATCAATCAGGAATAGGATTCTTTTTGCAGGCATCTGACTTACCGCTACAATGAACACTTGTGGATCCATATTTCTTGGATAAGTCTCTTGATTACTCTGGTCCTGATATAAAATGAAGGGACTGGACTTAATAATATCTAAATTTCCTTCGACATCTAAAATTCTAGGACTTTATTAGCCTATATAATAGGTAAAATAACCCCTACAACAGGACCTCTCTCATAATAGTGTCTCCTGTTGCTAGTACTGATTTTGGTGACTCTTTGATTTCCCAAACTTTGGATTTTACCTGCTTAGGCTGATTTATTAGAAACAAAACAAAAATATTGTTAAGGTTTCTATGTAAAAAATCCTGTGTAGTCCCTGCATGTGGTACCAGTGTGCACTTTCCTGACTGAGGTGTATTTGCTGCATTTGACAGCTTGTTTTAGCATGACTAAAGAATCTGGCACCTTCATGAATAGGGATAGCAGTTGCCTTGGCCATTATTGAGGCTGAAGCAACTGTAGAGCTAGTCCAGTTAGGCTATGCCGACATTGTAAAAGTATGCAAAAGCAGCTGCATATTTAAGGGCTATTTAAGAGAAAGGGCTGCTTACACATGCCAGGAGATTACTTAGCCTAGCCAGCTTTTGTGCTTTTAGATGGATGATATTTCTTGCAGTGAATCAGGCCCAGTGGAAGCTCCCAGACTTGGGAATGTTTCTGCTGTTGTTGGATTGTCTGAGGAGAAATCTCCCCAACATTTACCTATTCCTAAATCTCTCCCCACTTGGTGCTAACAAGAAAGGAGATAGCTGGGGAGAAGCAAGGAATACCTGAGTGACCATGTCTCTTTCTTTGGTATCTGGTGTTCTATGGCCAATGCTGGATACTAGTCCCACATGTTGGGTGGTGGAGGGTGGAGCAGATGACAGTTTGTTGATGAGAGCTGAGTGCATGATGATAATGTCCTATGTGTTGAGTGTTTGAGGCACTGCTTCTTTCCCCTAGGATCATTTTTGAGAGTTTAGATATAACATCTTGCCTATTGAGATGCATAGCACAAGCCTCTTTATTCATTCCTATCAGAGATATTTTCATGGACCCTTTTGTCTGCTTTCTCTATGGTACTTGACCAGTGCTTCTAGAACTTTCTACAGGTCAGGTATTCAACTTCACAATAGCTTAAATGGTTATATTAGTCGGACGCTTCCCTGATAACCAAATTACCAGGCTTGGGTGGGGTTGGCCAACCCTGTGCTAATCAATGCTAATCATAGTGTGATACATGCTTAATGTCTGAAATTTCTAGAAGTTGATTAAGTTCTTTAGATGAAAGCATTGTCTCTAGAAGACTTTTATTAATACGTAAATAAGTCCCCAGGGACAAGGAAGTTGTTAAGATGGGGATAGGGACTGGACCTTTCATTTCATTTACATAGGGAACTTCTGGGTAAGGTAACTTCCTCTATTAGTGTGCATTGATGCTGTCTTTGTAAGTGATGAAGACTTGCCTAGACCACTAGGAGATCAAGTGACTTGTCCAGGATCAAGGTGTTTCCACTACAAGTAGGTAGAGTAGTGGATCTAGTGCTGGATTTGGGCATCAGGAGGACCTGAGTCCAAATCCAGCCTCCAGCACTTATTCAATGTGTGCTTCAGGACAAGTCACTTAAGCAAGTCTGCTTTAGTTCCCTCATTTGGCAAATGTAACAATAGTCCCTACCTCCCAGGGTTGTTGTGGAAATCAAATGAAACATTTTTTGAGTGCTCTGAATACCCTCTAGCATTATACAGTGGTACCTTGACATATGAGTGCACCATTTTATAAGATTTCCAAGATACATGTTGTCACTTGGTTGATTTTTTGCTTTGAATTGCGAGCCAAAATTTGAGGTACTAGCCGCTACTTGGTGCAGTGAATGCCACAACCCAACATGCACCCAGCATCCCGAGCCTCACTTGTTCAGGCCACGTGTTTACCTCACCACTGAAGAAAATTAAGGTAAGCAAAAGTAAAAAAGATATTGTAGCAATTAGGTTCAGAGAAAGTGTAACATTGAGTGTAGTGAGTAAGTGAACAAAAGTGACCAAAAGAGCATGAAACAAAACTCCTCTAACCACCTCCATCTATCTCCTCCACCCTCCACCTCTGCCAGTTATCTTCTGTTAGCTCAAGTCATCTGATGTCCAAGGTAAATATACACTTTATAAAACCAGTTTATTCCTTTACATTCTCATTTATTATGTTTTCATACAATATTTGTTATTTATAAATACTTTTTCTTATTTAAAAACACATAGTAAAAATACTGGGATAGCATTTTGGGGGTTATAATGGACTAATGGCATTTCACTTAATTTCAATGCGGAAACAAATTTGATATGTGAACAAATTTTATTACAATCTCAGTAATGGAGGGAATTAAACTCCTCCTAAGTCAAAGTACCACCGGATAAATGTTAACTTATTAGCTATAGTTGTTATTACACTGTGCTCCTTCTCTTTGGTATGATAAGGGAGGAATATGTGAGAAAGTGCAAAGGGAGAGGGAGGGCCATCTAGTGAATAGAGCATACCACTAGCCAGGAATACCTGGAATACCAGGATTAAAGAGCCCATTCAGATAACTACTGGCTATATAGTCTCAGGGCCAGTCATTTGAGCTCTCAATGCCCCAGGCAACTTTCTAAAAAATGAAATGTTGTGAAGTAGGTGCTAACCTGCTTTGGTAGAACAAGTTCATCATTGGGAGCTCCAGAATTGTTAGATCAGGTTAAAAGCTTTGCAACCTTTAAAAAACTCCATAAAAGTTAGGGATTATTGTCATTTTAGACAGCTAGATGGTACAGTGGTTCAAGTGCTAGACCTGGAGGCAAAAGGATGAGTCCAATGCCAGTCTCAGACAGTTGCTGGTGATGTGACCCTGGACAAGTCAATTAAACTCTGTCCTCAGTTTCTTCATCTGTAAAATGAAGTTAATGATAGCGCTCAGGATTGTTGTAAGGCTATGACAAGATGACATTTATAAAGAACTTAGCAAACCTTAAGGTGCTCTGTAAATTCTCCTTGTTACTATTATTATTCATCATGATAATAGTTAACATTTATGTAGCACCCACTACTCTGTAAATCCTCCTTGTTACTATTATTATTCATCATGATAATAGTCAACATTTATATAGTACCTACTATGTACCAAGCACTGTGCTAAATGCTGGCTTTACAAATATTACCTCACCTGTCTTCATACAATTATTCTTATCAGTATTACATTTGTTATTATTGTTCGGCACAGAGAAGAACTAAGAACATGAGGGGGGTAAAAACCCTGTTATAGAGAGGTATATTTTGGTATGATATAAGGAAAAATTTCTTAACATTTTTGTTTTCTTTTTTCTTTTTGGATGGGGAGGGCAGGGCAATTGGGGTAAAGTGACTTGCCCAAGGCCACAAGGCTAGTTAAGTGTTAAGTGTCTGAGGCTGGATTTGAATGCAGGTCCCCCTGAATCCAGGGCCAGTGCTCTATTTACTGCACCACCTAGCCACCCCATCTTGACATTTTCATCATCAAGTAAAATGAGTTGCCTTTGGAAGTAGTGAATTCATCACTGAAAGGCATTAGATAGAAGATAGATGAACACCTTATTGGAGTTGTTACAGTGAGATCCTGGGTCAGGTTTGTGTTGAATTGGTGAATGTTAAGTACCTTCCTAACTCTGGAATTCTATGATTCTACAGTATCATACAGCTACATAGCTTGAGAAGAAACCATGCTAAATTCAATAGCAATCTTCCAAATATTGGGCTCCACTTTGAGAGTTTCCGTTGTTTTGTTGTTGAGTCATTTCAGTCATGCCCCAACTCCTCATGACCCCATTTGAAGTTTTGTTGGCAGATACTGAAGTGATTTATCATTTACTTCTCTAGACCATTTTTTATTTCAGATGAGGAACTGAGATAAAGTGGGTTAAGTGACTTGCCCAGGGTTACACAGTTAGGAAGTGTCTGAGGCCAGATTTGAACTCAGGAGGATGAGTTTTCCTGATTCCAAGGCCAGTGCTCTATCCTAAGTACACTGTATCCTAGCATACTATCTAGCTGCCCCTTTTGAAAGTCTGAACTCCACAATAAGTTTGGAGTAACCCAGGTCCTCTAATTTTAGGAACAGAACACTGTACCAGAAATTAAGACATGACTTGATAAGTTCAGAGTAAGATGATCATAAGACTATAAGATTTAGGAAAAATAAAGTTGACATAATGCCCATCCAAATATAGAAACAAATAAGCCTAAAAATCTTTATTCAGTTCCATTTTATTGCTAAGAATGAGATATACTAAGAGCAACCAAATCTGCAACAAACAAGGCTGACAAGATAAATATGAGCATAAAATTTATCTACAGAAATAGATAAGCTGAGAAATACTCCTTTACAAGGTGCCTAAGATTTTCTGCCTTTTGTGGGATGTGATTTAAAAATTGCAGAATGTAGGAGATGGAAGGAAGGATCTTTAGAGATGAACTGGTCTCTCATCCAACAGATAAGGAAATAGGCCCAGAGAGGGGAAGCACCTTGCTCAAAGTTAGTGAGGGTTTGCACTGGAAAATGGGCCTCCTAACTCTTCAGTCTTAGCTCCCACCATCTATCACACTTATAAGAGACACTTTACGCTTTCCAGACTTGTCACCTTAGGTATTTGGCTCTTATAGCATGAAACAGGCATCACGTTTTTTGGTTAATAATGTCCTTTTGCAGAAACTGATTCTCCAGATTAACAGTTTGGCATGGCAGGAAGGATGCTAAAGGAAGTTAATAATACTTGATAGGAGATGAAAAAAGTCTGGAGTAAGAGGCTTATAAGATCACAGGATTTAGGGCGGGGAGGGACCTTAAAGATTTTTTTTATCTACTTTGCAGAGGAGAAGAGAGTTGCCCAATGTTACTTGGGGATTAAAAGCCAGAATTTAAAGCCAGGTCCCTTGACTCCAAGTTGAGTGCTCTTTCCACAGCACCATTAATTGAAAGGCTGACTGATCTGAATATCATGTCATAAAAGGCAGAAGAGAAAAGCAAAAGCCATTAGATGGGTGGGGATCAAGATGTTAATGCACTTTGAGGGACACTAGAGGTGAACTAGACCAGGTCCTCTTGCCAAAAGTCAAAGTCAAAACATTCAGACATTCATTAGCAGAAAAGGTCTTTGAAATTCTGCCAAGCAGGTATGGAATTTAACTGGAACATTCTCAAAGAATCACAGACCTAAGGCTTGGATGGGCCGTAGAGATCATTTAGTTCAAACCCTCTCATTTAACATGTGAGAAAACTAAGGCTCATAGATATGATTACCCCAGGTTCCATAGTAAGTAGCACCACCAGGATTTGAATTAAGATTCCCTGACTTCGGGTTTAGAGCTTCTTTCAGTATGCTACAATATCCCTCCACTTATTTTGAGGATGAAGGTTTGATTGAAATAGGGAACACAATGGACAGTGTTGGGTCCCAGAGCTAATTGATTCAACCAGTTGGATAATTCTTAGATCTCTACTTTGTTTCATGTATACTATGCCAATATGCTCCTGTTGCATTTAAGGTACCTAGAAAAGGAATCAAGCAGTCATGGGATAAAGAGCTTGTTAGTTCTGAGGAAAAAGAGATGACCATAAAAAGTAAGCCTCATCAAGGACTGAGAGCTAGCTATGTCTCTTGACTGCATTTACCTTTATCTAGGACAGTGGTTCTCAACCTTCCTAAGGTCAAGACCCTTTATACAGTTCCTCATGTTGTGGTGACCTCCAACAATAAAATTATTTTTGTTGCTACTTCATAACTGTAATTTTTCTACTGTTATGAATCTATCTGATTTGCAAGGTATATTTTCATTGTTACAAATTGAACATAAACTGCAGGATGAGAACCGCTGATCTACGACAAGGAAAAGTAAGATGTGGGGACAGATCCTATTTGAATGACAGAATTTAAAATTGGAAGGGAACCTGGCCTGTTACCTCTAGTTTTGAAGCTAATGCTAGAGATCCAGAGAGGATTTATCCAAGTGCCTTGCTCACAGTCACCTAGGTAGTAACTGGTAGAGCCAGGATTCAGACTCCAAATCCAAGGTACCATGATGTCTCAGGAACCAGGAATCAGTAGATACATCAATAGCAAAATAGAATATGAAGAGCTCATCTCAAATCCAGAACCAAGACATTGTCCGGGAGAGAAGATAAATTTGTTTGATACTGGGTTAACTCAATTCATTTTAATTTCTTTTTTACTTTTTTGTACCTATGAACTGACCCTGTGCATTTTCACAATGAATTGTCATCCATGTGGTATGATCAAAAAATGGTATGGTATGGTGTGATATGGTGAGATTCTCTGCCTCAAACTATATCCTCAAACCAAAGTTTATTTTATATAGTTTAACAATCATACCTTGAAAAATAAAAAAATATATATATCCCTATGAAAGTTTTTTATATCACTCTCACATTAGTGCTAATTGTTTTAAAAATTAGGTAGGAAACCTAAGTTCAAGTTCTGCTTCCAATATTTACTAGGTAGGTGATTTTGGGCAAATTTCTTAGCCTCTTTGAGCCACAGTTTCTCTAAATGGGAATGAATAGTTAGACTTACCTAACACAGTTTTGGTGAAGATTAGATGTGATAATGTAAACTAATTCGTACATTTTAAAGTTATACATATTAACTCTTTAAAACATACATTTCATTTTTATTATGAATCTAAACATCAGGAAAAATGAATATTTCATTATTCAAAGAAAAAGAAATTATTTATTAGAGTATAAACTTACATGTACTTTTAAAAAAGTGAATATTAAACTTAAAATGGTAGAAACAAATTTGCTTTGTTCATCTGTATCCTCTTCTGAACTTCCTTCTGCTCTATTATGTATTTTACGTATCTCATTGATACTAATTTCTTTCTTTTTTTAAGAATGACTATCATTATCTATATCATCTCTAAAATAAGTGTTTTCTTTTGTGCCAAATAAGTATAGGCAAGCAAAATAAATCAATACATTGACCATGTCTGAGAATTCATGCCTTATTCTTCTCTTTTAGTTTATCACCTTTCCACCAAAGGCAGGGGTGTATGGGTCATTATCAGCCTTCAGAGGTCATGATTATTCATTTCATTGATCAGAGTCCTTAAGTCTTTCCAAGTTGTTTTCCTTTGTGTTTTTGTAGTCATTAAATAAATTGTACTCCTTATTTTGGTTGAGGTACTTCATATCAATTCATATAAGCCTTCTTAGGTTTCTCTGACTCTGTCATGTTCTTACTGTGTAATCATATTCAATTACATTTATCTACATTCCACTTGCAATTATATAATTCTTTAGACCATCCCACAATTGATGTGCACTCTTTTTTTCACTAGTTCTTTGGTATAGAAAAAAAAGCTATAAATCTCAATGGAACAGTTCTACATGGTCAGTGGGCATGAGACTAATGATCCAAAGACAATGAATCTTTGTGATTCTCCATGCTTCCAACTTTGGGAGCAATGAACTCTGCAATAACACATTCAGAAGTATTCTAAGAGAACTGATGAACTCTGTTTTTTAACTGGGGAATGTCTACTTTTATCTGAAGCCTATTCTTTTCTCACTCCTTAAGGTAAATTTAGTCACTGATACTAAAGGGGGTGGTATTTTTTCAGTAACTGTGTTTATGTGACCAGATTTGAGAGTTGACCGGTAACATTTCCTTAGTAAGGATTTGACCTGTTTGGAGAACCTGTTTATACAACAGTTATAGTGAAAGAACAGCCAGGCATATAAGACATGTTCACTGGAAGCAAGCTAAAACTTTATACTTCTCTGACATTCTCCCAATTACAGAGGAGGGAGAAAAGTGATAATCCTTTGGTGATAATCACTGAATGCAATTTGTGAGTACAGTCCTACTCTAGACACTGACTGGGATGGCAGAAGAAGATAAAATTAATTAAATCATAGAGTCTTAGAATTGGAAGGTGTGAGAAAACATTTGGTTTCTGGGATAGGAATTAGATTTCACTGGTTTAGGAAATTCCCATGTGAGGAAACTCCCCCTAACAATGTAGATAGGAAACTTCTCTGCAAATGACAGTTTTAGAGAGCTGTTTTGGAATGCTAGATAACCAACCCAAAGTTACACCAGCCAATATGTATCAGAGACAGGACTTGGACTAAGGTTTTTATTTTCTATGCCAATTCTTTTTTTTTTAATTTTAATTTATTTTCTTGGTTACATCATTCACTTCCACAAGGTTTTAAGTTACAAATTTTCTCCCCTTTTTGCCCCTACCCCCCAGCCCAGAACATTGATCCCACTGTAAGACCCCTCCCACAATCTGTTCCCTTTTATGCCCTCCTCCAACACCCCTCTAGCTTTCTAGCAGGGCAGGGAGGAGCTCCCTGCCCCGGTCTCTGTATGTAATATTTCCCAGTTGCATTTGATTGTATAGCTTTAAATACTAGATTCTTGCAATTCCTCCCCTGTCACCCACTCCCACTGGGAGGAGCAGCAATTCAATACAGGCTGTACCTGTGTAATTAC
>CM053597.1:71654726-71674159 GCA_028646575.1 Pseudocheirus occidentalis
ACACAATCCTTCCACCCCTTGATTTCCAACAAACCTCAGTTTAGTCCAAGGGGAGGCCTTTTCTTCGCTTTGACTGTGGGTGGTCTCTCTGATTCCCTGGATCCTCTTCCCTGGTCCCAGCTCCCTCCTGAATCTGCCAGACAATCACCTAGATTCAGGAGCTGAAAGCTTACAGTTTCCCATCCAGTCCTTAGGGATGAACAGCTCCCAGGTATTTGTCCAGTCCTCAAGGCAATCCCTGGCACACACTCAAACCCTTCAGAACTTGTCTTGCCTGGAACTCAAGGATCAGCCAGGCCACCAACAAACAAAGTCCCATCCTGTTCATATCTTCAGTCAGCTTCACTGAGGAACCAAATCCAAAATCTGTCTTGACTCTACAAAATTACTCCTTATAAACACTGGTCTTCTCCCAAGTCAACAGGGGAGTGTCTCAGCCAATAGCATTCTTCCATGTCAACAGGGGAATTCACACCTTTTCACCAATGGACAGAGTTCTATACTTAGCCCTAAGTTACTAGGATCTACTTAACCCTAAGTATATTACCATTACATGGGGTCATTCTCATTTTATGGGAGCAAGAGAAAGGAAGGCCTGTTGCTATGGGAGGGAGAAGCATATAGGCTAGAAACTTGTCTGTGTCTAGGAAAATAACAGAGACCTGTAAGTGAAGACTTCATGTTGGGGAAAGGAGGAGAAAGAAAAGAAGGAAAATAAATTGAAAAGTCTGATGAAGGAGATGGAGTTAGAAGTAAGAGAATCAAACAACAAAGAAGTTATGAAGAAACAGAGGGCAAAAGGAAGAGAGAAGAAAATCCAGGAGGAACAAGACAAAGGCATTTGTAAAAAGGATTACTAATTAGGAAACCAAACATTTTAATTAAAGTAAGGCAAGTAGAAAATCAGGATAAAGAAATAAAAGTAAAATATGAGAGGTGAAGAATGAGAACCTTGGAGAATATAATTGGAAAATAATTGAGTGAGAGATGGGACCGAGGGGGATGAATGGATTTAGAATAGGGAAAACAGTCTTTGTGAGATGTAAAGAAAAGAGAGAAGAAAGAAAGAAGAGGAAATTCATGCCAAATGAAGCACCACAGAGAAAGAAATAATTATTGACATGAATGGAGTTGAGTTTTGAACAGTAGAGAATTGTTTTCATTGCTCAGTAGGAGCCATCTGTCAAAGTGCTATCTGGAATGAAAGCTGAAAAAAGGCAAAGCTTGATAATTGAGGAGCATCTACTGGTTAATCACCCCATGGCCTTTGAAACCCTTCTCACAACTTCTCATACATGCATCAGGCTGTCTTTTCCATCTCTCTCCTTTCCTCCTGCCAGGAAGGTTGAATTTTAAACTGCACCCCCATTCCTCCCTTCCAACTCTCTATCCCTGCAGGATCTCTCACAAGACACAAAAATCAGAACCCAATCTGAGGAACGTTTTCAAATAGAAAAATCTAAAAATAGGATTGCCCAAATAGAATGATGGAAGAAACATCTGAATGTCTGTCAAGTAGATGGGATCAGTACAATTTTCTGAGCATTCCTTTAGGATTCTTAGACGGTGTAGAATGGAGGGAAGTTGCTTCTGCTCATACAGTGTATGTTGTAGCCCTATTATTTTTGCTCTGTTTCACTGCTCCATTTTAGCATTCAGCAGGTGACCTTACCTTCTTTTCTGAAAGGGGCTATCCACTGTGACCTTGCACACCTCCCTTCCAACTTTTCCCCCATCTCCTCATTGTTCACAATTTTCTTTAGCCACAAGGGCAAGAGGTGACCTCCTAGCTGTACCCTTAATCTCATTCCTTTTCTCCTCTATGAACTTGAGCCATTAAGGCTTCCCTTTCTCATTCTTCTTCAACTTTTCCCTCTCTTTTGGCTCCTTCCTTTCAGGTTACAAATATAATCAGGTTTCCTTTCTTCTAAAAATAATCTTCCCTTCCTCTGTTCTTTCACTTATGACGCTCTCTTGAAGAATAGGACACTCAATGCCTCCACTTTCTCATGATTCACTCAATCTTCTGCCCATTGCAGTTTGGTTTGGTCCCCATCACTCTATTGAAACAATGGCCTCCTTATTGACAAATCCAATGGCTTTTTTTCTCTCCCATCCCTCCTGACTTTCTCTAGAATATGCATTTCCACAGTAAAGTAAGCTTCTTGAGTTCAGGTACTGGCTAACTTTTGCATTTCTTTTCTATTTCTTAGCTTCTCATTCATCTATAGTGGCCCAGATAAGGGAATTCCCCAAGTTTCTGGCCTAGTCCTATCCTATACTCACTTTAACAATATCTCCACCTATGATCTATTGCTTTAATTATCACCTCTTTGTGAATGACTCCCAACTCTCCACCACTATGTTTCCTAAGAGCTCCATTCCTGTTCATATTCAATTCAATTCCAACTACTTGTGGAACATCTCCTCAAAGTTCTTCCTATGTTATCATGTCTGAAATTGACCTGTCATCTTTCCCCTAAACCTGCCTTCTCTCCTAATGGCACAACTATTATCTCAGTCATTCAGACTTGTAATGATCATGATCTTTTCTTCTCACCCCTCCCATATTCAATAATTGCCAAGTACTTTCACTTCTAACCACACAATATCTCACAATATGAACCCAATTCTCCAGTCCCATTTTCCCAATCCAGAATCTACACAGCTTCATTGATGCCGTTCCAGATGAACATAGTTCTCCTAAACAGACAGATACACATATAGGTAGATGTTAATATACGTGTATATATGTATATACATAGACAAATCTGTGTAAGGTATACATATATATAGGTGTGTGTGTACATATATACATATAATATATATATATATCCTTCAATATTCATGACACCTAACATAGTCCCCGATATATGAGACACTTAATGATTGCTGAATTGAATCAAACTGCTCTGTGTTGTAAAGCATCCCATTTTAGAACAAAGTACAGCAAAGAACTAACTACCACATAATCTACATGCTCAGAGAGTAATATGTAGCTGACTTCTTTAATTCAATAGCCAACAAATGAGCTGACTAGGTTCTCATTTGGTGAATCCCTTGGTTTGCATTAATATTAGTGATAATAAAACCTCATGTACATATGGCTCTTTTGATTTTCCAAAGCACTTTGATATCTGTTATCTAATTTGAGCTTCTCCTATGAGATAGGCTAAGGTGCTGTCATCTCCATTTTACAAATGAGGAAAGAGACCCAGGGCAGTTAAGTAGCTTACCTAAAGTCACCCAGATAAACAGCATCAGGCAACAGAACTCTGTTTTAATTCTTAGTCCTATGCTCTTTCTATAAGACCTCATCTCTAATGAGTTATATAGCTAAAATAATAAATTTAGGCATGAGAAAATCTGTCAAACAGTCATTTTTATATTAACTAGGGAAATTTTAAAACTGATGTTGCATTCACCATTTTAAAAAACAGTATACCAGATTGGTGTCCTCACTGTCTCTTAAAATAGACTAAAAAATCCTGGGTATCTATTTTATAGCCTTAAAATGCCTAGTAGCATTCTAGGTATATAGGAAGTACATGACAAATGGTAGTTGAATGAATGAGCAAGTAAATGCAAGCATACGACCTTACAGAGCAACATGGAAAATTTTGCATAGAATCATTTATTTTTGTCACAGGAAAATATAAATATGACACAAAAAGAAAACAGCTCTTTCTTTTCCTGTTTTGTTTCAAACTGATAGAAAACCATTTGTTCTATAAGACCTGAAAACACAATGGAATGAGAAAGAATAGGGATGTTATTTAGTTATTCCACTATATAGTCTGGAATTAGGGTATCCAAACTGACTGCGGGCTCATATAGTTCTGGGC
Source organism: Pseudocheirus occidentalis (assembly GCA_028646575.1). Taxonomy (NCBI): domain Eukaryota; kingdom Metazoa; phylum Chordata; class Mammalia; order Diprotodontia; family Pseudocheiridae; genus Pseudocheirus; species Pseudocheirus occidentalis. The sequence continues at coordinate 71,658,572 of CM053597.1, forward strand.
AAGAAAGTCTTCTTTGCTGACACCATGGTCCCTTATGGCCATTTTGATTCTTAAGAGAGGCTTTATAAGAGGAAACAGACAGGTAACTAAATGCTTAAAGCATTTTAGTTTTGCACATTTTAATTCAGAAATAGGAAGACAATCTTAAAATAAAATAAAATAACTTTAGGCAATAATGTGGGGACAGGGTCAATAGGGGAAGTTTACAACCAACAAAATTCACCACACCGCAGCAGTTCTTTAACCTTCATACAAAGATCAGGGAAGGTGAGTTTTATATAAAAGGAATGGGTTCTCACCCAGCTAGGTCTGAATAAGTTTCCATTTGGAGGACAAAGACAGGGAGGTACTGAAGATTGGTTAGTAAAGTCTTGGTTGTGTAGTTATATGGGTCATGGAAGTCTCCAGGGAAGGAAAGGAGAAGAAAGTGATGGCCCAGAACCACTCAGCCTATCATAAGAGAGACTAGCAGTATTCTTTCATAGAAAAGCTGCTTACTATTCAGTATTTGAAATGATACCCATTTCCTAATCACTTAGCAAGAACAAATATGTCTTCTGCCTTTATATCAGTCTGAATAGGTTTGGTTTTGGTTTTGTTTTTTAAATCTTAAGTCACAGGGAAAGAGGAAAAACATTGAGGCTATGATTAGAAACAACATCTGATAGAGCTTTGGACTTGGCATATGGAAAACCTGGCTTCAAGTACTATCTCTGACATTTAACTGTGTACTCATGACATAACCCCTCTCTGCTCCTAAGTTTTTCCATCCTGAAAATGGGTATAGTAATGGATTACAGCCTGCTAGAACCAGCTTTAAGGGCTTGTGAAAAGCCATGCTTAAATTTTTAAAGCAGGTTTTTACATCTTAAAAATCAGCATTTGCTACAAATCAGGGCTTGATTTATTATTTTGTTGCTTTCTAAAATTAAGAAAGTCATTAATGCAGATTAAACTTAAATGTGTGTAAATTATCTTTTCTTTTTTCCAGAAAGCCTGGTTGTTAAACATTTACAAGCACACCTCTAAATTAGTCTATTGTTTGAGCTCTACAGGAATGAAGCAGAAGGCTCAGGGAATGGAATCATCACTACCCTAGAAGCCTGGTGAGAGTAGGGTAATAATAATAATTACAATAAGTGCCACTTATAATGCACTTTAAGCTTTGCAAAGTACCTTTTTTCCATTGTCTAATTTGAGTCTCACAACACTCCTGGGTATAATAATGCCTACAGTATCTGTATTACTATATTATTTTGAGATTCAAATTTTACATGTATAAATATAAAACATATGTGAATCTCTTTGTAAATTTACAAGACTATATTAATATAGAATATAAGCTCCCTGAGGCCAAGGACTGTGTTGGTTTTATCTTTGCCCTTCCAGGATCTAGCATGGTGCCTGGCATATATTAGGCATCTAATAAATCCCTCTTAAGTTACCCTTAATTGAACTAAACTGAATTGAAACATCAGTTATGACTATTTCCCTCAGTTGTGGATTTCAGACACCATAGTACATCATCATAGATAACAATCCTCATCCTTTCTGAGTGGATTCAACTTTTAGAAACCGCCAAGATGAGTAATTTGGATGATATAGGTGGCTAAGACCATGACTGAGGTATGACTGTGGAAAGTGAAGGGATGAGATTAAATCATGGATTCTAAACCTAGGGTCCATGAATTTGATTAAAAATATTTTAATAATGTTATGTATCTAGGCATATTTTAAAGTATTTCAATATAACTAATTTCCTTGGTAATTCTAATTTATTTTATTCATTTAAAAATGCTATTTCAAAAAATGGTCCATAGGCTTTACCACCAAAGGAGTTCAAGACAGACACAAAAAGGTTGAGTCCCTACTCTGGATAATATAATCCTCTTAACTGTATTTGAATAGTGTGTTAACTAAGATTCTAGTCCCTTTGTCAACTCCCAAGTCAATATTTCTCCCTCCTCAAATAATTAAGTTTATATGTTGTCCTCCCTTTCCCCCTATGAAATATAAGCTTCTTGAGGGCAAGAACTGATTTTTATTTTGCCTTTGTATCCCCAGCACCTAACATAGGACCTAGAGTACACTAGGTCAGGGGTGGGGAACTTGCAACCTCAAAGGCACATGTGGCCTTCTAAGTCCTTGGGTGCAGCTTTTTAACTGAGACCAAGTTTTACAGAACAAATCCCCTTATTAAGGGGATTTATTCTGTGAGGTTTGGATTCAGTCAAAGGGCCACACTTGAGGACCTAGAGGGCCACATGTGGCCTCAAGGCCACACATCCCTCTCTCCTCTACTAAGTACTTAATATACTAGATTAGATCTAGAGAATTGCTACTTTGTCATATTTAGTAGAACTAGTTTGAGATGCTAGAAAATTCAGTTGATATAACTCAGGAAAGAAACATTAATTTGCAAATTGGTTTCATGCTCTACTTCCTGCTTATCAAAATATTCTCTAAATAAATAAATAAAAACAAAAAATAAAGCCAATAAACACCCTTATAAAACAGTTCCTTTGCTTCAGGAGATGGCTGGTTCAGTAGTTAAATACTGGCAGTACTATAATTAGAGGATAAATTAGCTATACATGGGGAGAAAACAATAAAGACGCTTCCTACTCACTGGCTATGTCTTCCTACTTCAGATAAGAGTGATTTCAATAATATTCATAGAAATATTTACTTTTGGGGAAATCCCTTAGAAATTATAATTTGTGGTTTATTTTGACAATAAATACATTAAGTAGGTATTTCCATGGTAACTACTGCTAAAAAGCCCAGGGATGGTAATGGATAAATATTAGAACTGATTGAGACACATAGTCTCCAAGTTGATCGCAACTCCAGGCTATACAGTATTGTGAATGATCATACCCTCCTGTAGAAAACCTAAAATTCAAATGACAACTGTCTTCTTTCCCCCTCCCACCTAATCCTGCCCAATGCCTGGTTTTGGAGTCTATCTTCTAATAGTGAAATTATTTCAATATTTCAGGGATCCATGGTTCCTTCCAGAGGATACTCTCTCCATAATTGGCACCCCTATGCCCTCCATGCCTTAGAAGATGATGATGAATTTATGAGGCCAAAAAATGTAAATAAAATAAATCCATCACTTGGCAGCCTTCCTTCTAATAATAACTAGTTAGGTTGGTCTTCAAATACCAAGCATACAACCCATCACCTTCCTTCATACTTCATTCCTTTCCATCTTGGTAGGACCTACAAGCAGTTAAACTCTCCTGATATAACCTTCAAGGACCCAAGGTCACCATTATGACACAATGAGTCATCTGGATAGGACTAGCAAAAATGAAAAATGATCCTAAGATGAGATCACAAGAGGCACCAGTTAAGGGAACCTGCAGTAAATTATAATGCAATCAGCCCGCCAATGTACCTGCAATTTCTAATGCTGCTGTTATTTATTTCAAGTCACTGACTCTAAAAGACCCTCATCAAAACATGAAAATCCTATCGGAAAAGGGTATTACATTCATCTTTATCACACAACAGGGTAATTGATCAGATTAGCTAGGAATGAAGCAGAAAACAAATACATATTGATTTGAGCAATGAGTTAGGAATGGTCAACAGCATAAGCAGTCAGGACAGTTCCTAAATAGATGAGGGAGCAGAATGATCAAATGATAGTGCTGGGGATGGGGGGGAAACGGGGGAGACCTTAATAATCAGCCAGTCCAACTCCCTTATTCTATAGGTGAGGAAACTGAGGCCTTGAAGACATGACTTGCGCAAAGTCATGCAGATTGCTAAGGACAGTCAGAACTTGAATCAATATTTTTTCTCAAAATTCCAGACTTTCCATTATGTCATACTGCCTTCTGACTTCAAGTCTAGCACTTTGAATAAATACAAGTAAAGCCATCTCTCTCCTCTTAACCCACACATAGCCCTTTGTATTTCTTCTATTACTCTATTTTTACATGAGTTGGTAGCATAGGAGCCACTCCCTTAATGAATAGCAAACTTCTTAAGGAAAGGGTCACCACTTTTCCAACCTGTTTATCTTTCTCAAGCTTAGCAATATGTTGTATACGTAAACTTCTTGATTACTGAACAAATCCTCTTTTTCAAATATCATGCTTTCTAACTCTGGGAGTCTGGTTGCCAATTACCTTGCATTCTCCATGGAGACAAATTGATTTGGTTGACTCTACTTTATGGGGGGGGGGGAGTGGAGAAGGGAATACCATCTAACATTCATTTCCCCTTCACTCAACAGACAGTTCACTGCTGAAAAGCTGTACAGCTGTCATTTTGGATGCAATGATTTTGCTTTGGAATACTGAAATATAAATAAGTTTAATGAATTGCTTCTATTTGTTTCAGGATACAAAGATCTCTATAAGTTCAAAACTATTAGGTCAGATATTATTGCTTTTGACCAAAAGCCATTGCAAGACTTATCGAGAAGATGACAGGCAGCACATAGGTTGGTTCTAAAAGAAAGATCAGCACGTTTTAAAGTTCTCTCCAAAGGTAAACCATTTGTGAATAAAGCAGTCAACAAGCACTTATTAAGCAGTGTTGTGTCAGGCACTGTGCTAACATAATAATGGGGGAGACAACATGCCAATAAATAGGTAATATACAAAATATAGAGAATACTTTTGAAAAGGCAAGGCACTAAGAGCTGAAAGGGAAATCCCTCTTGTGGAAGGCTGGCTTTGGCATAAGTTTTGAAGGGAAGCTAAGGAAACTACAGGGTGAAGGAAAAGGAATAAATTACTCCAAAACTGAGGACAGCTAGTGCATGGAGATGAGTGACAGAGTGTCTTATTCAAGAAACATCAAATAAGCTAGTACAGCTAAATCATAGAATGCATGGAAGGAGTGGAAATATTGGAAGGGTCTATGAACAGAGGATTTTACATTTGATCCTAGAGCTAATAGAGACATTAGAGCTTACTGAATCAGTTGGGGCTGGGGGTTGAGTAGGGAAGTGGACATGGTCAGACCTAAGTTTTAGAAACATAGCCTTGGCAACTAAGGTAAGGCTGGACTGGAGTGGGGAGAAACTTGAGTTATGGAACCAATCCTGGTTAGGAAACTTCCTCTGCCAATGCAGATCCATCACTGCTTTTTAGGGTCTTAGAAAGCTGCCTAGGGCCTAGAGAGGTCAATTGACTGCCTACTATCCAGAGGCAAGTCAGAGAAGAGAATTAAATCCAGAATTAGAAAGATAGCTTTAAACACATCGTAGCACAGCTATTTCAAGGAGAGTTATAGGAAATAAAGTCCAGAAAAATTCGAGGTTTGGGTAGCCCAGACTCTTAATGTTATGAGTCATTGATGCTTTTGTCTTTTGTCTGCTTCCCATTTTCCAGAACATCAAATATCTGGAATCTTACTAATGGAACCTTTCAACTCCCGTGCAACCTTGACATACATCATATACACATATATCAACCTTGTGACGTTAGGGATGAAAAATAACATATAATAATGACTAACATGTATGTAATACTTCACAACTTCTATCTGTTATCACCTTTGATCCCCACAACAATTCTGAAAAGGTGTTCTTATTATTACAGGTAAGGAAACTGAGGCTAAAAGTTTAAGTGACTGCCAAAGATCACAAAGCTACTAAGTATATGAACTCAGGTCTTCCTTTCTCCTAGGGCACCTGAGTGGTGCAGCAGATAGAATACCAGCCCCAGAGTCACTTAACCCTATTTACCTCAGTTTCCTTACCTGCTATAAAATGAGCTGGAGAAGGAAATGGCAAACGACTCCAGTATCTTTGCTAAGAAAACCCCCAAATGGGGTCACGAGGAGTCAAACATGGCTGAAATGACTGAATAACTTCCTGACTCTAGACCCAGCATGTTACTGTGTACCTAGCTGCTCTCCAATGGTTTGTGAATCTTCTTCCTCTTTCCAGGCCTGAAGATAGCTGCACCTAAATCTGAGATACCTCCAGAGATCTGGTTATACCTGTCTTCCTAGTGATAGAGATCCAAGTTCATCCTTGCCTCTTTTTCCCATATATTCTCCCTTTCATGCTTCTGCAATTAAGTTTCTTCCTCTGTGTGAGGTGAAATAAGCCCATAATAAAGGCCAACTGCTTTTTGCATTATTGGCTTGGTTTGCTACTAATGTCTATACTCCTAAAAAAATAAAAAAGCAGTAGACTAGGAGATTAATTTCATTAGTGTTCTCTTCTGTAAAATGAAGCCCCAGAGCCTGGACGGGTTCTAAAATTCATTTGCAGTTTTAAAATTTGACATTTATACCAGAAGTTGCCTCATACCTCTCAGTATTGCCCAAGATTGCAGATACTATTGCAGACACAGGCAGCCCTACATGGCACTTTGATTTCATAATTAGAGGTGTCCAAGGGTTAAATCCTATTGAATAAATAATGTTACAGAAAAGACGTGGCCTACATACACAATGTTTTGTTACGTAGTTTTTAATTCTTTATATCAAATTCCATAACTTGCTGAGGAATTTGTAAGTTCTCCCAACAACAAACAATAGAGTAGCATCAGAAGTAATAGCTGATAGCCCACTGACTTAAACTGAACCCACTAAAGGGTCTCAAAGGACTTGGGTTACAAAAATTCTTTTCAGCAGCACCTGGGGTGCTAGCTTTCATTTGTAGTCCCACATCAGAAATTACATTTTACAAGATATCAGGATTGCATTGAGCCATATCTGTGGCCTAATTGTGATTGTTCTGACAGTATACTTAATACAATGAAGTTTTGGGGGAGCTAGATATTCTCATGGAAAGAGAAGATCTTACTTAGGCCAAGGACTTTTCAGAGTTAGAATAACTTGTATTCCCTACAGTACTACAGATAGGACAAGCTCATTAAAGATGTCTCAGTTGATTTGAGGGGCAAAGGTGAGCCTGGGTTAATAAGTCTAGCTATGTACTCTAATGCTCCAGTGCTCATAGACACCTTGGGACTGGCTTGATTTATCCAAAGTGTAATTACCCCCGGTGAATAGAAAGAGAAGAGCAATGGTGCTAACAACATAAAACCTTAACTTTAACCATTCAGATACTCTCCTATAACAACAGATCATTACTATGGTGTAGTGAATAGAGTGCCAGATGGAGGGTAGAGTTGTGTCTTCTCTTCATCTCAATTATAATCATCCCATTCATTCAAAATATTAGCTTATTCCTTCCTTGATCTTCCTCAGATCTTCTACACAGTTTTCAAAGTTCTTGTTTTCTTTAGCATTTATTGTCCACCTCAGCCTGGTGTCATCCTACGGATGCTACCCTTACAGGGCCATACCATTCCTTCACACTTAATCCTTAATCCTTGCATCCATATTCTAGAAGTCTTTCTAATATCTAAATTGGTCAGGTAATCCCCTGTGTTTATTCCTCTATTTAGTCAGTTACTTCTTTTCTATTCTCAATGGAATAATTTTTGGGTTTTATCATAAGAATTTCATTTTTGAACATTTGCATTTCCCTAATACATTCATATGCCCTATAGGGACTTATGATTCTACCTCGATTTTCTTCAAAACTCATTACCCTAGAATCTATCACATATGTCACATTTTCCCCAGCTTTCTTCTCCTCTATTACAAAATCTAAGATGGTTTGGCCGCTTTCAAATTTTGCATCATTTCTCTTTCAGCACTCAGTTCCTTCTTATTGGTCATAATTAGTTAGAATAGCACTTCTACTCATTGCTTTCCAAGTTTTGAGGAGTGAAATTGAAAAAACCATAAGATTTAGAGCTCAGAAAGACCTTGGAGATAATCTAGTTTAGCTACCTCATTTTAAGCCTCTAGCAGTGGTTCTCAACCTTCCTAATGCTGCAACCCTTTAATATAGTTCCTCGTGTTGTGGTAACCCCCAACCATAAAATTATTTTCATTGTTACTTCATAACTGTAATTTTGCTGCTGTTATGAATCATAATGTAAATATCTCATATGTAGGATGTATTTTCAGTGTTACAAATTGACCATAACCCACAGGTTGAGAACCACTGAGACTGTATCATTAAGTGGATCCCCTATGTCTAAATAGCTAATAAGAAAAGGCAAGTATGTATTAGCTGCTTTGCTGTTCACTTAGCATATATCTTAATCATACTGTGTCTCTGTGCTAAATTTGTGATGTTTTTACAACTTAGGACTTATTTCCTCCTTTTAGCTTGGTGGTGTGAACTATACTCCCACAACAATATTCCTATGGTTTCTGCTTCCATTGATCCCCACCCATATATTGTCAAAGGTGTTTCTTCATTTTGGTTCTCATAGTTCCTCACATGAACAAGTGATAGACTGATATAAATATTGATAGGTATGTGTGTATTTGAGTGTGTGTGTATACATACACATGTATATGTATGTGAAAATACTTCTTTGCTCCTTTTATCTGGTTTCTACTTTTTTTGAAGATGGTATATTAAATAATCACATACTAGATTTTGATCCTGGGCAAGTCACTTAACCTCTATTTACCTCTGATTCCTCAGCTTTAAAATGAGATTGATAAAAGTACCTACCTTATGTTGTAAAGATCAAATGAGATAATATTTATGAAAAGCTCAACACAGTACCTGGTGTATGACAGACAACATATAAATGCTTATTCCCTTATTCTTTCCCTCCATCTTAGTCATAAGTCCTATCACTCTGAATGTCAGTGATACTTAGGACATTGGGTTTATTTTCTTGCATTAAGATCTCTATTTGACCTTGTTAATTAGTCATATTTTAACATTTGTATATAGACATCTGATGTCATATATTTGAATATTGGCTCTCTTCTTGGATACTGTCACCTAATGAATTATTGGTCATTTCACTGATATTTTTCTTCCTGACTTGTACACATTACTTTCTGTAGTATCTGGCTTGACATCTAACTGTGAGTAGTTTTCTCCTTCCCATTCTATTTTCAATTTAAAGTTCTCTTAACTTAACTCAAGTATCTGGTAAATTTATATATACATATATATATATATATATACATGTATATACATACACACACACATATAAATATAAATATATACACATACATATTTGTCAACACTCTTTAAGGATACACTATGACTGGCAAAAAATCCATTATCTCTCTATTTTAAATAGAAGTTCAAAAACCCAAATACCATTTATTAGACAGCATCTTCCTAACTTGTTTTTATTTTCCAGATTTGCTTTTCTTTGTTCTTGTCTTAATTTGGAAGTAGCCATGAAAACATCATCTGCATTTCAAAAGTCTTTAATTTCTTGTCTTAGACAAAAATCATGAGCTTTTCCAGACTCTTTTTACCCCAAATGGTAGCATTTATCTCCTTATGACTGTACAAAAATGTTTAGTGATCATCTCTTTTGACAAGTTTCAGGGGGCATTGTCATGTCCCAAATATGTACCTCAGAAAGGGAACAAACCTTTGTTTCCCCACACTGACTCTACTCATCTATGTCTAGGGTGTTCCATATCCCCAAATTGGTTCAACATTACTTAGGACCCTGTAATGGTAATTAATTTAGCAGGTACTTGGTCTTTAGTAACTAAGGGCTAAGTACTACTTTTTTTTTTAATAAGGAGGGAATTTTATTTAATATTAAAGAATTGAAAGAAGAAATTAAAGAATTTCTTCCCTTGGTGATGGTGTTTGGATTAATGCTCTTGCTGCTGCCACTGAGTACAAGGTATGGGGTCTTCTAAGCTTTCTGTTTCTCCTGGAGCAAGGCCACTGTGCCCAGGGGGGTCTCACTGGAGCTCATTTTTTTCAAGAGAGCTTCCTTCTCCAGCTTCTTCATCCTCCTCTCAGTCTTCATTTTGCCTGAACCCTTTCCATGGAATCGGTGGGACAGCTGCCGGAAGGCCTCCTTGGGCATTAGCTTTCTCCCGGTCTCATCCACATACTCAATCTTGACATCAGGCTTGTAGCCATCTTTCTCCCTGAAATACTGTGTGATGCCTCCACACTCTTCCCGTGGATTGACTTGTTATCAATGGCCGTCTTGTCCTCTATGCAGTATACAGCAGAAGGCAGAGACTTGTTGGGGACCTTTACCGGAGCCAACTTCTGCACCACTGTCTCCAGCAGCCCTTTTTTCTGACACAAGAGCAGGGCAGCAGCCACGCCCCTATTCCCAATGGGCTCCTCATCCAGGATGGTGGTAGAAGAAGCTGACAAATCCTGCTGTTGCTTTTCCTCATCCAGGTTGACAGTGCTGCAGCCAATATTCTCCTCCCCATCAGATTCTGAGCCACCATTGGCAGACCTTTCTTCATCCCGTTCAAAGTCCATGAGCTCTTCTTGGTCCTCACAGTTAGCAACCAGCCCATAAGTGGCGATCTCCCACAAAGTGTGGCAGAACTCTGAGGTGGCATTGAACACAATCGCCCCTTTCTGCTCAGGATCTTCATCTTCTTCCCGGCTGCTTCGTGTCTCAAATTTCTTCAAGATTTCAATCACCTTCTCCCCACTGTCTCTGAGCTGCTGCAGCTGCCTCAGCCTTCGACCCTTTTCCAGGTGCTTCTGTATCTCAGCCTCTACTTCATCTTCCTCCAGGATCTCGGGAGAGCCTGGTCCCTGGATTCCCACCTCTTCATAGTCGCTGATGTCCATGTTTTCCACACGGGTGTCATCTGACTGGGAGGGCTGGAAAGGGGCCTCTCTCTCATGCTCTCCAGGGGCTTTCTCTTCAGCCTCTGGGACTCGGCGGCGGCCCCTCCCCCGCAACCTGGAGCCAAAATCTCCCTCGCTAGTCTCATTGCCAAGAGGAAGTAGATCATCAGCGCGAATTCCAACCTCCTTCTCCTTCTTTCGAATTTTCCTCACCCTCCGTTTTGTCTTTTTGAAGGTCACCATCTCCTGTGGGGTGAGGTACTCTGAGGCAAGCCGGGGTCCAGCCATTGTCAGGGACTGCGCCTGCTGCCTCAGGGTGGCCCGGATTTCCTTCAGCTCCCGTTCTCGGGTTCCATCAGCTGTCCCACTCCTATCCAGTCGGAATGAGTGCGGCGGCTCCCCTTCCAGCTCCTCATCATACTTGGCCAGAATGGACCGGGGCTTAAACACGGCCATGTCATCCACGCTCTCTTCTTCGGGGTAGGGTCGGTAATCCGGCTTCTTTTTCCGAAGTTCACATTCTTTTCTGCCCGCTCTTTGTCAAGAAGGTTCAAGTTTACCAGGACATCCTCCTCCTTCTGCAGCACAGCTTTGTCCTTGAGGGTAAGCATCATGGTTTCCCCCTCCCGGAAGGAGTCAATGGTGTGCTCCACAGTCAGCCCCTGCAGCTCCCGAGCGCTGTACTGGTCCTTCCGGCTCTGTCCAAACTCCTCTTCCACCAGGCTGCTCACTCCAAACTCCTGGTCCATTTCCTCCAACAGCTTGGCCCTCTTCTCAGCCAAATCCTTCTCTTTCTGCAGCCGGCGGCTCTTCTCAATCCACGCTGCTGTATCATCCAGCCATGGATCGTCATCCCCCAGTGTCTTGATCTTCCCCAGCTTCTGGTTGAGGAGACGCTTCTCCTTGGCTGCTGCCAGCTTTTCACAAAGCTCCTCACGCTGCAGCAAGGCCATGGGGTTGATCACGTCAGCCAGCACCGGCTCCTCTATGGTGCCTGCGGCCTCATTCTTGACGGCATTGACCTTCAAAGGTTTGAAGCCCAACTTGGATCGGAGTTTATTGGTCTCCTCAATGCTGAGAGATGAGGCATCTCCTGAGCTGGCCTTGGAGCCGGTGGCAGCTTCAGAGCCGTCATCGCGTTTTTCTCGCTTCACTCTCCGCTCTGCAGGCTCGGCCTGGCTGCGCTCCCGCCCCTGCGCATTCCAGTTGAGGGTCTCCCTCCCTGGGCAGCTGCTCCCCATCTCGGCCCTGCGGTCCCCACTGTGCTTGAACGGCTCGCAGACTCTGTCCCCGCAGCTACCGCCCCGGCTATGATGTTTGTGCTTCTTATGCTCTCAGCGAGGGGGTGCCTGCTGGTCTGTGCTCCAGCCCTGACTTCCCTCTGGCCCCTCTGCCCCCCAGGCCACCGCCTCCTTTTCCCTGGGGTGCTTCTTGAAGGAGCCCATGGCCTCAGCTCCCACCTAACCGGCCTTTGTCACCAGCGAAGCCCTGACCCAGAAATGGGGTTAAGTACTTCTGTGAAAAAGAGGACCCAGAAGGAATCTTACTCAGCCTTCCAGGAGGCACCAGCTTCAGCCTTCACCAGATTCTAGTCTCAAGAAAACTCCAACTCAGTTCACAGTCACCTTCTCTCTCTCTCTCTCTCTCTCTCTCTCTCTCTCAGCTGGCTTCTGTCTCCAGGATTAGGCCAGGAAGAAAATAAAATCTTGATTCTGGAACTCTTCTTATACACACTTTGGCTTCCTCTCTCAGCCAACCACCTCCTGCCCATCAGTAACAGGAGCTAGAGTTCACACCCTCTCTTTCACAGGGAGACAGAGTTCACACCTCTGCCTCTTTCATGGAAGTACTTAGCCCTTAGTTACTAAGGATGAGTACCTGCTAAATTAATTACCTTTACAGACCCCTTCTTTCACCTATGCAGATATAAATTATCCCAAGATTCTTTATAACAAAGTTATCAATTTTAAGCTGTCCTTATCTCTGTGGTTCTCTGTTCTACTTGTCAAGGGATTTAACAATGCTTTGTCAACTGCTTGATTATTTCATGTATATAATGTCATGAATAAGGATCCTGCCCATTGCATTAATTATGTGAATGAAATTCTAGAGAGTGATGAAATCTGAAGGGAAATTAAAAGAACTGACAATCAGCCATCCTTCTTCTTTATAGGAGAAAAATGCACTAAAAGCAGCACAACATGGTATGCATTCAAATAATGGCATTGATGGAGGCCACTAAAAGATAGATCTTCTTTCTCCTTGCCTTAAAGCAGGATTTTCCAATCTCAGTTTCTTGGCACTCAATGATTTATAATGTGTCAATGGAAAGAACTCTTTGTCAATTACCAAGATATCTCTAGTTTCTGAACTAGTGACTAGGTGTCTTTGTGCATAAAACTTAACCTCTATGTGCCTCATTTCCAAGCATAATAATAACTATTCTTATATTTCACATATTTGATTTGTGACACAAATGAGACAACTAATGCCATTTTGTTCTTTTTTTTTTTACAAACCTTAAAGTAGAATATATATAAAGCAACATTACAGCAAGTGTCTAGTGCTTCTCTAAAAGCTTACAAGGGATAGGGCTCCCCTATGAAGGACAATTCTTGAGTATGGGGATAGGCACCAATGCAGAGAGAAAATAAAAGATGCAGTATATCAATGAAGTCACTAGCAAGTGACAGTGGTTGGCACAAGGAAATAGAAAGTAGTTAATCTTCCCTAACCACTCTTGCCCATTCCAATCTCTTCCTCCTCTGAACTGAATTAGGATTTGCTAGATTGAATTGTAATAAACACACCTAACTCTACCCACTACTTCCCTCAAACCAAATTCCAAGATGACTCCTGTGGAGGTGGTAAGTTCTGACTCCAAAAAATACGTATTCTATCTGGCCTTTCTGATCTCATAAGAGGTTATTCTCCTGATGGGTATACAGATGATGACCATATGGTGGAACATATCCTATCTAGCTATGGGAACACAGAAGAAATTGTGTCTATCTTCACTTTTATGATAACCAATTATAAAATGACTGGACTTTGAGCTGGAAGTGGCCTTGAGACCATTTAGTTCAACCCCTTAATTTTATGGATGAGGAAATTGAGGTTCAAATTCATGAATTGACTTAAGTACTTATTGTGTATCTATGTGCTCATATAGCCAGAATTAGGGAAAAAATATCTGGAGCAAATTGAGTGGAGAGTAGAGAGAGGGTCTAATATATGACCACTACCACTCATGACTGAAATAGAGTAGAGACAAAATACTTGGTTACTGAAGAGTCTCCTGAGGAAATGAGGCCCCAATGGACACCTAGTTAAAGAGATAGATAGGGCTATTCAATTTAAGCAGAACAATTCTTGATTTAGGTGGCCAAGGAAGATCACTCAGATATGCACAGATAAGTGAGCTCCAGGACATATATTTAATACTTATCCTGAGGTAGGCTGATACTCTCATGAATCAGGGGAGCAGGGTTTTGGGAGTTGGTGCAGTAAGTAATCATGCAGCCATCCATCCAGACTCTGATATATCAATGCCATGGTCCTCCACGCATATAATGAGCTCAACCCTTCAGCCACAGTTATCATTGGGCAGCATCGCATGATCCTACTATGTAGACAGCCCATTCATCTTTGGATGGCTGGGCTTCTTAAAACAGAGATCAAAACTGCCAAGAAACCTAATAGGATTCTTTGGGTAAGAGAACCTTAAACCAGTCGACAGATTGGGTAGATCTTGTCAATGGGGCTATTTTGTACATAATAATAATAGCTAGTATTTATATAGCACTTCAAAGTATATATAGCATTTTATGCATAGTATCTTACTTTTGGTCCTTAAGATGGGAATTCTTCTTCTTCTCATTTTTATAGATAGGGAAACTGTGAAAAAGGTTAAGCAGCTTATACAAAGTCAGACTGCTGATAAGTACATCAGGCATGATTCAAACTCAGGTCAGGTCTTCCTGACTCTTCCTGATAGCGCATCAGTCTAACTGCTATACCACCTAGCAGGCAAGATGGGGCTGATATGCTGGTATACTAAAGCTGGGTAGCTACAATTAGCTGGCATGACCTATTCGTTTGTGGCTTTACATCTTAGAGAAAAGTAGCTGTTGTTTTTACCCAGAAACCTTTGAGACTAAAGAAGGAACAGTATTTGTGTGCCCAATTAGGCTCTACAGTAAGAGGGACTGGAGAACTGGACAGTCCAGATGTTAAAAGGATTGTAATGTAAAAGACCATATACTCAACTTATCAGGGAAGAAAATGACTTAGACGATATAATGGAATGAACTTTAAAGGATAGTGTTTTGCTGAGAAGTAGTAGCAAAGAAAAGATCTCAAACAGGAATGAGGAGTAAGGAGAACAAATGTCATTTAAGGGGCATGTAAGCAAAAGAACAGTCAGTTTTGGAGAGTCTGCTGAGTGAAATGGAAGTTTCAGGAGGGAGTTAGAATTCACAGAACATCTGAAGATGAAAAGGGTGGGAGAGGAAGTGATCTATGATAAATTCATATTTGGTAAAATGGAGGAACGCTACGAAGAACAAAATGGAAATGAAAGGGACAGAAGGAAAAGAAGCAGAAAAGGAATGGTATGAGCTAGACAGACATGACCATGTGAGTAGGAGTAGCAAAGGAAAGGGATTGTTTATCTAAGAAAATTGTAGCTGTAACTCACAAGCATTAGAGGAGCAATAGGTAGTCATTTAATAACCAAAGTACAAGGGTGATTTTTTTTTTCAGAAAAGCTAAATTTGCACCAAGATTTAATCTGAATGGTTTGCAAGTATGTACCATTGTAAATCCTGACTATACCATGCAGACCATTCACAGAACTGCAGAATTCCAAAGTGGAAGGTGTTTCAGTGGTCATCTAGTCTAACACATATGTGAAAATGAATCCCATCTACAAAGTAGCAACCAGTGGTGATCCAGTCTTTGCTTGAATACCTCCAAAGAAGGGAGTC
>CM053597.1:71680041-71719368 GCA_028646575.1 Pseudocheirus occidentalis
TTTTGTTATCAACATTCATTTCCACAAAATTTTGAGTTACAAATTTTCTCCCCATCTTTCCCCTACCCACCACCTCAAAATAGCAAGCCTACTAAATACCCTTTCCCCCAATCTGTTCTCCCTTACATTCTCCCCCATATTTCTCCTATTTGTACTTTCTAACTTTCTAGTTAGGGCAAGATGGATTTCCATATCACTGCTTGTATGTCTTATTTCCCAGTTACATGCAAAAAAATTTTTAAATTATTTTTTAACATTTGTTTTTAAATTTTTGATTTCCAGATTCTTTCCCTTCTTCCCTCCTCACCCACCCCCACTGGGAAGATGAGCAATTCAATATAGGTTATACATGTGTAGTTATGCAAAATGTTTCCATAGTAGACATATTGTGAAAGACTATATTTCCTTCCATCCTATCCTGCTTCCCACTTATTCTATTTGCTACTTTGATCCTGTCCCTTTTCAAAAGTGTTTGCTTCTAATTACCCTCTCCCCCAATATGCCCTCCCTTCTTTCATCCCCTCTCTTATTCTCTTCCCCCACCCCAACACTGCTGTAGGCTAGCATACCCAATTGAGTGTGTATGTTATTCCCTCCTTAAGCTAAATTCGATGAGATTAAGGTTGACCCATTCCCTTTCACCTTCCTGTTCTTCCCTTCTGTTGTAACAGTTTTCTCTTGCCTCTTTTATATGAGATAATTTACTCTATTCTATCTCTCCCTATTTCCTCTCATTATATTCAGCTTTCACCTCTTAATTTTATTTTTTAGATTATCATCCCTTCCTATTCAATGATCCTGTGCCCTCTGTCTATGTATACATGTACACATTCACTCACATATGTATTTATACACACATACACCCTCCTATATAAAAATATATGCATGTACACATTCATATATGTATATATATATGTATATATAAATACATACACATACATACATACATACACATATACACATATACACATATACATATATATAGATAGATAGATATATTCCCTTCAACTATCCTCATATTAAGTAAAGTCTCATGAGTTAGTTGCAGTTATTGTTTTTCCACGTAGGAATATAAATAGTTCAACTTTAAAATTTCCTTATGATTTATTTTTCCTGTTTACCTTCTCATGCTTCCCTTGCTTCTTGTATTTGAAGCTTCTTGCTTCATGGCTTTCAGGTAGTCCAATAATTTTTAAATTCTCTCCTGGATCTATTTTCCAGGTCAGAGGTTTTTCCAGTGAGACATTTCATATTGCCTTCTAATTTTTCATTTGTTTGTATCTGTTTTATAGTATCTTGATTTGTCATAAAGTCATTAGCTTCCATTCGCTCCAATCTAATTTTGAAGGACTTATTCTCTTCAGTGAGTTTTTGAAATTCCTTTTCCATCTGGGTAATTAGATTTTTTAAGGCATTCTTTTTCTCATTGGTTTTTTGGGCCTCTTTTGCCATTTGAGTTTGTCTATTTTTAAGGTGTTATTTTCTTCAGTATTTTTTGGGTCTCCTTTAGCAGGCTATTGACTCACTTTTCACAATTTTCTTGCACCATTCTCATTTCTCTTCCCAATATTTCCTCCACTTCACTTACTTGATTTTTAAAATCCTTCTTGATTTCCTCCATGGCCTGTAACCAATCCATATTATTCTTTTTATTTCCCTTTTTTTTGGAGTGGCAATTGAGGTTAAGTGACTTGCCCAAGGCCACATGGCTAGTTTTTGTGGTGTCTGAGGCCAGATTTGAACTCAGATCCTCCTGACTCCAGGGCTGGTGCTCTATTCACTGTGCCACCTAGCTGCTACTCATGTATTTCTTGAAAGCTTTTGCTACAGGAGTTTTGCCTTTGTTGACTTCTTCTGATTCCATGTTTTGATCCTTATTGTCCCCCAAAAAAGGATTCTATGGTCTGATTGTGTTTCCTCTGGTTACTCATCTTGCCAGTCAGCTACTTGACTTTTGAACACTTTGGCTTGGTAGAACTCTGTTTCCAGAGTGGAGAGCTGTGTCCCAAATTGCTAGAGTTTTCATAAATGTTGTCAGAGGTGTGAGGAGGGCATGCTCTCTATAGCCACCACAAGCTCAGGCACAGTGGAATTTCTCACCCCAGGACTACCACCCAAGGCAGCAACCCATATCTGGGCAGGTCAAAGCAAGAGAGATTACCCTCTGAATGGTCACTTGGTCCCTCTACAATCTGCAGACCAGGAGCTCCAGAGGAAGCCACATGGCAGCAGTTGCAGCCACTGCAGCCTCAGCCACTTCACACCCAGGGGGCAGGGTTGGGACTGTGTTCTTCAATCACCCCGTTCCAACAGAGTTCCCCACTGACCTTTAACTTTCTCTTTGGCATTTACAGGTTGAGAAGTCTGGAAACTGCCACAGCTGCTGGTGATTCACTCTTATGAAGTCTGCTCTGGCAGGTCTGGGCTGCAAGTTGGGGCTGCCCTGGCCTCAGTGCAGCTTATGCAGGCCTGTGCTCAGTTCCCAGCATAGTGCAATAGACCCTTCCTGTCAGCCTGCCAGGCTGGCTTCAGCAAATGTGTTTCTCTCTGTCACTTTATGTTTTCTGTAGCTCTAAAATTTGTTTAGAGTCATATTTTACAGGTACTGGAGGTGGTTGTGGCAGGAGCTCACAGTAGAGCTTCTACTCTGCCATCTTGACTCTCCCTCCTCCCCTTCCCCCACTTCCAGTCTTAAACACCTTATATTTTTCAAAGTACCTTAACATATATTTTCTCATTATTTCTCACAATTTTATTTTTCTTTTATTCTTACAATTCCAGAAGATAAACAGGGCAGATAGGATTCAATTTAATTCAATTCAATTCTACAAACATCTGAATACATACAATATGAAAGCATTGTCCTGGATATTAAGCCTTGAGAAGAAGCACCATATATAGAATAAGAGATTTGGAATTAGCAGCCCTAGGTTGAAGTTCAAGTTCTACCACTTAGGAATCATGGGGCCAGTGGAAGGTCAGTTAACCTATAAACCCTCACATCCTCACCTGTTAAATAGGTATAAAAATGCTTGCGTCTCATAGAGCTTTTGTGAGACAAAATCAACCTTTGTCAACCTTAAAGTGGTTAACTAGTTCTGTGATTTTGGGTGAGACATTTCACTTTTCTGAGAATAAGTAATAATAATATTATTAATTATTATAAATAATATTTCTTTAGCACAGTGATGTTTGCAAAGTACTTTCCACTATTATGAAGAAGTCAGGACTTGAGTGGAGGAAAGAGGAACTAGTTTATGTCTTCTCCCAATTTGTTGGATGTGGACTTGGACAAAACATTCCAAGACTCCTAATCTGGTGTTCTCCTATGCTGTTGTGGTGGTTTAGTCATTTTCAGTTATGTCCAACTCTTTGTGACCCCGCTTTAGGGTTTTCTTGGCAAAGATACTGGAGTGGTTTGCCAGTTTCCTTTTCCAACTCATTTTATTGACAAAGAAACTTAGGCAGAGTTAAGTGACTTGCCCAGGGTCACACAGTGCCTGAAGTCAGATTTGCGTTCATGAAGAAGAGTCTTCATGTACTTAGTATTGAGCCTAGCACTGTATCTATTGCACCACTAGCTACCATTGCTCTCCTGTACATAAAAGCATTTTGTCCATTCCCAATTCCAATAGAACAGAGTAAAGACATAGTTAGCTCCTCTTCCTTCCATGACTCATTCTCCTTTAAGAGTTAGCTTCACCACCATAGCAGGCAATCTATAATACCATTGATCTTTCAGTCACAAAACTTCTCTAATTTCTGCCTCTTATTACACAAAGACTTTCCACTACCAAACCATAAACACCTCTGATATTTTCTCATAACTGGACTATAGTAAGTGCTTAATAAATGCATGTTGTTGATTTGAGTTAGTCTTAGTGGGAGACCTTCTTATTGCACTTGACACAGATACTCAATGAGACAATTCAGACATCACAGGGAGACACAAATGCCTCTTTTTCTTCCTGGAGCAACATATAACTGAGTATGATGCATTGAGTCTTATTACCAAGGCCTTAATATCTTTTCCATAGGTCAGTCAAGAATGGGAATAAGAAGGAAGAAGAGGAGCATTCCTTTCAAGTATCATTTAATGACATCCTTCCACTCCTCTTCAGTCTCTATCTTCAATCATTTCAATGAAATATGCCTGGGGTAAGATGACTAACCCTATGAGAAAACTACTGTATTAAAGATGTTATGTTTCTTCAAGTTAAACTTTAAATGGCTCAAAAGATGGTTGGGCCCTTTCATTAGCAAGTTCAGAGAGAAAGAGAACAGAGGTATCATACCGAAATAGGCAATCTTGGAGTGAAACATTGAAAAATGTAGAAGATCCATTGAGCAAAGTAGAGGTTAAGAGACAGCTAGCTAAAATTAGAAATGCTGAACAGGCAGAAATAGGAAACAGGATAAACAGCTTGATCAGATTGGAGGAACATACTGCCTTGAGCACAGCCATCCTCTGCCATGATTTGAGAGCTGTTTTTAGGTATTTGGGAATGGTACAGAAAGAGCAGAGAGCTCAGAAGCCCATATTGGAACTCTTTACCCTGAAGAGAATAATGCTGGTTGCCAATCTCATTAGCAAAAGGGAGAGATCTGTCACCTGTATCTGAGAAAGCTGAATAGCTAATTAAAACCTTGCCAGCATGGCTAGGAAAGCAAACCTGAAGGGAATCCTTCAGCCTAGTAGTCAGTGGTGAACCAGAGTATCAGAATGAGCTCTGTAGTCCCAGACTAGGAAGACTGTTTAGGGTCGTAACTTAAACTAGGTTGCCACCAGAAGTTGAAGAAGCAAAGGAAATGACTAAGTAAACAGTACATGTTAAAGTTTGAATAGTTTCTAAGTATCTGTGTTCTTGTTCACTTTAATCCTACTTTTGAAAGTACCTTGACATACTTCTATGGAATTGTCACATCCACGTCCTTCCAATAAAACAGTTTTGCCATCTATCTACACTTGCCTATCCTGATCAAAAAAAAATTGCATGTATAATCTTTTGAGCCATGATTCAATGTCTACTCCTTGTTATAATTTTCTAATTAAGGGAATTTATGTATTAAAAGCGCAAGACTGTGGAATTCAAGCGTATAGACCTTTAAAGAAAAATTATTTAAATTTCAATAAGAGAAATTTAGTTTAAAGATAGGCACTAGTTTTAGTCTAAAGAAGTCAAAAGGATGCATAACAGCATGGAAGCAGTGAACGAGAGAAACTGCTTTTATTGTTCTTTGGAAAATTATTTTTTGTAGAACCATTAAATTTTTTAACTAGAGGCAAAGAGACAGACTTCCTGACTAAGATGAAAATTCTCCAACTGGCTTGATATGGTTTAGTTTTCTTGAAAAAAATAGCATCATAAGCAAGATGAAGGATCAGATGAAGAAACCAGTTATGCTTAGCCTTGGATAAGAAATTTAATGAGGGACCCTGATAGCTGGGACCAAGTATTTAAAAGTCATATGTAAGAAGAACTCATATTTCTGTAGCTTAATTCTAGAAGACTAAACCTGTAGCATGGGTAAAAAGATGCAGAAAACTTTATCTCAATAAGTGGCTAAATGACTAACCATCCAACAAGGTTGTAAAGATTATTGGTCAGTATAAGCTGGACTTGGGTCAGCAGATGGTACAAGAGACAGGAGACAGGAGACAGGAGACAGGAGACAGGCCTGGAGACAGGAAAACCTGAGGTCAAATCTGATTTCAGATACTTGCTTAACTATGTGACCCTGGGCAAGTTACTTAACCCTGTTTGCCTCCATTTTCTCATCTGTAAAATAAAGTAGAGAAGGAAATGGCAAACCATTTTAGTATCTCTGCCAAGCCCCACCCCCCACACACAAAAGATGGTGACAAAGAACTGCAAATGAGTGAAAAATGACTAAATAAGTTGTGCTACTTGACCTTTAAGATCTCTTCCAATTTCCATTTTTTTATTCTGAAGATTTTTGACCAACTATAAATAATACTAACAAATCAATAGCACCATCTGGTGGCATGATCTCTAAAAGGAACAGCTATATAGTACAGTTATGCCTGAACAATTTAATCTTGAAAGTCAAATATAGCCATCATTCCCAAGTCTATATGTACTATGTTTTGACACATTTTGTTAAAATAAGAAATTTATGTGTGTGCCTGTGTGTGTGTCTGCACATGCACATGTGTGTCCACTGTGGAAAGGGGAACAAATGTGTTTTTTGAGAGTATTTTGGTAATGACCTAGCCATTGAAGAACTAAAAAGAAGGAAAATGTGTGACACATTTTGGATAGTGGAACAGGACATACAATTCCATTGGTACAGATGAGGAACCTTGGGCACCTTCTTTGCAACTTATAACTTTAGAAAACTACCTAAAGTAATGAGAGATAATTGATGGACCCAGGTTTCTTTAGCCATTATAGGTCAAGGACAGGACTTTAATCCATTTCTTCCTACATAGGAAGGCCAGCACTCTATCCACTATCCCATTCTGCCTCTAGAGGCCTAAGAAATTTAGTGACAAGATGGGACATAGGGTTGGTTAATACAAAGGAAGACGAAGGAGAAAAGTTCTAAGTAGGGTATTGCAAAGGTGAGGAATAAAAGGGAACACAGAGTAAAAGAGTAGAGTAGTACTGAATACAAATTTGACCTACCTAATTTTTCAAAAGACTGATCCTGCCTATGTGAATTTCCTATCTTATATATGTTTGTGTGTGTGTATAGTGTGCATGTATATATTTTATATATTATTTGTGTGTGTGTGCATGTGTAATATCTTCAGCATCCCCAGAGGTAGAGCATGCCCCTGTATATGTCAGCTGCAAGGGCTGGTAATTTGATGAAAGGTCTTCAATGGAATGTATACATCATAGTCATGCATTTTGTCTTGGAGGGAGATAGAGAGACAGAGATTGAGAAGGAGAAGGCCCTTCCAGCATAGCAGCTTCTTGTTCCCCCCTAGTAGCAAGATTCAGTCTCTGTGATCAGTGATGGTTGGTACAGGTGTAAGTGAATTCCTTGCTTGACCATCTTTTGAGCAAGAAGCAGAAAGTATCCCTGAGATCCCGCAGTTGTCCTATTTGTCCATACAGCAGAAACCATGAAAGTCACCGAAAGCTGCAATAACACTCTCAAAGTCCAGTTTTGACAATTGCCTGTGAGTTAATCATCTCTCTCCAGTTCCAATTTGATTTGGAGTCAGACCATTTATAAGCAGGCACTGATTCCTATCATCTCATGACCAGACCCCAGTTAGGGAAGGGTCATGGACACAAATGAAAGATGTGTCTCCTGCCCTCAATGGTTGAGTGAAGCCCCCTACCCTGGTAGAGTGTGAACCAGCAGGCTATTCAGAACTTCACTCACGTTCACAGAGGCCCCATTTCATTGTTTTCTTTTTGTTTGTAACCCCGTTCCCCTCTGAAAATTAAGTTCTTTCGTTATAGTTGCCTGAAGCTTAGGAGAACTTAGTAATAGTCCATAGTTACTGTCTCATATATCCTTAGGCTATAGCTTGCAAATTTTTCTTTTTTCTTATATTTGTAAATGGCCTGTAGAGTTAAAAAAAAGAGTAAAGACTACAAAGTAATCTTTGTCTAGAGCAAAAAAAAAAAAAAAAGAAAGAAAAAGGCCCAGGTATCTAGTACAGTCTATATTAAATGCAAGTAATGGCTCTGTTCTTATTAGTAGAAAGAATGCTGGATTTGGTGTCACAGGACAAGTGTTCAGATTATGACTCCTAACTTTACTACCTGTGGGACTATGAGAAAACTAACTTCTCTGAGCCTCAGGTTCCTCACCTATAAAAGGATTGTGTCGGATTCAATGATGTCTAAGGTGTTTTCTAGCTCTAGATCTATGAATCGATGAAGTTCATCTAATCCAATTAAATTCCTTAGTATATAATGACATAGGGGCATTTGCTTAAGATCTATAAAGAGGGCATAGTTAAGTTGGTAAGGGTATGAGTTGAGACATTTTATTGGTGGACATACCAATAACAATTTAACAATTGTTTAAATTTCCAGTATCAGCATTTATATCTCAGAAATTGCTAAATATTGCAAACCAGAGTTTACTTTATTATTCTGTTAATTGTCTAGACTTAAGAAAGTGATGGTTTTTCCTACATCTTGGACCTGGGAAGGTCCACTGGAAACAGGACTTCTAGAACAGCAAAACGTCTGAAAGATTGTGGTCCGAGGCCATTTTTGCTGGCTACAAGCGAGGCCTACAAAACCAGAGGGAACATACAGCTCTTCTGAAAAATGAAGGCATCTATGTGCAGGATGAAATGGAATTCTATTTAGGAAAGAGATGTACTTATGTACACAAAACCCAAAACAACATAGTAACTCCTGGTGGGAAAAGAAACAGAACAAGAGTTATCTGGGAGAAAGTTACTCTGGTGCATGGAAATAGTGGAATGGTTCTAGGCAAATTCAAAAGCAATCTTCCTGCTAAGGCCATTGGACACAGGATGCAAGTGATGCTCTATCCCTCAAGGATCTAGAATATGAAAACTGATTAAATAAAATTACACATGTTTTGTAAATGTAAAAAAAGAAATTGATGAACATGTTAATAATGCATATTAAACTTAAATTTTTTTAGAGAGCCAAAACAAACCTGGAGACACCCCTTTGCCAATATGTTGCTGTATGTGTTTCACTGACATGGTACTTTAATTAGTTCCCACTTTCCCAATGGACTCTTTGCATGTAAAGTGTGCCATAGACTTTGGAGAACAGTTTTCCCCTTCTTCTTGCTAGGCCTTCTTAATAATTCCCTTTTCTAAAATGGAAATTATGTCTACTGGCTACCTAATAATGTATAGCACACTTCTGGGGGGATCAGAAACAACAAAGGGGGAGCTACTAAATCAATATTGATTAGAGAAATGCAAATTAAAACAACTCTGAGGTACCACATCACACTTATCAGATTAGCTAATATGACACAAAAGGAAAATGATAAATGTTGGAGGAAAATTGGGAAAACTGTGATACTAATGCACTACTGGTAGAGTTGTGAACAGATCCAACCATTGTGCAGAGCAACTTGGAACTGTGACCAGAAATACCATTACTAGGTCTGTATCCCAAAAAAGATTTTTAAAAGTGGGTGGCGAGAACCTATTTGCACAAAAATATTTAGAGCAGTTATTTTTGTGGTGAGTAAGAACTGGAAATCAAGAGGAGGCCAATCGATTGAGGAATGGCTAAAAAAGTTGTAGTATAAGATTGTAATATTATTGTACTATAAGAAATGACAAACAGGACAATTTCAGAAAAATCTGGAAAAACTTAAATGAACTGATTCAAAGTGAAGTAAGCAGAACTGGGATGATGTCATACACATTAACAGTTGTACAATGAACAATGAATTGTGAATGGCTTGACTATTCTCAGCAATACAATGATCCAAGACAATCCCAAAGGACTCATGATGAAACATGCTATCAGTCTCCAAAAAACCGATGCCATCTGAATAAGCACGCTACTTTCCTCTCTCTCTCTCTCTCTCTCTCTCTCTCTCTCTCTCTGTCTCTCTCTCTCTCCCCCCCCTCTCTCTATATATACGTGTGTGTGTGTGTGTGTGTATACATACATGCACACACACACATTCCCAAAGTGCTGTGCTTGGCAACATCATTGCAGTTCATTTACATTTGGTTCTCACAGACACCAAGGCCATGCCAGACATTGTAGCATTCCATAACCCACATTCTGAGGGCTCCAAGGTAAAACGGAAGCAAATTTTGTCACTAACAGGTTTGATTAGAAAGTCAGCAAGGAAACTAGATTGGAGGCATATTATGGAAGGTTGACAGGTACTATTTAAACGCTAACGGTTGAGTGATCAGAAATGATGGGGGGTGAATAGGCTCTAGAATAAAATTGTCAACCATCTTATGAATTTTGCTCAAGATCCATTCTTTTTAATTGTCTGAGCACGGTCAAAGATTCTTAAACCCTTCATATCGAGCTCGAAATTTTAGATGGAAGGACAAATGGTTATCCAATGGCATTTACAGACCCAGTAGGGCAACTTCCCCATCAGATAAAACCTTTTTTTTTTTTAGCAAGTTAAGTAAGTAAATAGCAGATAATTAAATTCCTAAAATGATCTTTTCTTTTTCTTTCTCCTCTTCCTCTTCTTTTTTCCTTGACTCCCAACCTTATACCGGGAAGTCAGTGGTTCTAAAACTACCTTTGCATATGTGTGTCTGTGTGTCCACACAGATACACACACATTGTTTGTTGTTTAGTGGTTTTTCAATAGCGTCCGACTCTTTGTGACCCCATTTGGGGTTTTCTTGGCAAAGATACTGAAGTGATTTACCATTTCCTTCTCCAACTCGTTTTACAAATAAAGAACCTGAAGCGAATGGGGTTAAGTGACTTGCCCAGGGTCACACAGCCAGTGTTGAAAACCCAATTTGAACCTAGGTCTTTCTGACTCAAGGACTGGCCCTCTATCCATTGTACCACCTAGCTTTATATATGTATGTGTGCATGTATGTATGTATATATATATATATATATATATATATATGTATGTATATGTGGTAAAAGCAATATCCTAACATCTCCCTCCATTCAGGTTAGGGTAGTTTTCTTTAAAAGGTATCGAGATATTCCTTGACATTTGGTTGCTTCAGGAGACTAAGAGCTCAGAATATTAACAGAACAATTGTGAGGGATTGAAGGGGCTCTCAGATGCGAGGCTAGTGGATTAACGGGAACTTTATTCAACTGCATCTACTAAAGAGGTTCTCAATTTCTTTCCTTTTTTAATATCCTTTCTATGTTGTTGTTATTCAGTCATTTTCAATCTGTTCAATTCAGTTCAATCTGTTCAATTCAATTCAGTCTAACTCTTTGTGATCCCATTTGGACTTACCTTGGCAAAGATACAGGATGTTTGGTCTTTTGTTTGTTTTTACCATTTCTTTCAATAGTTCATTTTACAGATGAGGGAACTGAGGCAAGTAGGCTTAAATTATTGGCCCCCAGGGTTCTGCAGCCGGTGTCTGAGGCCAGATTTGAACACCAGACTATAGGCCTTCTTTACTCTGGTACTCTATCCATTGTACCACTCCATAAATGTCCTTTTGTTAATTGTTGAGTGTCCTACAAGAATCTCATTTTGTTTCAGTATTGAACCTCCACTCCCAAGGGAAGGACCACTCAGTCCCAGTTCAGAATACCATGTGACCTGGGAAGAACATTTATTCTTTCTGGAGCCTCAATTTCCTCATGCTTAAATTAGACAATAACACCTGCTGTTCCTCATAGAGTTGCTAGGATGAAATAAGGCAACACATAAAAGGGAAAAACTTAATGAAGTTATATTAGATGCCAGTCATTATTAATGTAACAAGCTAAACACTTAACTCTATATTGTATTCGTATTTAATACATATCACACAAAGTGATCTGCAAAAACTGTGATTGGACTCAAGTAGATATTTATATTCTCAAACAACTAGTTGTACAATGGAAAGGTCAAGAAACCTCAGTTCAAATCTCAGCATTTCCATTTACTACCTGTATGACATTTAGAAAGTTATTTAATCTTTCTAGACCCTGGTCTCCTTATCCTTAAAATAAGAGAGCTGGGTTAGATGATCTCCAAGGTGTCTTTTCAGGTCTAAGTTTTATGATTTCAGGATTGCTGTATGAAATTTATACTCCAGTGGTCAAAAGCCCCACCCTAGAAGGGCAGTGAACCCTGGAAAGCCATCCAACTTGTGGCAATGACATATTACCAAAGAGGGTAGACAATAATGAAAAGTTAAGTTGCTCATAAAACAGGGGGGAAATCATTAAAGAACACAGTAGAGAAGACATGTGAGAAATTTTGACAACCTTACTTATTATGATGACTTTGAAAGTGCCCCATTGCCTCAACTAAATAGCTGTGTGGCCATGAGCAGGTTTCTCAAACTCTCTGAAACTCAGTTTTCCCAATCAAAAATAAGAATAACTGTTTTGAAGAAAGTTCTTTGTGCTTAACTTGAAACACTATATAAACATGAGCTATTTTTATTATCAATATTTTGTATCCATATCTTTTGATGTACATTTTAGTCTATAGCTTCAATAGTCTGTTCTGAGGTATGTGAAGAAGAGGGGAAGTGACAGGCTGTTTGTGCTTGAGGGGCAGCTCTAAGATCATGCCTCTGGAAGTCTCCCAATATCTTAGTAGTCCCCTGCTCTGAGAGAACATTTTCTCTCTTTGAAGAACACATGCAGTGATGGATCTGTCATTCCCTTATCAAAGCAGTTACAGACCCAAGGATTTTCTTGGGGCCGGATCCCCAAGGTCCATGCCTCTCGCAACTAAACAAAAACTGTCTTCTCTCTGTCAATGTCTGCTATCAACAAAGTTATCTCTGTCACATCCATAGATTATTGGAGCCTCCTCCCCAAGACACCTGGACCCCTAATATATCCCTTGAAATTCATAGATTATCTAATTACCATTGCTAACTTTCCTTTCCCTTGTCTTTTCCCATACAAACTCCAGCACCACCCCAAACTCCAGCACCACCCTCATTATTTCTTAGGTTCCCTTGGAACTTTGTTTGCTTTTGCTAAAGTATTTCAATAAACTTTTGCCACTTGACTAAGAGAAGGCTTGAGGCTGTGAATTGGTTGCAAGTGACACTGTCTTGGCATTCTTTGGGTCCCAGCATCCCCCAAACATTTTCAGAAAGAAAGGAGAAAGGAACACATATTTCTTAATGACCAGTACTAAATGCTTTATAAAGATTTGCTCATTTGGTCACCACAATAACCATGGGAAGCAGGTGCTCCTAATCATCTCCATTTCACAGTTGACAAAACTGAGACAGACAAATGTTAAATGACTTACTTAAGATCAAACAGTTAGTTAAGGATCATATAGTGTGAGGCTGGATTTGAACTCAGGTCTTCCTGACGAATCCAATGTGTCATCTAGTTATAGTTTGTAACCCTCCTAAAGCATCATATACACGTGAATTTGTATTATACTTACCATTATTTTCATTGCTGCTCATTCACCCACTCTTGACAGGAATTTTTTCTTGTACCTCATACTATGTTAAGCACGTATTAGGTTTAAAAAATGAAAAACACAGACCTCTATCCCTAAAAGGCTTAGCTCCAAAGAGAAAGACTTGGTACTGAAAGGTTTACAGCTGTATTTTGTGTGAGGTAGTTTCTCAGAACTATATTGCACATAGATGATAAAAGGAAGACGGGAAGTTGCAGGAAGCAAAGGGGTCATTTTATCTCTACGGGAGCCAAGTTACAAAGAAACAACCATTGACACCAGGAGGTAACTCCATGGGCCCCTGGAGATTCCTGTTCATGTGCCAGGTGAATAGTAGAGGTACAGAAGAATTTGACTCTACCTTCCTTTGATTTTGATATTTGAAAGTCAAGGCAGCTCACAGAGCTTAGTTAGGAAAAAATGAAGCTTTCATCCTGTGTCACTGCTCCTAGGAATGCATACCTACCACGGGAAAGGTGACTTTGTCAGAATACTTTGTCAGAAATTAGGGGTAGGAGATGGAGGTGGAGGTTGGCATGTAAGTGAAGAGAGAGCAAACTGAAGACATGGTTCCTGTCTTCAAAAAGTTAGCCATCTAACCATAATGGCTTTAATTTACTAAAGCAAAAATCTTTACCTCTGATAAAAACACATCTCCTACATTATAGCAACATGGTGTAGTAAATAGGACACTAGATTTAAAGTCAGAACAATCTGGACTCAAATCCCTTCTCCTCAAACACATAGTTGTATGACTCTGGGCAAATTACTTAACCTCTCCATGCCTCAGTTTCCTCAAGTGTAAAATGAAGGGATTGGACTCCATTGACCCCAAGGTTTCTTCCAGCTCTAAATCTAGAATTTAGAATCTCATGAACCTTGTGATAAAAACAGCACAAGTATTATTATCCCCATTTTACTGATGAGGGAAATTAACATCAGGAAGGGGACTTTGTTGGCTCACAGTCCCTATCCATTCCAGGCAGGGGGAACCTGCATTACACCATCCCACCATGCTACGGACTATGTGCTTTGTGCTAATAAGTCACAGAGTCAAAAGTGAAATCCTGTTTCCTAGAATCTAAATCTACTGTTCTTTTTGCTCTAGTCCATTGATTACTTTCTGCTTTAGGGATACTGATGGAGAGAATAGTTTACAAACAATGGACATCATGAAGGAAAGGACCTTGGATACAGGAATATACACAAGAGAGAAGGCACACATGCAGGAAGGGATTAGAGCATATGGTGAAGTACTTTTCCCAAATGGTCATAAATCATAAGTCTGTTCACAAAAAGTGAATTAAACATTTTGACTAATTGGCCAGTTACTAGCCAGATATATGACTCAACTGGCTGGTCAATATAGTTAGTTCAAACCACAGGTTAAGCATAAGTCAATTATACATAGGCTATTATATTGTTTGTCCAGAACCACCCTTTATGCACAGGCAGAGTAGATACATGCAGGGCTTTTAAGCGGGGTAATCAGAAGACGTTGTCCCTGAAAACTCAAAGTTTTCATCTATTGCCCTGCCGCATTGCCTTCAGTTCCTACATTAGTCTCATCCTTTATAGGACTTTGCAAGTATTATGGCGTTTTTGAAGAGAACTAAGGCAGATACTTCTGGGAAGATGTAACACATTACCTTAATGCTTAGAGAAATAACAGGGTATAGTTCAATGAGGACTGAATATTTAGGAGACCTGACTTCTAATCTCAACTATAAAACTAACAACCTTACAAAAGACATTTAATTTCCTTGAGCTTTAGTATACCTAACACATATTGGAAATAATGATACTCATTTGTTGGAAGGACCAAAAAATATAGTGTCAAAATGTTTTAAGAACAGAGGTACCTAAGCTGTACAATGACTAGAACACTGGACTGCAAATCAAGAATTCAATTCAATAAACATTTATTAAGTACCTACTATGTGTTAGTTCCTGTGCTAAGCATTAGTGATACAAATAAGAAAAAGAAAGATGTTCCCTGCTCTCAAGGAACTTCCAACATACAATATATTAAAAAAAAAAGTTGAAAAAGACAAATTGAGTGAGGATTATCAATGGATACGTGATATGAAGGTATGAGATTGTTTTTCCCCTGGGGTTCAATAACCTGTAGTCGAAGTCTCCTGATAGGAAATGGAGAGTTACATGAAAAGTTCCCAGCCATCTATAAAGCAAAGCTTTAGAAAAGTTTAGTGCTCTAATCTTCAGTCCTCCATTCAGAAGGGAGAGGTAACTGTGAGAACTGTGAAGTATAGAGTAGATGGTCAAATACTAAATCAGTCTGATGAGATCAGTTTATACTGGAGGAGGCCTAATGTTCCAAGGAGTAAAAAACAAATAGAGCTGCTGATGGAAAATGGAGTGCTGGAAGGCCTGAATTTGAAATCTGCCCCAAATGGTTACTAGATATGTGACACTTAGCAAGTTATTCAAACTCCCTCAGTCTCAGTGTCTTCATCTGTTAGATAGGGATAGTAATAATACGTTATCTCACATGATCCTGGTGAAGCTAAAATGAAAGGAAATAGGTAAAGCACCTTAAATTTTTTAAATGCTATATAAACATTAAGCTATTATTAAGAAACAAAGGATAATTTGGACAAGGGAAGCTCCCTCAATGTGGAGAGGCTTAAGGTGTTGTTAAGATGTAAGACAATGCATTGTTCAGATATGCATTTTTGCCATTTCATTCTTGTGAAGAACTCTCCAGGTAGCATCTCCTTCTATTTATGTGGATGACAACTTTATAACTTAGTGTCTTGGAGATTTTCCTAGGGGTACTGAAAGGTTAAATAATTTGCTCCTGGATACACATACAATATATGTCAGAGCTGGAAGCTGAACCTAGGTTTTCCTGACTATAAGGCAGGTCCTATTATCCATTAATACCATACTGCCTCTCAGCTAGAATATTGACAGATTAATTTATCTTACTTTAGTAGTGGTCTTTCTCCCCTCCTTTCGTCTTATAGAGGTCACTTAAGAGAATGGTGCTGGCCAGAGCAATACATATGGAAGAACTGCTAAAAAAAAAAAATGACCCTAGGCAGGGGTGGTAACTTCTTTTGTTCCTTGTTCTAAATATTGTGACTTTCTATAAATACTGAGCTAAATATTGTGATATAATATTGAACTGTGAATATTGTACTGAATCTTGATTTGTAATGGAATAAACAGAGTGTTCACTACTACTTTGTAATACGAATCTTAAAAGCTGTTCACAGTAGCATTCTTTCAGGAATCTACTGTTGCTTGGCTTTACACTGCTCTGGCCAAAAACTAATTTGTGAAAGAGAAAAAGAACAATGTCCCTAGGGTCCTTTTCTGGGAACAACTGGGGAAAAATGCCTGGGGACACCTACTTGGAGTTACTATGTATGAAGCCTTGTTGAAGGATTCCTGTTTTGTTTTCCAAGGGTTCTGTTAGGGTTTCTGTTTTGCTATCCTCTTTCCATAAAATCTCTTATTATACTTAAAACTGTTTAGTTGCAAATAAGGAGTCAGTCTCAATATAATAGGGGAGGCTGGCTGCTGAACCCAATTCCAACCAGTTCTCAAGCACCAACTTAAATTTTCAGTATCAGCATTTAGACCTTGGAAATGACAAAACAGAAACCATGACAAATCTGGGTTTGATTTACTGTTTTGTTGACTATCCAGACTTAAGAAAATTATGGAAAAAAGTTAATAATGCAAATTAAACTTTAAAGTGTATTATGTGTACATTTTTGAAGAGTTGTGTGTTAAACATTTACCAGCACATAGTTTACCAGTTAAATATTGACACAGTGGATGAGCGGGGAGGAGTGGCTTGCACATATACACAGGATTAAAGACTTGGAGTGGGGGGAATATTGAGATCATCTAGTATTTCTGAGATGCCTTATAACACCATCAATGAAATTTGACCATATTAGTGAAGCATTGTGTCATTGAGAAAGGATTAGATCTTTTTTTCTCTCTTTGGATCCAAAGAGGAGAACAAGGAGCAATGGGTAAAAGCTGGAGAGAGGCAAATTTAGGATTAATGTCAGGAAAATACTTCCTAACAATTAATATAAGCTGTTCAAAAATGGAATAGATAACCTTGAAAGGTAGTGAGTTGCCCCTCCTTGGAGGTCTTTAAGCCAAGGTTAGAAGACAACTTGTCAAGTTTGTCCTTTTGGAGTGAGTTGGAGTTGAGTTGGAGTTGGAGTTGGAGTTACAAAGCTCTAATGTTATCTAGTCCTCTAGTCCTTTATTCATATTACTTTGTCTATCAAGTGGGGTAAATAATAGACTGCCTACCTCATGAGGAAATTCAATTTAATAAAGTTCTCTGAGGCTCTCTGTCATTCTCAAATTCTGTGATTCTGTGACAGTACTTCCTTTTCAGTTTTATGGCTTATAGTTTAGATGATCTTGTTAGAAAATATGAAATCACAGGTTTGTGATTTAATTTCTAATGTTAGAAATAGCACATTTGAGTGGAAAGAATACTGGATTTGCAATCCAAAGATACGTGTAGTAAGTCTCAGCTCCTATTCTTTCTAGCTATATGACTACTGGAAAGTCATGCTAACATTGAGTCTTACTCTGTTTTTCTACAAAACTGAATACATAGTCTGCCTTATAAGTTTGTTATAAGGAAAGACCTTAAAGTATTACATACATATGTTTATATTTATATAAATATTCATATATGCCTATACACACACACATATAGAAGAACAGATTATTGCATTTAACTTTGCTTTTAATTATTTTTCATAATTTTCACCAAATCTGTTGATATGGCTTCACAGCATTTGGGTTCTGATGTAGGTAACTGTGACTTTGGGGCATATAGTTTCTGTACAGATAATTAATTCCCAGTAGCTAATATCTCCCAGATGAAGAACACGCTCCCAAATTAACACTTTCTAATTATTTGATTGGATTTTAATAATGGAGGCAAAAGCCATTTCTAATTGTGGCAGCACAGTGAGAAATCTAATGTGGCTCTCTCTCTTGCAGTAAAGGGATCAGGCAGACAGGTCCCATATACTTTTATCTCTGTGTTCTGGGCTGAAGAGGATCTGACCTTCAAAAGTCCCCTTAGATTTGGGTTTCTCAGTCTATCAGTCAGACAAAAATGTGTACTTGCGAAGACATGCTGGAGACATTCTAATTTAGTACCACTACTTCCAGTCCAATGTATAGTCCACATATATTCTGCATCCCCAACAACTTACATGTATACGTGAGATATCTTCTCTTGACTCCCATCATGGTCATCATCACTCCCAAACAAAAAAACTGACCAGCTAGGGTAAGGACTGAGGGCTGTCATCACAACCTATGCATTTCAGCAACGTGTTGAATATAAATTTTGAGAGGCCCTCTGATCAAAAATCTCTCCATCAAAGTCCTGAAAACTGTCTGATTTAGTTTCACTCCATAAATGTCTTTTGGAAACAGGAAATATAAGACAGGCTAAACTATGAATGGTATAGTGGATGGAAGATTTGATTTGGAGCTAGGAAACCCAGATTCAAATCAAAGCTTTAAAGTTATCTAGTCCTCTAGCTGGGTTTATTCACATTACTTTGTCTATCAAGTGTGGTAAATAACAGACTACTTACCTTACATCATAGCTTATGAGGAAATTCAATTCAATAAGCATTTATTAATAAGCATATTAAGTAATATACAAGCCACTATCCTAGGCACTGAGTATACAAAGACAAAATGAAACAATCTTTGCCCTCAAAGAGGTTACATTCTGCTAAGAATACAAAAGATCTGCATAAAAGTACATGTAAGGGGTGGTTAGGTGGTGCAGTGAATAGAGCACTGGCCCTGGAGTCAGGAGGACCTGAGTTCAAATCTGGCCTCAGAAACTTAACACACACACACACACACACACACACACACACACACACAAAATAGCCATGTGACCTTGGGCAAGTCACTTAACTCCAACTACCTTCCTGCAAAAAAATAAAAAAATAAAAGTACCTGTAAAATATAGAGTTAATACAAAATATGTACAACATTTTGCACTTGAAACATCATATAAATAAAAATATATAATTAAGGATAGACCAGTTACTCTAAAATTTCCTATTTCCACCCAATGTCACTTAAATATTAGGTGGTGCAATAGATATAGCACAGACACTAGAATCAGGAAGACGAGTCAAAATTGTACCTCAGACACTTATTAAACATGATCCTGGGCCAGACATAATCTCCCTCAGCCTGAGTTTCCTCATCTGCAAAATGAGGATAAAAATAGTACTTACCTCCCAGGGTTATTGTGATGGTAAAATGAAAAAAAAATTGTAAAGTGCTTCAGAAACCTTAAAGTGCTGGAGAAATGTTACTTATTGTTGTTGTTGTTGTTGTTATTGTTGTTATGGTGGTATTGATGGTTGTTATCAACTACAACAACAACATAGAAAATGATTCTGAAGGTGGAGGAAGTGTTACTATTCTAATATTTTGGCAGGCCTTACCTTTTAAGGAATTGAGAATGATGTGGCCAATATACAACTTTACAGAATTCACATACAGCTGTCTTTCAGTCATCTTAACCTTTGTTTGGGTTTCCTTGGCTTCTTTGACCTTGTGCTAATATACTCAACTGAGTTTTTGCTCTAGAATCCTATATTTTATGTGTCTGACTCAATCTGTCATCATTTTTTTTTCTTTTTCTTTCTCTAATATGGTCATGTCTCTCGTTCCCATGACCCCTTTCTAATAAGGCCTCTTTTTTCCTCCAAACTCTAAGGTCAGATGCTATTCTTGAGGGCAGACCACCTCTCTCCCAGAATTGTTTTACCTAAGCTTAGGCTGTCCTCAGCAATATTCCCTGCCCCCCACAGTCCCCCATTCCCACTCCCCACCACACACACACCCAACCATATTAACTCAACAAAATATACTGCAGGTACAATAATTTCTAGTTATGGCTCTGGTCCCAGCTCTAGCATTGACCAGCTTCTGTGACTTTGAGTAAGTCATTTAAGAATTTTTTGTGTGCTTCAGTTTCTTAATCTGTAAAAGAGGGGAAATTACCTCAGGGTCATTATAGTGATTAAAAGAATATAAGAGAAAACACTGGATCAGAACACTGTATCCCAGACATGTACTTTTTGACTTTTTAGAGAGGAAAGTGATCATTCCCCAGACTGCCACTCTGGACCCTCTTGTCAAGAGTACCTCTAATTCCAGCTCAAAAAAAGAAAAAAATATTATTTTTAGCCTCACTTCCTAAGTGGTTATTTTTACACCAGCTGTCGGATCAAGCTTCAGATTTCATCAATTGGGTAACATTTCATAAAAAGTCCTTATACGTGGGGGTGTGCTTTCCTCTTTGTCATTGGTTCATATCACCCTAATGAATTCAAATGAGACATCTTGGCTTACATTGGCAGAGAAACATAAATATCTATCAGTCGACCTCTCCCCTCTGGGAAAAATTCTAATTCCAAGAGAACAATATTAGACATGAGCCCTGGAAAGTGATCAGGATAAGATTACATTGCATTGGGCAGACACAGAAGCACATAATTCTTTAGTGAGAGGTCATGATCAGGTTGCAGATTAATCAATGGCTAAGTGAGTCAAGGGGTATTATAAGTTTAGAGAATGCTGCCTGGAGAGCATAACCACAGCAAAAGATGGTTTAGGACTAGGCTTTGTGGAAAAGGTGATATAAGGAAAGGGACTCTAGAACCCAAATACTTGACTTTTTTGTACCAGTCATAGGACATGACCCCACTCTCTAGGATTTAGTACCCTTCTGTCACACACAGACTGCCAGAGACCCAACACTTTGGGGTTTCACTCAGACTTCCTTTCTACAGTGTATCCTCTCTACCAATTTTCTTTTTCTCTTTCATCAAAATTTTCCTGTCCTATGTGCATTGCTCTATGATCATACTAACACTAAAGGGAATAGATAAATCATAGTAACAGTAATATGTGAATATCTGATAAAGATTCAATATACTGCCAATAGCATCTACATTTTTACTAAGAGAGTCCTGAAGACACCATGACTTTCTAAAGAGAGGGTTCTTAACCTGGGATCCATGGATCTACAAGATATTGATGTAATGATTTCATGGGGTTTGTAAACTTCGTTGAGAACAACTACATATTTATTTTGATGTATCTTTCTTAGTATATCTACTTATTTTAATTTAATGCTGTTAAAACATTATTCTAAGAAGGGATCCATAGGTTTCATTTGACTACCAAAGGAGTTCATGATCCCCCAAAGTTTAAAATATCCTGCACTAAGGTGATTTCATCCACTGAAGGTAGGCAGGTGGGATACACTAAGGGTTGAAGGTTATTCCATTTGGATGGCATACTGCCACTCCAAACTGAACCTATTGAAAGTCCAAATTATCTTTTTCATCTCAGATTCACTAACCTCCCACTTCAATGCCCTTCTGATATTGAATAATGTCACTATTACTATTCCAGTCAGTCTCTGAAGCTTGAAAACTTAGAATCTTCTTTTCTTCATCCCTCTCTTTTGCCCTCAGCATCTAATCAATAAGTCAGCAAATTCCACTGATTCTTTAAAATCCTGAATCTTTTGGCTTTCATTTATTTTCCACCGCTTCTACCCTGGTCCAAATATTAATTACTTGTACAAATCATAGCACTTTTGATTGGTAGTAGAAAATAGAGCAAAGGCTACAACCTAAAAGAGTCACTTGGCCCATTTTAAGTCTAGTTCCCAAGGTGATTTGCATGACAACCAGGGATATTAGGGAATAAGGAAAAGTGAAAGAAATAAGCTTTAATATAGCCACTACTATGTCTTAAGCACTGTGCTATTATGAATGAAAAGTTCAAGACATAGTTTCTGGAGAGTTAATAATTTTATTAATTATGGCTAGCAGATAATCAATAAAATAGTCATTTGACTTTCTCTCATATAGTAAATACGAATCTTAGGGAGTCTCTAAATGACTAAAAAAACCTTTGGAAAGGGGGGTACGCCTGAGAATGGTAGTCAACTCTGATTGGTTAACAATAAATAAAGGGGTAGACATACTAAAGAAGAGGTGGGCAAAAAGTCCTCAGCTCCTCCTAAAGGGAATATGACCTAATCAGGAGACTCAGCAATCTGGGCAAAAGAGTCCATCTCTACTCGGACCTCACTGGTTGGTTTTGCCCTTCATAAGCTAAGTCACCCTAAATTCTAATAGAAGGCTCCAAGGACAGGCAGAAGCGTATTTCCTAAGGGCAAGATCTCACTTAAACTTGATTCTGTTTGTAAGGTTTCTGAGCTGGGTAGAGTCTTACCCAAGATCAAAAAGCATATACCCTAAGGATCTGAGCAATTTCATCTATCACAAATGTCCTTCAGATGTTGGTTGAATAACCTAGAAGGGGCTAATTTCTGAATGAGGAAATAAAAAAGGCAAAATCTTATCTCAATAACTGGTTATTAAAATATGAGAAATAATCATTTCTCTTAGGCTTAAGTGCATTATTATCTCAACTCATTCTCACAATAACCCTAAGCAGTAGATACTGTTATTATTGCCACTTTATAGTTGAGAAAAATGAAGCAAACAAAAGTTAAGTTACTTGCCCAAGGTCATACAACTATCAAATTTCTGAGGTCAAATTTGAACTCAGATCTTCCTGACTCCAGTCCCAGCACTTCACCCAATTTACCACCTGATTAGTGAGGTTGAAATGTGCCTCCTCATCTGACTTTGTAGTTTTGATAAATGGGTTATCTAAAAGGGATCATAGCTAGTGACCCTGGGATATGACAGTGATTAAAAAAATTTGGGACCATCACACAGACAAGAGGTTTGTTTTGGGGGGGAGGCCACAGAGTGTGACTGAGTAGCATAAGGAAGAAATGATTTCAAGACAGACTTT
Organism: Pseudocheirus occidentalis; assembly: GCA_028646575.1. Classification (NCBI taxonomy): domain Eukaryota; kingdom Metazoa; phylum Chordata; class Mammalia; order Diprotodontia; family Pseudocheiridae; genus Pseudocheirus; species Pseudocheirus occidentalis. Next base: position 71,702,983 of record CM053597.1, read on the forward strand.
AAAATAGCTAAAGATTTCTCCAACTAGCTGGTTGAGCAGAATTGACTACAGCTTTTATCACAAAAGAACAAAAAAATATCTCCTCGGACTAATAACTTCAAGAGTTAGCAGACCCCTCCCACTCAAAGGAAAACTGTTTCACAACTAAGATCAACTGGTGACATCAGAAAGGCTACATGAAGATACCTAACACATAAGAACGCAGCAGAAAGATAAGAACATCAAGAAGCCCTAGCTTAGCTGAGAAACTAGCTCACTTTAGGATATCACCAGAAGAAATCAGCATCTAGAAAGCATCCTAAGTCTGGTTTTCCCCAGCCACACATGCAACCTAAACACAGGCATACTCTATGCTGATATCCTTTCACATATGTGCCCTGGCTCCATGTTCTTCCATGTGTCCCTTATCCCATAATGGTGTGATAACAAAATACATCCCTCTGTTTATGAGAAATTTTTTCCTATCACTTATTTTGATTAGCTAATTGACTGGATGGGTTTTGCTTTGATCTAACATGTTAAACTGGTTGGCCTCATAAAAGTAAGCATATTGGCAGGGGCTCAGGAAGTATGGTATTGTGACCCACAATATATTTCAAATCTAGGTTGGATTTCTGGAATCCTACCAATGAGTAGTGTCCCAAGTCTCCTACATGGCTCTTACTGATATTACTACAATAACCTTCTAACTGGTGTCCAGCCTCCATTCTCTAACATCTACTTCTAATTCATCCTTCATATCACTACCTTACTATTGATCTTATGTGCTATTTTGCTATAAAATGAAGAGGTTCCAGGGGTGGGGAACCTGTAGCCTTGAGGCCACATTTGGCTTTCTAGGTCCTTGAGTGTGAGCTTTTAACTGAATCCAAACTTGACAGAATAAATACATTTAATAAAAGGATTTGTTCTGTAAAACTTGGACTCAGTCTAAAGGCCATGCACAAGGGGCATATATGTATACATATATACATGTATGTACATATGTATGTGTGTATGTATACACATCCATATATGTGTATATGTATACACACACACACACGCTTAATTTCTGTTTTCTCCACTGCAAAACGTGGATAATAAAAATACCTACCTTGCAGGGATATTGCGAGGACAAAATGGGATCAGGTTTGTCAAGTGTTCTGCAAACCTTAAAGCACTATATAAATGCTACCTATTATATTTATACATACTTCTATCCCTTTGACATAGTAAGCAGCAATAAAATACTTGATGAGAAAACAATAACAACAAAAGATATTAGACAGTTAGTTATGTAATGAGGATATGTGGTCCAATATATCCTGAAGTAATAATGTTTCCTGGTTCAGCTGGGCTTGGACAGATGCTCCATACCCATGAGATATTGATTCATTGGGCCAAAATAATCATGTTCTCTAGTTCAAAACTGGCTGGCCCAGCACATATCTAGAGTAGTCTATTACCAACCCTGAAGTGAGGTCAGGGGGCCACTTTTACACTTTTTAAAATATATATCTCCTTGAGACAGGATGCTCTCTTCTTTTTTAATTTCTTTCTTTTTGCATTACTACAACAACCTCCTTCATTTTGACTAGATCCCAGTTAAAAATCAAGAGAGAGAAAAGAAGAGGCAAAAATTATCCATAAAAAATAAGTAGAATCATGCCAAACAAATCCACATAGTGGCCATGTCCATAAATGCATATCTCTATCTGCACTTTGTTTGCTTCACTTCTCTGTCAGGAAAAGGGTAACCTACTTCACCATAGGTCCTTTAGAGATATAATTGATCATTACATAGGTCGGAGTTATTTAAAAGTTGTCTTCTGCTCACCTCATTCTGCATCAATTCATACTACCCAGGATTCTCTGAAATTGTTTCCTTTGTCATTTGTTACAAGCACCATAATATTCGATCATATTGATATACCCTAATTTGTTCAGTCATTACCCAATTGTCTAAGAAGAAATCTGAGTCATTTACTTTTATTCTAGTTCTTTTTTCTTCCTCCTTTTCAACTCTCCTTCAGAATCAGTTTTGTTTAGCCTATGACTATTCTTTTCCTTATATTATCATCCCTTCTAAATCATTCTCCCTGCATGAAATCCCTACTTATTTCTGTTTAATTAAATGTATTCTTACAAGATACAGTGCATGTGTGTGTGTTCTTCTTCATCCATTTCACATAAGAATTTTCATCTGATGCCTACCCTGGCAAAACCTTCTGTGTTTATATATTCTTCTCATATATATCTCAATTATGAGAAATTACAAGTTTCAGACCCCCTTTTCTCCCTCTCTACACAAATGTAATCCTATTTTTACTTCCCTTTTTCTTTCCTTTCTTAAAACCTTCAGAACAAAATCAATTTCTCCCCAGAACTTCTGTTTTTCTTAACTCTTTTGGTCCTCTTTAAAGACATTAATGTTCTGAAAGTACACTTTCTTCTTCTTCATCTCTTAAAATGTTAGTACCACATCATCCTATATACTCTTGTAGCTGACAAAAATTTCTTTTTTACCTTTCTAGTATTCTCCAATTACAAACTTTTGTATTATAATTTCAAAGTTCAACTTTGATCTTTTCATTAGAAATGCTTGAAAATTCTCTCTCCTATTAAACATTCAATTTTTGTTCTTATGGCAATGCCTATCTTTGTTATTCTTAGTAGTAAGATTTTATTTTTTGCTTTTTGGAACATCATACTCTAAGATGTCTTGTAATTCTTAGTAGAGGCTGCCAAGTGTCATGTGATCCTAACTGAAATTCTTTGTTATTTTGAACTGCTTATTCCTTGCAGTATGATTTCTTGGACTTGAAGTACTGGATTTTAGCTTTGCTATTCATGGGAAATCTCCTTTTGGGGTTCATTTCAAGTAGTTAGAAGTGGATTCTTCCTACTTGTCTTCTGATTCCCACAGAGGTGGGCTGTTTTAATTGATCATTTCTTGCCTATTTTTTAAGATTATATTTTCCTCAAAGTCTAGTGATTCTTTGATTGCCTTTTCTCTAGGTCACTTAATTTTGATAGCAGTTAGTTTACATTTTCTTCTTTTATCAGTCTTCTGATTTTGTTCCAATATTCTTAGAGTTTTGGAGAGTCACTGATTTCTGTTTGATAAAGACTAGTTTTCAGAGAATTCATTTCTTGAGCAAGATTTACAACCTTCCTTCTAAGCTACTTATTTTCCTTCCAATTTTTTCCTTTTACTTCATTTTTTATCTCTTGTTTTATTTCTTCTAGGCATTCATGTAGTACTGGTAGAAAATCCATTTTCTCTTTGACTCTCTGTTTGCAATTGTTATGGAGTCAGATTTACAATTTATTTTCATGCTTTTTCTTTTTTCTTTGATTTACTCATCTCTCTGGTCATAGTTCTTAGGTTAAAACTTTGTGTCATGGCAAGTCTCTACCATCTGGTATACTTTTGGGTAGGGTGGTCAGTCCTCCTTGGTCTCACTCTGGATACTCTAAATTACTTGGCTCACCTCTATTTTCTAGATGGAGCCCCATATGGATCTTTGAGATTCAGAGGAATGGGTATTCAGGCACCTCTCTGTTATCTCAGTACAAAGTACTAAGAACTTCAATTCTACCAATTCTGGGTCTGCATATTGCAGCACCATTGTACTGCTTGTTTCCACTCTGTTCTCTTCCTATTGCCACTCATAGAGAGTTCTGAGGTCTCCGCTGTGGGACTTTTTGTCCACCTCCTCATTCATATGTCTACCCCCTCACTGATTGTTAACCAATCAGAATTGATTTCCATTCTTAGGGACATACCCTTTTCCAAAGACTTTTTAAGCATTCAATATTCTCCAGGAAAGGTATTTGATTTATGAGAGAAAGCCAAGGATGATTTTATTGGCTATCCATAATTGTTACTGTTTGTCCTTCATTCTCAAAGAAGACTGTGACATTATAGAGGTGGTGTCATGACATGCAAATGAATTGGATTTAAGTGAGGGAGGGTTGTGCAAAGTCACCAGTCTCGTTCACTTCTCTGGAGTCTTCTGGGTCCAGTAGCAAGATATAAATCAGGACAACTAGATATGGCCCTGGCTGAAGTGGGACACGTTGGCCTTTTTAAGCTAAGGTTTTTAACATGTCTCAGTTTGATTGAGTTAACACCCATTCAGTGATTAAGGTTAGATAAGAAATTTTTAAATTATTAATTACCCTGAAACTAGGAACCTCAAAATTTTCATAAATCACAAGGGATGATAATGCACCAATTGGGAACTGGTCCAATTATTCTGGAGAACAATTTAGAACTATGAAGGATTCTGGAAATATGGCTGATTGGATCAGAAAATTTCCAAGCTCTCCAGATTTCCTCTACAAATAAGACAAAAAAAAATATTTCAGGGCAAATATAGAGTAATAAAAATCACCAAGAGTTGGGGCAGAAGCCAGTGGTCATCCTGGGGAAACCAGAGAAGATATAAGGCTTGCTCTTTCTGAAGCATAAAGACTTCCAAGCTATGTCCATTGAAATAGCAAGCAGCAAGCTCTTGGGTTAGATGGGTTGCAAGGTAGCCTTGACGCCAGCTAAAGGAATTTTCACCTATCTGAGAATGGGAAGATTGAAGGAACCTCTGCTTATAAGGAATGCCAGGCCCAGCTGTGCTGCTAAGATGTAACCATGGGCCAGAAGAAGCCAGAACATGCCTAGAGAATGCAAAAGTAATGGGGCAAGAACTCTGCTGGCTGAGAACACATACAGGAGGGAAGAGTTCTCAGTTTCAGTTCCAGGCCACAGGGGAGAACCAAAGGAAAATCTGAGGCCAGAGGCATCATCCCTTATCTCCAGAACTAGATGTGATTGCAATAAATAAGCTGCTATAGATAAAACAAAAATGAGCAGGCAAAGGAGAAAGAGCCCAACCACAAAAACTGAGGCTCATCTTCAGAGTAAGAAATCGAAGCTAAAAAAAGTCTCTTTTATCCCAAAGAGTAACATAAAGTGGTAATCTGCCCAAAAAGAATTCATAGAAGAACTTTTTAAAAACTTTAAAATCAAATGAGAGAGACTGAGGAAAATTTTTTTTAAAATAAAAGCAATCCAAGAAAAAAAGATTATAAAAAGAAAGTCAACAAACTGGAAAAGGAGATCTTAAGGAACAACTCCTTAAAAATTAGAACTGATCCAGGGGAAAGCTAGTGAAGTTATAAGAGACCAAGAAACAACAAAACAAAATATGAAAAAATTTAAAAATAGAAGAGAAAGTTAAACATATCATAAGAAAAACAACTGATCTGGAGAACAGATCAAGAAGAGAAAACATAAAAATAATTGGACTCTCTGAGAGCTATGATCAAAAGAGAATCTTGATGTAATAACACAAGAAATAATTAAGAAAATTGCCCTAAAGTGTTAGAACAAGAGGGAAAAGTAGAAATAGAAATAGGAAAAAAAATCACCAATCATGACCTGAAAGAGATCCTACAAGGAAAACCTACAGGAATATCATAGCTAGAATTTGAAAAACCCCAGATCATGGAGAAAATATTATGAGCAACAAGAAAATAACAATTCAAATATGATGGAACCACAATTACAATCACACCATACCTAGCAGAGATGACACTAAAAAGACAGCTGGTCTTAGAACGCTATATGTCAAAGAGCAAAAGAAGTGGTATTGTGACCTAAAAGATCATAAACATCAAAGTTAAACATAATCCTGAAGGAAAAAAAGTAGATATTCAATGAATTGCAAGACTTTTAGAATATTGTTACAAAAAGACCTGAAATCAATATCAAATTTGACATACACGATTCAAGAAAAATATAAGGTAAACATTAAAGACTAATTATAAGAGACTTAATAAGGACTGACTACTTACTTTTCATATGAGGAAATGTAAATTGTGTGTCTGAGATTGTTGTTAGTTATTGGGTAGAAAGAAAGATTATGCTAGAGCTGAGTATGATGGGATACTAAAAAGTATCCAGGAAAAGGTAAAAAAGAGTCATTATCTTATCCAAATGAGATGCAAGAGGAAGAATGAACACAGAGAAATTAGTTTAAGGAGGACGGCTGGTAGATCAACAACCCTATTCTCATTGGGAATAAGTTAAAGGGGGGAAAATACATTCATACATAATACATACATACATACATGCATGCATGCATATTTTCTAAATTCAGAAGGAAATAAAAGGTCAAGAGGATAGGGAGGGGAGAGAATAAGGAAGGGATCTTTGTTATAAGAGTAAGGGGTGGGGGGAGAGAATAAGAGAAGGATTTTGGGGCTAAGGATGATGGCAGGGGGAAGGGGGGAGGCAAGTTAAGTAATAGGTGGGCAAGGTAGTAAAGCAGAGTAGTCAGGAAAGATAAGGAATAAGAGATACACACAAACATAAAATAAATATCAGTAGTAAAATTTATCCAGTAAAAAAGCAGGGGTAGTAATCATGATCTCAGACAAAGTTAAAGCTAAAATTGATTTAAAAGAAAAATAGGGACAGAACACTATATTGTCAGTCATATTAATCAATATTGTGCTAGACTATTTAAAATAACTAGACAGCAGAAGGTTGAAATATTGCTGTGGTATAGGAAGTGGTGTGTTGGTGAATTTAGAAAAATATGCAAAGAATTATATTTATGAAGAAAGATGTTATCCATCTTCAAAGAAACAGAGGACAATGAAGCATAGTATGGTCTTGCATAGATGCATATGATTATAGAGATCTATGTACATGTATGGATGTATATGTATATGTATGTATATATATTTGTATGTATGTCTGTGTGTATGTATATATAAATATATCCACCCTTAACTGTAGTTTTTTGGAGAGAAGGAGGGAAAAAAACAAAATTAAAAGTGCACAATAGAGAACAAAAAAAACTACAGGGAAGCAAAAAAAAAGTTGGACACCTCTCAACAAAATGTTAGTATTTATTACATAGGTTTTCCTGAAATGGAAATTTATGGCTTTATATTTTGAATTCCCTCTTATGTTCTGCTGTGTACATGACAATCCTTTTTTCTTATTTTGCATTAAAGTTTAAAATATGTTTCTTTTTATTTTCTTATTTGTATTAAAGTTTTAGTATTTAAGCATAAAATAAATTAATAAAAAAATTAGAACTATGCCAAAAGGACTATAAAACTGTGCATACCCTTTGATTTAGCAATACCACTACTTGGTCTGTATCCCAAAGGGATCAAATAAAAAGGAAGAAAGGATCTATTTGTACAAATGTATTTATAAAGGCTCTTTTTGTGATGCCAATGAATTAGAAATTAAGAGGATGCCAATCCCTTGGGGAATGATTGAACAAATTTTGGTATATAATTGTGATGAAACTATTGTGCCATAAATACAAGGGTGATGGTTTCAGAAAAACCTTGGAAAAGCTAGATGAATTGATGTAAAGTAGGGTGAGCAGAACTAGGATGTCACTGTACATAGTAACAGCAATATTATAATGAAGATTGACTCTGAAGACTTAGCTACTCTAATCAATACAGTGATCCAAGACAATTCTGAAGGACCCATGATGAAAAATGCTATTCACCTCTAGTGTAAATTGATGTATGATTTTTTTTACTTTTTATTTTTCTTGCTTTTTTGATAACATGGATAGCATGGAAATATGCTTTACATGATTTCATATGTATAATATCATATTGCTTGCCTTCTGACACAATTGTGTCAGGAGGGGTTTCAGAGAGGGAATTTAGAACCCCCAAAATTAAAAGAATACTAAAAATAAATATTTTTAAATGAACAGATATTTAAAGACCATATTCTATAACTGGATTTCTAGATCATTATTTGGTCTGATGTAAATTTCAGAGTTTTTCTTGTGAAGGCATATGGAAAGGGGGTAGCCTATCTCTTGTTTAGACCACCATCTTAGTTGGGAAACTCTATGGTGGTATTTTTAAATTGTATTTTTTGACTTCCACTTCCATTTTTACAAAGCAGTATAAAAATTTGCAGTGAAGCCCAGATCTCCCACATATATTCCAGCAGTTACCTAAAACAAGTACCTGGTCAAATAACAACCAAAAATGACAAAAGGAAACCAGTAATTCCCTTCTTCTATCTTTGGACTGTATAGAGAGACAGCCAGAACATGTGAGAACCAAAACGGGAAACCTGTCAGGAAAATCAGCATAAAGTCAGAAAAACAGACTGAAATTTCATACATTTCTGAGACCAAACAGGCCCTAATGGAGGACAAAAGTTGACAGATATGTCCTCACCAGGTACAACTGCCCATAAAGTGTTAAATCAATGAATCTTATCAGTCCCCTAAGCACAGATATATCAGTAGAAGTAGGAGCCAAGAAATAGAGATTAGTTCCAAACAAGACCTAAACACCACATTTAAAATTACAGAATAGGGCAAAACTTGACCCTAGAATAAAAACCCAAATCAGGAAATGAATTGGATATATGCATAAACAGAATAAGACAGCATACATCATAAAGGAATATTATGGTTCAAGAGAGGCTAAAATAGTAAGCCCAGAAAGAGAAAATAAGTACTTAACTATAAGGAGAATCTTACAGAAAAAAATAGGTTTGTACACAAGGTCTAGAAAAGTCCCTGAAAGAAATAAAACAAGAGGTGAAAAAAGAACCATATATTTAATAATAGTTGTAGAGGAAAGAATTAAAGAATTAACTTTCAGCAGGTAACAGAAAAATATTCAAGTAACAGGATTTCTGAAAATTGGAATAAACCAAACAGAACTTGATTCTATAATAAAATAAGAACAATTTTAATAAAACCAAAACTGAAAAGCAGAAGAAAAAAATAAGTTATCTCCTATCAAAAACAATTAACCTGAAAAACAGGTCAAGGAGAGATAATGTAAGAATTATTGCATTCCTTAACAATCATAACAATAAAAAAGTACCTGAATATTATATGTCAAAAAATCATGGGATAACAGACAAGATAATGGAATAGATGGAAGTAACACAACTTAGCTCCCTTCCAAATTTTCTCATAAGAACACTGGAATGAGTAGTGATGGGGAGATTGAAAGAGAAACCACAATGGGTCATTATTCTACTCTAAGATTAAAAAAAAAAGATTCAATGTGTAGTAAGTTAGCAGAGAAGGCAAAATGGAATAGGAATGGGCCAGGATTAAAGACTCTGAAGCTTGGTCCTGAGTTTGGCTAGCAGTGCAGGGATATCCAAAACTGATCCAGACTCAGCCCTGTGCCAATATTGAGGGGTCTTCTAGAGAAACCTAGTTTGTTGACTCAGCTTCAGGTACCTAAAAACAAAAACAGGACTAACTAGTCGATCTCTGAAAATGTAACAATAAAAATAGAAACAGTTAAAAGAGATAAATAGGGAAACTATATCATGCTTAACGGCACAACAAGCAATGAAGTAATATCAAAAGTTGATAAATATGCACCAAAAGTTATAACTTCTAAGTACTAAAAGGAAAAGTTAACTAAATTCCAAAGAAAATAGGAAGGAAACATGTAAGTCAGTAATCAATAAAATCAAAGAGAGAGAGAGAGAGAGAGAGAGAGAGAGAGAGAGAGAGATCTAAACAACTTTCTAGCAAAAAAGATAAACAAGAAAGAAGTGAAGAACATGAACATAACTTTAGACAAAATAGATATCATAACTCTGTCATTTACTGAGTAGAAGTAGAAAGGAATATACATATTTTACAACTATGTTTGGTACCTTTATGAAAATTGATCATATGTTAAGACATTAAAAATCTACAGAAAAGCAAGAATGCTAAACACATTATTCTAAACACAAGAATGCTAAACACATCTTTAATGCACTAAAATTACAATGAATGAAGGATCTTTGGAGAAATAATTCAAGCATAAATGGAAATTAACTTAATCCTAAAGAATTTGTGAATCAAAAACAAATCAAAGAAATAATAATTTTATCAAAAATAATAATAATACAATATGCCAAAGTTTTAGAGATGTGGTCAAAGCAGTCTTTAGGAGAAGTGTTATATCAACAAATACTTTCATTAAAAAATTAGTGAAAGAATATATAAGTGCCTAAGACAGGCAAGATGACTTAGCCATAGACAAAATTGTTGTAGAATGCCGGCTACAAACATCCAGGAAGCACATAAATTTCTGTTAATGGGGCTCTGGACTAAAACTCTGGCCCTGAGAGAAAGAGGTCCCCAGAGGAGAAAATTAATGATTAAAAAAGAGAATGAGAGGTGTCAATCAAAATGAAAATTTTCCTGAGAAGACTGATATGCCCATTAATTTCTTTAGGAAAGACTTTTTAACTTCTGGTATGTGAAGTTTAAAAATGTATTTTTATAATTATATCTCAAATTAGTTTCCTTGTAATCATATGTATTCTATTTTATGCATTTAAAAATATCATTCTGAGATATGTCAAATAGGCTTCACTAGACTGTCAAAGAGATCTTTGTCACAAAAAAAGTAAGAACCCCTGTTCTAGTTTCTGTCTGGCTTACTTTTGTTTTGATCACCAAGATATTATCACATTTTCTACCTGATTTTATTCCTTTTTTCTCATCATATACAGTAAAACTCAATGTTTTTGTTGTAAAACTCCATTAATTAAAGTTTGTTCAAAATACAGAACATTTAAAGAAGGATATGGCATTAGGTTAGATATTCATCCAAAGCAGAAGACTATAAAATATTTACTTTTAATATTCACAACCCCCCTCACCCCAAAAGGTTAAGAATTCCTAGTTTAAGACCAGAACCAACGACTGTCCTAATGAAGAAACCAAAACCTGTTGGAAGAATGAAAGTTATTAGGTGGTCTCCCTAGAGATTTGAGTCTTATATAGAAAAAGGATGTATTTCTTTTTCTAACAAGCAGAGAGTTCCAAAAGTATGGTAGAGTCTACTGAATAGGTCTGAGGTTCTGAGGATAAAGTCCCTCAGTTTGTCTTAGATTTTTCCAGAGCACATTTTCCCCACAGAGCTATCCAGAGTACTGAATTGCTTCCATTTTAAGTCATCTAACCCAATGGAACCAGGTTTCTCTCTCTCTGAAATTAACTCCACTTCTTTTGCCTATCTTACTCTCCTGATTTTGACAACTACTGATATCAGCCACTTGCAATAATCTATATCATGTCTAATATCCCTTATACTTAAAATAGACTCCCATCTCTCTTGCTATCTGTTGCAGTCCCTCTCTTCCTTTAAGGCCCAACTCAATTCCTATCCCTTCAAGAATTCTTTCCTGACCATTCCAAGATAAAAAAAGGAGTTTCTTTTCAAATTTCTCTAAAGTGATTTGCATAGACCTCTCCTTTCCTTTTTTTATATGTTCCTGTCACATAGTCATAACTATCTTTGTATTCCTAGAAGCCACCACCATACTTTGTACATAGTAGGTAATTAATAAGTGTTTGTTGTATTTAACTGAATTGAAATTTCTCCTCTGCCTGTTGTATGGCCCAACACAAAGCTTAATTTAAAGTAGGCATTATGTCTGCCACCTGATCTAGCCATGCTCTAAAGCAGCGATTCTCAACCTGTGGGTTATGTTCAATTTAAATACATCCTGCATATCAGATATTTATATTATGATTCATAACAGTAGCAAAATTACAGTTATGAAGTAGCAACAAAAATAATTTTATGGTGGGGGGGGTCATCACAATATGAGGAACTGTATTAAAGGGTTGTGGCATTACGAAGGTTGAGAACCACTGCTCTAAAGCAATAATACCAAACTCAAATAGAAATGGTAACCACTAAGCCATACCTAAGGATCCCTATGGGCAACATATTGACTTAGTTTGGAAGTGCAATATTTTCCATTTTATTGTATTTTATTTCTTTTGTTAAATGTCTCTCAATTACATGTAAATCAGATTCAGACAGCACTCAGGAGTGTTGTGGGCTACATGGAGCTCATGGGCTGCATTTGTAATACATCTGCTCTTAATCAGTAGTTCTCAAACGTTTTGGTCTCTGGATCCCTTTAAGCCTTCACAAATTATTGAGGACCCACCCCAGAGAGCTTTTATTTTGTGCATTATATCTATCAATATTTACTATATCAAAAATTAAAATGTCTTAGAATTATCATGTGATGTTTTGATTTGCAGTTCATGGAGACCCTCAAGGACCTTTGAATCACATCTAGAGAGCCATTGCCCTACCACAGGTTCACAAACTAAGCTATTTTATCCCCTGGGTGTTCTGGAATCATCAAGGGGTTGAGTAGCAGTTTGAAGTGATGCAAATTTGAAAAACAAAACAAAACCTGATAAAGGGTTAAATAAAAGTAGATTTCCAGGAAATGCTGAGTAATTTTTTTAAGGGGGTAGTAAGCCAAATAAGTTTGGGAACCTCTGTACTTCCAGCCAGTCAGCCCAGCATCCTAGCCTGGTAATCAACAATTGAAGCATGCCAGGGACCACACTTATTTTTCGGAATAGAAACCAACAAAAACCAAGTGACCATTTGAAATTCTTATCCAGTATTATTTATCACTCTAATAATTAGCAAAAAAAAGGTCACCCTTCTAAATTATTCCACATTATTATTGTGAATGTATACATTTTCTGAAAGTGTTATTTGGGCTACATAGTTCAGGTCACCCTCTTCATCCATAAAGTGTTCCTTAAGCATCATTAGTGATCTCTCCCTCTTCTGAAATGGCCTGGTGTAGAAAGTAGAGAACTGGAAATCAGGAAAACTTGTGTTGGAATGTACTTTGGATATATACTAGTTATATGATCCTGGCAAGTGACTTAACCTCTCTGGGTCTCAGTTTCCTTATCTGTCAAATAAGGGGGAGGTCTCTAAGTTATTTTCCAGATCTAAATCTATGATCCTATGTGAGCTTTATCCTAAAAGCTCAAAATGTATCATTCTTTGCCCCCACCTCCACCCCATCTGGCAATTGGTCCATGCCTCTTAGTATTGCAAGTTACTTTTTTATATGTATGTCCTGTCATCCCAATTGTAAGCCCTTTGAAGGTGAGTTCTATGTTATATTTCTATGTAGCTCCAGTATCTGAGTGTACAGTGGGTGTTCAGAAACTGCTTGATAATGACAGTAATTAAAGATGGTATAATTTGGCATTGGGTATTCTATCCTATCAACTCCCCGTACATACAGAATATAAAAACCCTTTTTTTCTTCCTTCACTTCTAGTCTGTCTAGATTCAGGGGCTTTAGCACATTTCACATCAATACATCAACAAGAAAATAACTAGACACACCAAAGCACAGCTCTGAAAATGTAATTATGTAATCTTCTGGCAAACAAATAAACCCCTGGCTAATGCAAAGCTTGTTTCCTAAATGTTTTTGCTCCTCTCTGCCCAGAGCAGGCTCATAGATAAATATTGAGTGTGCCAGGAAGTTACTTAATTATTCATGGACTAAACTTTTAAAGTCATAACTGGGAAAGACAATCTCCTTGAATTTACCTACTTGCCGAAAGCCATGTGTTATTCATTGGAGCGAAGGAGGTTTTTCATATCCCTCTTATTTACCTGTCAGTAGTTAAATCTCCAGGTGGAAGAGCTGGTAATGCATTTTTAAGGAGCTTAATTTCATCCCCATAGATATCTTCATTAAACCAAAATGCAAGTGACTCTATCCCATCACTATTTGGTGTGAGATTTTGGTATGCCTGTGTGTAGAAAGCTGGGCAGCCTGGACAAATTTTAAAAATTCTGCCCCTGTTGCACACTGGAGGCTTGGAGCTTTCTATCTAACACATGCAATTTCATTTATTCAAAACCAAATACTTATGTGCCACAGAGAATATGATTTTTTGACATTAAAAGTAGGTACACGTAAAATGCAATAATTTGAAGTGCCCCTCATTGTATCCCCAGGCAACTATGTATACAATAATCAGATCTGGTAAGGACCTTAGAGCTCACAAAATCCAACCCCTCACTTTACAATGAGGAAGCTAAAAGGGAAGATCAGCGAGATGTTCCCTCTCTTAGAAAGAAAGAAAACAGTGAATAAGCAGCAGAGCCTTACTTTAAACCCAGGGCCTCTGACTCCAAATTCCATAATTGCCTCCTTCCCCACTTTAGTCTTATTTCTGTGAATATATGAATGTGTTGCTCAATTTACAAGGATTTATTGAGAGCCTACTATGTAGCTAGGACTCTGGATACATGGATATGTCATTTTAATTTCTAAATACATTTCCATGAATGGGCATATATGTGCACAACAAAGGAAGACTCACAGATGTGTCTAGGTGGCACAATGGGTTGAGAACTGGACCTGGAATCAGGAAGATCTGACTTCAAATATTGCTTCACATATTTACTAGCTCTATATCCCTAGGCAAGTGATTTCATCTCTGTCTGCCTTAATTTCCTCATCTATAAAATGAGGATGATAATAGCCCCTACCTCCAAGAGTTGTTGTGAGGATCAAATGAGATAAATTTTTTTTGCTTTTTTTTTGGAGGGCAGTTGGGTTAAGTGACTTGCCCAAGGTCACATGCAAGTGTGTCAAGTGTCTGAGGCCAGATTTGAACTCAGGTCCTCCTGACTCTAGGGCTGGTGCTCTATTCACTGCACCACCTAACGACCTGAAATAATATTTTTAAAGCACTTTTTAAACCTTAAAGTACTATTTAAATGCTAGGCCTTCTTGGTTTTGTCGTTGTTGCTTTAGTACAACAATTGTTATCATTATTAGAACACAAACAATCCCAAAAGAATTTATTAGATGTCTCCTAAATGCATGGCATTGTGCTGAACAAAGGAGTACAAAGCAAAAATGAAAATAAGTTCTTACTGTCAGTGAGTTTACATTCTACTTGTAGAATACAATCTTTAAATGAAGCATCTGCATGATCTTTTCAGGAGGAAAGAGGGGACACTATGAACTAATGAGATCTGTCCATCAGTCAACCAGCAGTTATTAAATTCCTGCTCTGTGCTAGACTCTGTGATACATGCTGGCAAAGTTATTCAGAGGAGAAGGCACATTAGACAAACTTTAAAAGAAGCTAGGGATTTTAAGAGATGAAGGTGAGGAGGAAGTACATTGTAAACATGAGAAAAAGACTGCAGAAGAGTATGGAGGTGAGAGATGGAGAGCCACATTCAGGATAGTAAATAGGGGAACTTGATTGGACTATAAAGTTCATGAATAGAAGAAATGAAAAAAGGCTATCACGATAAACTTTAACACAGCTTTCAGAAAAATTTAAAGGCCTAGTTAAGGAGTCTGCATTTAATTCTAGAAGCAATAGAAAGAGAGTCATTGATGGTTCTTAAGCAGACAAGTGACATAGTCAGACTTATGCTTTAAGAAATTTTATTGGTAACTGTGGGAAGAAGGGATTAGAGAGGAAGGATATTGTAAGTTGAGTCTAATTAGGAGATTTTTGAAAACAGTGAAAGCTAATGATGGCCTGAAGAAGGGTCCTTATTATGTGTGTAATGGGGGAGAAAGGGATGAATGAAAAATGTTGTAAAAGTAGAATATATAAGAATGGGCAACTGATTTGAATATCTGAAATGGGAGAGAGGGAAGAATTGAGAATTACAGAAAAATTACAATTCCATAGTCACTTTTCAGTGATATCAGCTGACCCAAACCCTCCAATGAGTATACAATTAGCTCATTTTCTTTAGAGCAAAGACTTTGTGAAGCCAAAGTCATGAAATGTATATACCTGAGTTGGAGAGTTTTCCTCTACTCCAAGTGAAGACCAGAAGTGGCTGGTCTTAACTGTGTGCAACTAATGAAATATGGAAGAGAAGACAGTGAAGATGAGTCAGTGTATTATAGTTCTGTAACAAAGCCCACAATGTATATAGCTGGAGGGTCTACAGAAATGCCATATTTATAGAGGAAGAACTGAATGTTAGACTATAGGGGAAGCATCTACAAATCAGATAAATTTCATTCCCATAGACATCTTCATTAAACCAAAATGCAAATGACTCTATCCCATCACTATTTGGGTGAGATTTTGCTATGCCTATGTATATAAAGCTGTTCCCCATGACAAGAGGGAAGAAAGATTATTAATTTAGATATATACATAACTTCTACCCTTCAGGTACCTTGGATCCTATATCGTTAGGGCAAATAGATGGTGTCTTAAAACAACTAGCAAGCATGGTTCTTGCTACTTGGTAGATATTTTGAATGGTTAAACTCCTGCATCCTTGAGCCTTCACTTTGGTGTTTTGTGGTGGTTCTTCTTTGAAAGTTGTGCTTCCTATTCATCAGGATTTTGCCTTTCATGGAAATTACATGTAAAACATGGCTCCCTGAAGCACTCAGAAACTTCCTTTCTGTAGGACTTTCTACATAAGCTATCATAATAGCTTGTGATAGACTACATGATATATTCTATGGAGTAAGATCTAAGAATTTCAGAGGTAGAAAGGACCCTTGAGAGATCTTTTAGTCCATCCCTGTCA
>CM053597.1:71719868-71755635 GCA_028646575.1 Pseudocheirus occidentalis
TCATGCTTTACAAAAATTCTATCTTCTTCAGTTTGTCTCCATCTCTTTCCATCTTTCTACTTTCCATTCTATCCTATGCTCACTTTGAATTCTATCATCTTTTCATGTTCATGTCCTTTCTCAGAATTCTTTGCTCCAATTCCAACTATAATAATCTCTAATTATCATAAAATCTGTTCCAGCTCCCATCACAAGACCTTCCAACCTTCTGATGCCGTTTCCAGAGGCAGACAACACTGCCTCTCAGTGGCCAACATTCAGTACTGCAAATCAACAACTATTCACCATCATCCTTTCTATACCAAATTAGAAATGGAAAAATAATTTGTTCACAAAGGACTTGGAAAGAGAAAGACAAGACCATCCACAAGAAAAATTATAAAGCAACCAATATGACTTTGGGATCTCCAGCTCTCCTGGGACTTTCTTCTTTTCTTCTGACACCTTCAAAACCCCTGACCTCTTCAGGCTCTTCAATGCATTTCTGTTCCACCTCATCTTTCACCTCTCTTCCTTTAAAAAACAAAGTACTTACATGAAGGATATAAAAAGAGTCATTTACTCCTTAGTTTTCACTGAATTTCCTATATTACCCTTATCAGGGAGCATTTCCTTCTTATCAGTATCAAAACACTAATCTGAATTGAATTGGAAGAAAAACTTGGGGGTGGGGAGGGGATTCAGAACATAAGAACCTTCACCAGCTCCTTATATACTTTACCATGTAGTCAGTCTCCTATTCTACATACTCATAAGGCCAGACTTAAAGCAGAGACTAGAAAGAGGGAGGCCTATAAAAACTACATTCCATTTTATCAACAATCATCAATCAGAGAGGTATGGAAGCCTCACTCCTTCCTGGTAGCCGTTATGTACCAGACATCTATGAGTCTCTTTTCCCAGTTGCCTTGCTCTCTACAAGCTGTCCACTGACCCCTATTAATGCATAAATTAATAAGGCTAAGGGTTATGCCCCTAACCAAATATATGTGTGTTTTTATAAAGGGCTCTCAAAGACTGAAAAGCTTTTAGACCCTCCAGGTAAAAACATTTCTAGTGATAAGATATCAGGCATCCAAGCAAGAGACTGTAGTGTTAGGTTGAAAGGTAAAGCCTTTCCTAGTGCCCCTCAAATCATGCCACAAGATACCAATTCAATCCACTCGTAAGATCAGTTCAAGACCAAGATAAATCTCTTTTGAAATTGCTTTTAGGGTTACATTGGGAAGCACATGAGAAAATCATAATCATTACCTTATAGTCACGGCTTAGTGTTTTACTCAGAAATGCATAAATCCACCTTGATCACCTACATTATTCACAAGATTTGGCTTCAAATGACTTTCAGCTATTTCCAAAAGTCAAATCCTCTCCCAAGAGATGATGACTTCTCATCAATGAGGATATTCAAAAGAAAACAGCAGACAATGAACAAAAATAAAACTCCAAAAGAACTCTCGACAAGCCATTTTTAAATGAATCATCAGAATATTGTTTAGAGAGCAATTATCTGTTTTCAACCATCTTCCCTTTTGGAAATTTAGAAACACTAAATTTCAGAGTTCAAATCAATGTTAGAGATAAAGGGATAATAAGATTTTAGAATTAAAAGCAACCTCAGAGATCATCCAGTCCAAAATTTTCATTCGATAAATGAAAAAGAAATATTAGGTGAGAAGCTAAGTGACTTGTCCAAGGTAATTGTTGGAAAACCACAAAGTTGTGACCAAAACCTATGCCTTCTAACTTGGTCATTGCATGACATTTCCCAACAAGTGGCTGTCCAATCTTTGCTTGGACACTCCCCAGCAACAAAGAAGTCAATACCTGCTGAGACAGTCAACTCCATTTTTTTTGGACAACTTTAATTGTTAAGATTCTTGAGCTGTCACAAGTTTCCTTCTACTTTTAACCCAATAGTCATAATTTTCCCCTCTGAAACTTAACTCTTTCACAAAATATTCCTTTAAGTATTTAAAGACAATTATTGGGCACCTTTTATTTCTTCAGTTATTCAGACTAAATGTCTCTAGTTCCATCAGTCAAACCTTACATGACAGGATTCAGTTTCTTTCTCAAGATCCTGCTTTTCCCATTCTGGACCAGGTCATGGAATCGTACCTATCTTTCCTGAACTACTTACTATAAGAAAAGGAAGCAAAGGGTCAGGAGCTATTGTATAGCCAGTAAATATTTTAATAATCTACTTGATAGTTATAGTAACCCTTTTCCCCCTTAAGAAGCATTTTCCCTAGTGAAAACCTGAGTCATATAAAAAGTTAGAAACACTGCAAAAACAAGAGAAGAATGAGCAAATTCAAACCCTCCTCCTCTTCCTCATTAAGCAGCTAATTCAGTTGTCTGCTCCCCAAGGACCAAGATATTGCAATCAGTGTAAAATCATCAGGAAAGGAAAAAAAAGGCTTCAAAATATTACAAACCAAAGACATTCTCAGGGCACAATGAGAAGTAAAGACTATGTGAGAGCAACTATAACTTGTAGCCTAGTACTGTTTCTGTGATCACAATTGCTCAATTATTTATTTTTTTTTAATATAATTAGCCTGCCTTCAATAGTCCTCGTCCCATATTCCTTTCACACAAGAGTTCTTTAATGGAAGAAATTTACTGAAATCCTAATCAATAAAACCCTAATCATGTTGTTCTGCTATCTTGTGAATATAATTTAAGATTCTAGAAGCATCCCTGTTAGATATAGAGAATTTCATAATATTCAGCCTGAAGGAGCCTTGTTTTGGTAAGGTTTTTTCTTGAGGAAGAAGGATTAGATTATTGACTTTCTGATGAGATTAAGAGGACACTAGAATCATTCATAAAAGTTAGACCTGGAAGGGATCACCTATCTTAACCACTTCATTTTACAAGGGAAGCAATTTATTCAAAGTCACACAGACAGAAAGTAGCAAGTCAGAGTGCCATGGTTTAAACTCAGGTCCCACTGACTCTAAATGGAAAACTTGTCCATACCACTAACCTGTTAGGTGCATGCCAAGAAATATTTCATTTCTTTGGGGAAGCGAATCATTGGAATTTCTACACAACAAATCCTGGAACAGACATCACTCAGAACAAAACCATACTCAATTGAAATTGTAAAAAGAATCAAGTCCATATGTATTATTGTCAGGTCTTTAAGAAGTAAAATTATAGGAAATTACCATCTCATCAACTACTACCCCCCCGCCAAAAAATCTTTCACTGGATAGCTTATCTCTAAAATTGCCTATTCAAAAAGCTTCAGTCTATTTTTACTAAAATTCTTACCCTTGACCCCTTCAGCTTCTGGTTTTCCTTTCTGTGTATATAACAGATCAATCTTGTCTTGGCCCTGAATCTAACTTTGATAATTGACTATAATCATTTCCTGTCAAACCAGAAATGAGATCTCATCTCTCCCTGGGATCACACATTATATAATTAGGCCCTCTCTCATTTTCCCTGCAAAAGGCTACACCCCAGATAGCAACACAAACTACTAAATTTGAACCTCTTTAGATCTGATTTCCCCCCAAGACTGACCAAAGTAAAAGCTCTCCGTGGACACTATTCTCCTAAGAGTCATCTGGCTTCTGTTGGAGGTCAGCTCTTTTTACCTACGGTTAGG
Source organism: Pseudocheirus occidentalis (assembly GCA_028646575.1). Lineage (NCBI taxonomy): Eukaryota > Metazoa > Chordata > Mammalia > Diprotodontia > Pseudocheiridae > Pseudocheirus > Pseudocheirus occidentalis. The sequence goes on from CM053597.1 coordinate 71,723,494, forward strand.
TTTTGTCTCTTATTTCTCTTTTTGACTCTGTACTACCTCCCATTCAAGTTTTCTAGTATCCTTCTGTTACTACATTTCTGCTCAGTATATATGCAGTGATGGCCAGACACAATTTGATATTCTCTGGAGATAGTGTGAACCCATGACAACTAATTAATACTTGCTAGCATGGCACCTACTCTCTACAAAGTAACCTTATTTGATCCTTACAACAACTCTCGGAAGTAGGTGTTATTATTATATCTACTTTACAGACAAAGACATTGATACAATCAGAGGTTAAGTGATTTGCTCAGAATCACATAACTAGTAAGTTATTGAGACTGAATTTGAACCCACGTCTTCCTGACTCCCAGTCCAGTATTCTATCCACCATATCACAAATGAAAAATAATTATTTGTTAGTGGGTTTGAGGGTCCTTCTCTGTCTTTATCATCTCCAAATGAAGCAATACAATGGGTCATTCTGAGGCTTTTTGGTCAGGATTTGCACAAGACAATAAAATATCCTCTCTAAAGCATTATCCCAGACTTTGATTTATAGTGAAGTGAACCAATCAACTGAATTTTAAATGCACTATTATAGTTAGATGATTCATTTCAAAAGTATATACATTTTTAAATTTAAACTTGCCAAATGCCTCTAATGAGCATTACGTAGGCATAAATAGAAAATGTTTCTGCAACATCAAGCCCTTAAACTTGATAATAATTAGGGCTTTACGGAAGTAGAGTGGGATGGAGACAGGATCTTCATGACTAGAGGTCAACAAATAGAAGCTGGATGAACACTTGTAGATACAGTACAAGACGGACCAGAGAGAGCTCTTCTAAATCTCTAGATTTGGCATTTGGTGATGCCAAAAGTTTTAGGCATTCAAGCTGCTACGAATTGTGGGTGATTAGCTAAACTCTAAGGAGGCATGGAGCAAGCCAGCCATTGCTGTGTCTGAGGAAGGAGGAGACAGCCTCATGGCAGACTTCACAACAATCTGCCTGGTGTATCTACAATGCATATTAGTCAATGAATAAGAACAGAAAATGTTCAAGAGGAAATACAGATTGCTAATAATCACTTGAAAAGGTGTTCAGCCTCACCGATAATCAAAGAAATACAAATTAAAATGACCTTAAAATACCACCTCACATTCATCAAATTGGCCAAAATAAATTCAGACACATTTATTTACTGCTGGTAGAATTACAAATTCAGAGATGGGTTTTGGAGAGCAATTTGGCAATATACAGTAAAAGTTCTGAAAATAATCATACCCTTTTACCCAGATTAATGGAATCAAAACTACATTTTCATAACAAAATATAAAACTACCATATGTTAAAACAGATTTTTAAGAATGCATTCATACTTTCGCTGTTCTACTGGCAAAGGTGCTTACCAAGGGGCCACACATCCCATAACATAGCAGATGGACTAGACTATGACTCTCATAGATATTGCAAAAAAGGAAAGATATTTCCTTCCTCCCCTGCTTCCTGGACTCTACAGTTCAAGGTTGTATAAAAACTAATTTGCATGAAATTGCTTAAGATTATTGATTAGCTCCTTTAGCCAGCTTCCAGCAATTTAACAGCCTCCTCCTTAAAAGAATGCAACAATAAAAAAGCATATGTCTACTATCATTGAGCCGAGATTCATGGCAACATAACCTCATGATTTATAAAGATTATTGTTTTGTTTTGTTTCAACATTTTCAAGTTGTTTTGTTTTCTTTTGTTTTGTTTTTGTAAAGGAGTTTCTTTTCATGAGGATTCCTTAGTCAAGGCAACATTCTAGTTGGAATTTATGGAAGGAAGGGGGATGTTGTTCCTCTAATTGCTTTTATACTAAAGGACAATGTTGGTATAACTTTAGTAACTGAACAACTAAACAATAACCATAAATGTACAAAGTCCTGCACTTACTGTTGGAGAAACTACAAAAATTAAATCTACTTTCCTCAAGTAGCACAGAATCTATAGGAAAAATAATGATTGATATTTTTACAATATTTTACATAATATCATTTGGCCCTAATAATGACCTTAAGAAGTGGTACTACAGTATTATGATTCCTATTCCACAGACGAGCAAACTGAACTAAGTGACTTGCCGATGATCATTCTGCTAATGATGTCTAAGTACATGGGATTCACATCTCTTTTGTTTCTTTTCTATTGCTGTTTAAATTACACCAAGAGACCACTGAAATAATATCAGCTCCATGGAAGCTGCTTTCCTCAAGTTATTTTGATAGGTATTTGGAAGTACCTTTCCTCAAGGTATTTTTGTAGTTTTTTTTTATAGTTATCTTTCTATTTTGTATTAGATATAAATCAGACCCAGAAAAACAAAAGCATACAGCTTTGATGCCTCATCTCCCTAGCTTGGTGCATTGATCAAGACATCAAAGAGAAGACATTATTTTTTCATAAAAGATAGAAGAGGGATTGGGCCAAGAAACCATTAAAATAACATTGGCTCCTCAACTAACACAAACACTCAAATTCTTAGCCCTTTGAAGGCTTGTCTGTCTTCTGCCTCCCCTTCTCTTTTTTCCAGTAATGGAGAATAAGGTAAATTGAGATACATAGTTTAATAGCACTAAGCAGTCTATCCAAGGATACTGGGAGTTGCATGACAATGACTTTCCTTTCCTTTTCTTGTTAATTTGATGAACGAGACTTGAAGTTTCTCTTTTCACTTTATAAAAATCAAGACTTCATGACATCATGACTTGTTTTCTTTGGCAAAAGCATAGGACCTTTCTTTTAATTTAAAATTAACAGATGTTTCTCTCCTTGAAGACTGGGACTTCTCTGCTGATTTTCTTGATTGTGACTTATATCATAACCCAAAGGATATTTGTTTCTGATTTCTTCCTATCAGTAGGAACACTACACTTGAATCTTTGGTCTCCTTGCTCTACTGTCACTCATCCCTTTCCATATTGGACCCCCTTTTACCTTCTCTTCTCCTATTCCTATACTGGTGAACCTTATTAGAGGAAGTTACAAAACTGTTATACTTGGAACAACTATCAATTTTTTACCTAATTTCAAATAGGTATTCACTACTGCATGGAAAAGATTTTACTCTTCCATGGATGACCCTCTATTATCACAACTTCTACCATAACTATTCCAAACCTTTTCTTCTCTTCTTAAGTCACCTGTCAAATTCTCTCTGTAAGAAGAGGAACTTACCTCAAATATTACAGAAAAAAAAATGATCTCTTTCTCTATCCCAATTCTATTACTCAGATCTCTGCAACTTGATTTCTAGTTCTCCCCTCCTTTGCTCCAGTCTTGTAGGAGATTATTGTTTTTATTGTCAAGGTAAACCTTTATTTTTTAGTTGACTTTATCTGCTACTCTCTACTCCAAGATATTCCCCCTTGATCATCATATTTTATCCATGAACATGCCTAGATTCCCTCCATATTAAAAATAAAAAGAGCCCTTACTTCATTATTCCCCTCAACCCATCATTCTGTATAACAGGTGTTAGTCAACTGTACCTTGTTTTTCTACAAGCTACAAGCTTAAAATGAATTTTACATATTTAAATACATGCTAAGAATGGTTTTAAAACTTTTAAACAAATTTTCTAGTTATTTGGCCCTCAGGAGATTTTCAAAGCCCTGCTACATTACTCTTCCATTTCTTTGAATTCCTAGAAAAAAAAACAAAAAATTTATCTGCACTCATTGCCTCTACATCCCCACATCCTAGTGACTCTTCATCCCTTCCAAATCTAGTTTATGAGCCTACTACTCGGCTGAAACTGTTTCCTTCAAGGTTACCAATGACTTCTTAATTGCTAAATTCATTGCCTTTTCTCATGTCTCATCCTTCTTGACTTCTGCAATATTCACAATATTGATGAATCTGTGCTTCTGGATACTCTTTTTTCTGGGTTTTCCTGTCACTGATCTCACCTGATTCTCTTCCTCTCTCTTTAACTATTCCTTTTCATGCTCCTTTGCTGGATCTTCATCAATGTCCTACTTCCCTGTGAATCAGTGTGCCTTAGGACCTTGTTGCAGACCTGCTTCCTTTTTCTCTCTGTACTCTCTATGAGGTCATCAGTTTGCATGGATTTAGTTTAATCTCTATGTAAATGGCTGAAAAATCTACTTATTTATCCCACATCCCTCCTGAGTTTCAATCATACTTCAACAACTACTTTCTGGCCATCTTCACCTGAATGTCCCATAAACATCTCAAATTCAACATATCCAAGATATAACTTATCCTCCTCCCTCCCTCCTCTCAAAAAGATCCACTCTTCTTCCTACTTTTCCCATGATTGTTGAGGGTTCTACTATCCTTCCAGCTTCCCAGGTTAAGTGTAATCATCCTCAATTGCGGGCTCTTTTTCAGACCACATAGCTATAAAATTGCCAAGTTATATTGATTCTATCCCATACTAACCCCTTTTTCTCCATTCACAACCTCCACCCTACTTCAAACATTCATTCCTCTTTATACAGACTTCACAACAACCTCCTAATCAGTCTTCCTGCAAACAGTTTCTTCCCTTTTCGCTCTATCCAATACATAGCAACCAAATTAATATTCCTAAAGCAGAATCTAATTATGATACTCCCCTGTTCTAGAAGCTTTAGTGGCTCACTACTGCATTGATGATAAAATCCAAACACCTTTATTTGTCATTTAAAACCCCTCACTCTCTCCAATCTACTTTTTTAAAAGTGTTCCTACATTATTCCCTGCAATATATATGACATTTCGTTTCTCAATTCTGTACCTTGGTATTGTCTCTTCCCCATTTCAGGAAAACTATCCCTCCCCACTAACCTTTGGCTATTGGAACCTCTACTTCCCGTCAAAATTCAGCTCAATTGTAACATCCTACATTTTGATCCCTTCAGTTGTGAGCCCTCACTCCCACCCCTCCCTCTTTGCCTTTACACTGGTTTCTACGTATTTTGTGTTTACTTATCAATATACTATTGTTTTCCCTCAGGAGGATAAAAGCTCCTTGAAGTCAACAATTGCTTTCATTTTTATTTTTGTACCCCTGTCATTTAGCACATACTAGATGTTTAATAAATGGCTGTAATAGAATTTATTTTTAGTCATCAGTATTAAGATGTGTAATATGATTATTGAGGTCCTTTATAATTACTGGCAACATTCAAATGGATATAGAATTTGTGGCAGTAAAAACTAAAATTACCAGACACCACATATTAATAAAGAATAACAATGATATTGCCTTTATACAGTTCTTTATCATTCTTAAAATTTTAAATTTAATCTTCTACTATCTTTTGTTCGTCTCTTCAAAAGCTATTAGTGAAGTTGGATAAGAATTATCATTTTCATTTTACAGTGATCAAGAAAGGTTGTGACTTGCCCAAGATCACAGTGCTATTGGCAAGCCAGGACAAAATCCCAGATCTCCTGAAAGCTTCACTAGTGTTCTTTCCAAGGTATCTTGCTATCATTTTGAAGTCGAGAACCATGAACCATGATGCTCATAAAACTGAACAAGTAAACAACCTAGGTTCTTTTGTACATGCCATTTAAAAGTAAGTCAGATAAGGATGCACACCCATATCATTACCATTTCTTGGCTGTCACTAGTTATTCTGTGTCTGTCATTTTGTCCCCTCTCCTGTGGAAAGGGTCACCTCATTCCTTGCATGAGCACATATGTGACTGATTAAGTTCAAGACTGGTTTAGGGGGGAAAGGGAAATGAGAACAGTGTTGAAAGAATAGGAAAACAAGAAGGAACCTAAGGACTGAAGGTCATGCAAAGGCAGAGAGCAGCCATGCAAGTCTTAAGGGAATGGGAAAGAGGAACATATATGATTAACAGTTCCAAATGATAATGAAGCCTAAGGCTTGATCATCCTAGTGGGTAGCAGAAGTGGACTAGAGATGGAAGTCATAAGAGTTCAATAAACTATGAGGACAGAATGTTAGAAGGGTCATTAATAAAAACTGACAATTATAAAGCATGTTCCCTACTTCACTTACATTATGTGAATGAGTAAAAATTCAATTTGCACAGAGTTACCAGGAACTCATCTATCTCATAAAGTTTGCAAAGTGTTTCACATACAGCATTTTGCTTTAGCCTGACAATAGACTAGCAAGTTTGGTACTAAAGATATGGTCTCCTTTTTACATATAAAGAAACTGAGATTCCATGAAGTTAGTGACCAGTCCAAGGTCACATAATTGGTAAATATTAGAGAAGGAATTTGAACTCACATTTTCCCAACTGTGGGTTCAGTATTCTTTTCATTATGCCTGGACACCTCCATAAAATGGAAGTCTTCATGTCCCATAGTGTCCCTGAGAAAGGACACAGAGGAATAATTTAAAGAGAGTTCTAAATAACCATAGTAAATTTCCATATCTGTTATCTCATTTACTCTCAACAGTTCTGTAAAAATGGGAGGATTAAGAACAAATGGGAGAGTGAAGAACATAATCTTTATTTTACATATAAGGAAATACAGATAAATTGAGTGACTTTTCTGATGTTACACAGATAATTAGTGATAGATCAAGACCATGAAATCACATATTCTGATAGCTAATACAATACCCTTTCTTTAAATATGAATTGCCTTTATATGATGCTAAACAAGCAGTTTATCTGACATTTTTAGCTGAATTGGCTGGATTTTTTTTAAACTGAGACTGGTTGTTTTGTTGTAGCCACGTGGAAATAGTCTCATTCTCAATCACAAAACAATTGTATGCCATGTGATTCCATTACTCTGAGGTAAATAAAAATTCACTTGATTGTTGTTTTGGCTACTTAACAGATTATTTCCCCCAAAACTAGATTCAATTCAGCAGTTCTTAATAACTCTCAACTTCTGCCTATTTTGCAGTTCCAAATTAGTTGCTATTAATTTTTAAAAAGCAAGAATTAACCTCTTGCTTTTTAAAATGCAACAGAGAGGAAAGAACTTCAAGATGGGAAATTACCTCAGTGGAATAAGTTAATTGGGAAATGAAAGGGTTGGAATCTAAGTAAAGTGTGTTATACAAAGTTGCTGACCAAAGCACATAATTGTTCTCTGAAAATGGTCCAGTTATACTGATATACTCTTTCTTGGTATCCTGAGCAAGGCAGAAAGGGAAATCTGGGGTGGTTTCAGCTAAAGGATCCAAGACATTTTGGATCATTGCTGCTTCATAGGACACATTATCATAAAAGGTAAAGCAGCGAACCCTGAATTCCTTCTAACCTTGTCCCACCCCCATAGCTGTCTCAGAATATATAGCCTAGGAGAATCAGAGCTCATTAAACTATAGAATTAAAAATGATCTGAAAGTTTATCTTAGAGACAACTAGGTGGCATGGTGGGTAGAATACTAGGTCTGCTGTCAAGGAGATTTGATTTCAGATTTGACCTAAGATACTTACTGGTTGTGATAGACTGGGTCACTTACTTAACCTCCTTTGTCTCAATTTCCTTAACAATAAAATGGGAATAGTAATAGCACTACCTCTCAGGAATGTTGTAGGGATGAAATGAAATAATATTTGTCAGGATCTTTGCAAATCTTGCTGTTGTTAGTCATTTTAGTCATGTCTGACTCTTCGTGACCCCATTTGGAGTTTTCTTGGCACAAATACTGGAGTAGTTCGCCATTTCCTTCTCCAGTTCATTTTATAGATGGGGAACTTAGGCAAACAGAGTTAAGTGATTCACCCAGGGTCACAAAGCCAGTAAATGTCTGAGGCTAGATGTGAACTCAGGAAGAGGAGTCTTCCTGACTTCAGACCCAGTATGCTATCCAATGTACCACCTAGCTGCCTCTATAAATAACCATAGATAATTATACATATAAATAAATTATTAAAATATAGATATAAATAACTGTATAGCTATAGATAATATATCAGTGTTATCTCTTATGATCTTTATAACATTCTCTACCTCCTTTATTGTATACATGAAAAAAAAAGAGGACCAAAGTGGTTAAGAGATAGTGTAAGGTCACATGCAACTTGGCACAATGCCAGCACTTACAATCTAATTCTTTTTATTAATTTTTTTCATTGACTTGTTTATTTACTTTTAGTTTATGAGATTCAGTTCCACAATCCCTTGAGTTTCAAATTTTCTGCCCTCCCTTCCCTCTCCCCCGCCCCCATGGCAGCATGCAATCAAGTACAGGATCTGCAAATACTTTCCCATTGTACAATAGTCTGGTTATTTAGAAGGGTTGTAACTAATGGAGTGAACAATGGGAAAAAAGAAAGAGAACCAACCAAACTGGAGTGAAAAAGAATGATAGCATGTAAAAATCTAATTTTTCTAATTCCTCAACTTCAGCTTTTGCTACCCTGATGAGGTGAGCTGGTCAATGTAGAATTCTGAAATACAGCAATCTCAAAAGAATCAAAATTGTAAATAAGCCCAAGGGTGGTAGAAAGATACAAGTTGACTATCTAGAGGCTGTAGCATATGAGCAAGGATAACCTGGAGGTGAGAAATAATGTAATAACACATAGCATTTAAGAAATTATTGAAGACATAGGATTACAACCCACCCAAAGATAATAAAGGGAACCATGTTCTGAGAGGGTTTGAAAATCTAGCAACCTTCTCAACCTGAATAAACCTCCAAGTGGGAGCCATAATTGAACCAGCATTTAACTCCAACAGGATGGAGGGGTGAGAGTAGGAAGCACTGGTGAATAATTGAAACAATTGCAAGAATGTACCTCTCCCCTGGCCCAGCTGCTTTTATATTTATATGGAAGATCAGGGTCAGCTTTTAAGATTCTTTTACACTTTAACTTTTCCCTTTTGTTAGATATTTTATATCCCTGTAATTTCTTTGCACAGACTTGTAATAAAACCCCTCAAGAAATCTGAAAGGTTATGTGCTGATTTCAGGGAGCAGGGAAAAAAAAATGTGGAAACCTTTCTGGGCCTTGTTTTCCTCATTTGTAAATGAAAAGGTTGGATTAAATAACCTCTTAGCTCCCTCCTATTTTGAATAAGCTCTTTCTACAAATTTAACCCTTGCCACCTTGTTTGGGCAATCTTTGAGATAAGGAACCATAACCAAAATTAGAACCAGCAATACAAAAAGCAAAAGGTAGAGCTGTATTTTGAGCCATATTTTGTGACTTGCCAGTGGGGGTTGTGTTAGGGGAGGTTGTGAACATGGATACAATAGGCTTAGAGCATTGCAAAGTCCCTTTTCAATATCTCCTTTTAATTTACTTCTTCTCCAGGTTTTTCTAATTGAATCAGGAAATGCCTACTACGTTTTATGTTTTTGCTTTGTTTATTAGCATAGAGTGAAAGGCCCTTCATGTGTAAAGAGGCTCCATGTGTGGCAAAACCTTCAACATGTGTGGCTCAAAGGGAGGTTGAACAGACATCTCTAGTCTCTTCTGTCTCCATCCTTGTCCAAGGGAGACTTTCATTCCTGCCAGGAGGGGAAGCAAGAGGTAGGGAGGAAAGTCACTAGTCTGCTGTCCTCTGAGAGAGGGGGTGCTCATCTGAAACATCTGTCTGCTCCCTTAAATGTTATTTCTCTTGGGAATATAAAAAGGTTTGAACTAATTTCTGATCACTTTGTCATAGGTAGAAGGGGTAACTCTAAGGTCTATATCCAAGGTTTGACCCCCTGTCCCATCCAATATCAATTTCACAATGAGTACACATAGAGAAGAGTAAAAAAAAAATCCATTATCCAAATCATAGCAAAACAGAAAAGTAGAGAAGATATACATAGAAGATAACATCCCAGACAATAGAGAGTGAAGGAGCTCTCATTGGGAGAGTGATAACTCAGGTAAACCAAAAGAGAGCATTCTAGATCTCACCCAAAGGGAAAACTCTCTTTCCTTCAGGAAAAAGTCTTTTCCTTCAGCAACCTGAAACAGAGTTTGCCTTTCATTGTGTCTCTTAAAACTGGAAGCTAGTTTGATGATCAAAGAAGATTCTGCTTTTTGAATCCCCAAAGAGGAGAGGAAGAAAACTGACAACTGATTATCTCCCTCCTCTCACCAACTGTGCCCCAGAACTCATGCAGGGTGTAGCATTCATCTCCACCAATGAGGAGAGAGTCCCAGGCCAATGGGCCATAAGACAGGACTTACATTCGTAAGAAGTCAAGAAGTTCTAGTCCCAGACACTGATATTAACTGGCTTTGTGACCTCAGGAAATCTTTTACTATTTCTATATTTGTCTACATCATCTCTAATGTCTCCTCCAGATTTAATATTCTTTGGCTCCCTGCATCCAGCATGACTCTTTCCCTCTGTGTACTTACAATTTAGGTGGGAAGATAGACACATACACATAAAACAATAAAGCAGTGTGTGATTTGACATTAACATGAGTGACGCAGACTAGAAGTTCAAATAAGAAGGTGATCATTATAGGCTTCATAGATAGACTTCAAAGATAAGCGGGCACTTGGTCTTCACAGATGGGGAGGATTTTGATGGGAGGATATGCTAGAAATGTAGGTGAGGGTACCACCATGAGCATTGGTAAAGAACAAGCAGTTTTCAGGAGATTGGCCTGATTGGTGAGCAGAGGACTTATTTCACTATTCTACCTGAGATTCTAGACCTTACAAGTCACTTCAGCCTTCTATTGTTCATGACTGAGCCATATGCTTTGCATATAGAATGAAGTCACAGCTCTTGTGTGGGCTTAGTGTCAAAATTACCATCTCTCTTAAATCCTTTAAATTACCTATAAAGTATGTTAGATAAGTGAAGTAAGTGAGCCAGATCCATAACTTCCTTCTGAGTAAGGACTGGCTCAAAAACATATATTATTTACATAGCAATTTCATGTATGCAAAGTGCTTCACAAAAATGACCTCTTTTATCCTCACAACAACCCTGAGAGATACTTGCTATTTTTGTCCCCACTTTTCAAATTTGGAAATTGAACATGAGGAAACTTGACCAGGATCATGCAGCCAGTAAATATCTGAGGCTATTTGTGAAATCATGTCTGCCTGACTCCAAGTCCATGGTTCTCTCCACTGCACTATCTAGCTGCATATTAGGACATACATATATAACCACTGAATGGAAGAGGGGTGAAAATAAACTACTTAGATAATTTCCCCATTTATTTTTCCTTTTTGCCCAGTCCTGTATTTGAAGGTACATTAAGTTAAATGAGCATATAAGTAGTAGGCTTTTCTAGTTGACTGAACTGAACTGAAAAGTATTTGACAGGTTCTCTTTAAATGTCAGCTTAAGAAGTATGAATAGTAGGAGGCATGAGGAACCACTGACAGATTTTAAGCATAAAAGTGATATTGGTCCTCTTTCTAGAAGATCTGCAGTGAATGTAAAGAGAGAGATGGGATGATAACCTAAGCAAATACTTAGAAGAAGGGAGAAATTTCATTTAAGCTAAGACAGACCTGAGTGTGTTAGTTAGTAGGCAGATAAAAAGGCAATTGAAGGATTAAAGGAAAGATTGAAGTTGCAATAAAAGAGGAATAATTGATGTGCTGAGGTCCTGAGGAAGTGGAGAGGGCAAAGTTTAAGAATTGGGCAAGAAGAAAACGTCTGTTCTTTATAGACAGAAAGGAAGGCAGAGACTATTGGTTAAAACAAGAGAAGTGTTCAGGTGGGGAAAAGGAGAGCTAAGGTACCTCATATTATATGGCCTCAGTCTTTTCAGTAACATAGAAGGCAAAGTCATGGCTGAAAGTAAGACGGGCAGGAGTAGGAAGGGAAATGTGAAATGTGGCCAAAATTTGCTTTTCTTGTAATACTTCTAAGGTAGGTTCTTTATATTGCTATTTCTAGTCTTCTTTTTAATGTGGACCTTGGATACTCTCCCAGGACACTTCCCTAAGGAAAGAGAGAGAAATGACAGAGAGCATAAAGAAACTTTACAAAGAAGCAGTAAGGAGAGGAGGAAAGCTACTTGGCAACTTTTAGAGCATCAACAAGAAAATTTCAAAAAGGCTCTTCTCGTGTTATGTAAATTATATGCAAATATGCATCTTGTGCATGCAGAGCATGTAATTTGCTAGCCATTCCGTGCTCTTGGCTGTGGCCAATGTTACTGATGGCTGGCCCGAGGCGTTGACCAATAGTGACTGTCACTAAAGCCTATGTATTTCTCACCCTCATGGGCTCTAATACCCAGATCAGGTACTAACTTACTCTAATATAATGCTTTATATATCACAAAGCACTTTGTTTACAATAACTCCATGAGAGCCAGTGTGTGTGCTATTATTCTGTTTTTATAGATTATTAATGTGAATCTCAAAGTGGTAATAGGGCTTACTTACAATGACATAACCAATAATTGGTATAGATAGAATTTAAACCCTGATTTGACTCCAAATCCACATACCACAGACTCTTCTACTGTAACAGAGAAAAGAGACACTGTGTATGCTCTAAGTAATAGTCCACCCATATTCACATGAGAGGAAATGAACAGGATTGAATTCGAAATTACTTTTTAAAAATGCTTGCCTATTTTTATCTTTAATTGATATTCATTAATGACACTATAGTTACATTTTTAATTAACAAATTACAATGGGCAATTAGTTGGAAAAGATGAAAAAAATTTCCCAACCTAATCTAATGAAATGAACATTTCCATTTAATCATTACAGGAAAAAATGTTTTATTTATGAAAGCTGGCGTCTCACCAAAAGACTGGTCTTTCCAAATGAGGAGGAAAATGCTTTAGGAAGAAAATTAAAGTGTAAAAACTTTATGGATGAGTGGTAAGGGCTACATTTTAAGACACATCCCCATTTTCTTCTGCTAAATAAAGAGAAATAGTCTTTGTTTCCTAGGATACTGTAGGTAATCTTGTTTTTGTCAATCACTAATTCCTCTAAAAAAACTATTGGGGGGACAAATATTTTCTCACCCCAGTGACCTGCAGTCATGGGATAATTGTAAAAGATCAGAATAGTAGAAATGTTGCCCTGGGACAGACCTGTGGTCAGCTTTAACCTATCTAGTTTCTTCATTTTTCCTGGTTCCTAATTACCTAACCTAGTTTAGAGCTAGTACATCAACTTGCTCCCAAGCCCCACCATTTTCTGAGCTGTATTTGACTCACAGCCATGTCTTAAACTACTTGGTATCCTTCTTAGCACTCATTGGAGTAACTACTACCCAAGACTGATTCCACAGTGGGCTGTTTTAGTTAACTTGGGATATTCTCAGTTTAACAAGTTATAAGAGCAATTACATGATTCACCACAATTCATTTAAAGCATCTAGATCAGTGGTTCTCAACCTTCCTAATGCCACCATGTTGTGGTGACACTCAACCATAAAATTATTTTCTTTGCTACTTCATAACTGTAATTTTGCTATAGTTATGAATTGTAATGTAAATATCTGATATGCAGGATGTATTTAAATTGAATATAACCCACAGGTTGAGAACCACTGAAATAGATCTCCATCCTACTGTCTTATCCCCAGTCTTGAACTTCTGCTCTCCCTGATTATCTAGAAGATTTTTTTTAAATGATGGAGAAAGTGTTAATAATGGAGGATGAACTAAAAAGTGTGTCCTACATAACTTTTTTTTAGAGAATTGATTGCTAAAAATTTGCCAACATTACCCCTGTCTCCATAGCATCTAGTATATAGTGATAAAAATCCAATAGACATTCAACATGTGCTAGAAGCAACTGAGAAAATCTTAGAAATGAAATGAAGATGAAATACATCACTAATAAATGAAATAAGGAAAGTTCTTTCCATAGAGTTGTGTTCTTCTCATTTTGCTTTTAGTAGCATAAGAAACAGCATGGTAGAGTGGTTAGAGAGCTTGCTTAGAAACCAGGGAAGTTTGGATTCAAGTCCTGCATCTGACATAAACTGGCTGTGTAATCCTGGGCAAGTTACTTAGCTTCTCATAGTGCTCTAGGCAGGTCTCTAAGACTGCAAGTTGGAGAGAAAAAGCAAACCTGGATTGGTAGGAAGAGTTTCCTTACCTAGGATGTCCCTATACCAATGAAATTACAGGACCACTATTCTCCATCTCTGTCACTGTGATAACGTAGAACATATACAGAACTTTTAAAAATAAATATTAATTGATAGCTCTTGTTTTATATTTATACCATCATAGTTATCCCAAGTATCCATCCTTTTAAAAATAAATTTTAATTGATAGCTCTTGTTTTGTATTTATACCATTATAGTTATCCCAAGTATCCATCCTTTTAAAAATAAATTTTAATTGATATCTCCTGTTTCTTATACCACCTGGCCATGAGCTGTGACTATTACTCCAAGTATTTAAGCTGTTCTTCATTTCCTTAAGGAACATTATGTAATTAAATCTATACAAGTTTATTCTGTTCTCTGGCAGGTTGATCACCAGAAATTTTATGCATTTTGTAGGTTTTTGAAATGGGATTTCCCTCATATAAAAATGCTGTTGATTTTTAGAATTATATTTTGCATTCTAAAACTTTGCTGGAGCTATTCATTGTCTCAATTAGTGTCTTTGCATGGTGAGAAAATCCCTGAGATTTTTCAAGCCATCATATCATAAGCAAATGGAAATGGTTTTATCGCCTTTTCTTTTACCTCCTTTTATCTTTAGGCCTTTAATTTGGTACTCTTGTGTTATTGCTCTTGCTAGTATTTCCCAAACTATATCAAGTAATAGTGAGGAAAGCCAGCATTCTTCCTTCACTTCCATATTTACTGAAAAAGGTTCTAGTATATCCCCACTGCATATGATGCTTGCTTTTGGTTTGAGATAAATGTTTTTAATGTTGTTTTTTAAAAGGCCCCTCTATGCCTATACTTTGTACATTCTTAGCATAAAGGAGTGTTATACATCATTAAAGGTTTTTCTACATCTATTGAGATTATTGTCTGGTTTTAGATATTTTGGCTTTTAATATGATTATGGTGATTGTTTTCCTAATGTTGAACTACTCATGCATCCAAGTGGATATAAATTCCACTTGGTAACAATGATTAGTTTCTTGAATAACTCAAGCTAGTCTGTTTGACAGCATTTTGTTTTACATTTTTGAGGCTATTTTCCTTAAAGATACTGGCTTACAGATTTCTTTCTGCATTTTATCTTTCCCTGATTTAGGTTATGAGGACAATTTTTGTCTTATAAAAGAATTCTGATCGGATGCTTTCCCAGTTTTTGGGAATAATTTGTGAAGTAGGAATACTGTTTTTAAATTTAAAAGAATTCTCCTATAAATCTATCAGAATCAGTTTTTTTTCCTTTGGTGGCTCCTTTCTAGTTAAATCTATTTTCTTTTCTAGACTGTGTTTTTTGATATCTCTATGCATTCTACTTAGAGTTTAAATATTTTATATTTGTGTAGATATTCCTTTATTTTTTACTGTGTTCCCAGTTTTATTAGCGTGTATTTGTACATAATGTATTCTGATTGTTCTTTTTATTTCTTCTGATTTTTCTGTGATTTCATCACCCTCATCTGCCATTTAATTTAATTTTTTTTGTTCTCTCTTTTAATTTGATTAGCCTAAGGTTGATCAATTTTACAAGTCTTTTCAAAGAAGTAGCTTTATTTTTATTTGTCATTCCTATTTTTGTTTCTAATTTATCTATTTCCCCTCTAATTTTTACTATCTCCCTTTTTATCTTAGTCTTGTCTACTTGTTGCTTATAATCATTTTATTTTATTTCATTTTGTCATTTTATTTATAATCATTGTTCATTTGTTGATTTTATAATATTTGAATGTGCATTCAGCTCATTAATCTTCTTTTTTTTCTATTTTGTTAATGAATGTAAGAATGTGAGTATCACAGTGTAGAAGCAGGAAAACTTAGCAGCTGCCCCCATAACCACCTCAAATACCTATAAAATATGACTCTAAACAAATTTTCGAGCTCAAGGACTCACAAAGTGACAGAGAAACACATCTCCCACTGAAGGCAGCCTAGCAAGCAGACAGGAAGAGTTCATAGCAAGGTGCTGAGAGCAGAAATCAGACTCCAGTAATGAGTGATTAAGGGTAGGAAGTTGCTGGAGGCTACCTGGAGACCATTGACAATGGTGGGCCAGGCCAGTTCAAGGGTGGGAACAGGAGCATCAAGGGTGGGAAACTATTGGAACAAAGGAGGGCTAAAGACTTGGGCAGAACCACAACTTAAGCCCATGACCTCAGGCAAATGCCTTCCATGGGAAAATTCAAGGAGAGTTCAAGGGGGCTCCCAGAGCCTGCACCTCATCACTATGATACACTTAAAGGGGTATGTTTTGAATATTTAGAAAGGAAGGCAGTGATATCTAAATTATGGCATGGATTCATCAATAACAGGTTATGACAAGCTAATGACATTTTTCTTTCTGCCATGGTTATAAGACTGCTGGATTCTGAGAATGCTATGAACACAATTTCCTTGAATTTGAGCAAATAATTTGACATAATCATTCTGTGTATCCTTGTAGAAAATATGGAGAGATGTAGGCTATTTGATAGTGTAGGTAGATTTAAAACTGGCTGAATCAATATAACCAAAGAGTAACCATTACTGATCAATCAGTGTTTATCACTATCCTAGAACCCTTCACCATATAACTTTTTTTCTGATGAAAAGGCAGTCCAAATTCCTGGAGCAAAGAACTTCATGATGTAAAAGCAAGATCATACACAAACACATTACTATTTTTCTAGGTGAGTTTATATGCACTATGTTCCTACAGCCCACCCAAGGGGAATAGTATGTTTAAGCACTGGCAGAAGATAAGGAAAGAAGAGTAGGGGAAGGGAGTGCCAAGTATTGATGACATATTTTTAAATTTTAATCTATATTATTAACATTTTTCTCCATCACTTTTTTAAGTAGAGACAATCAACAAAATAAATCAAGCCCTGATTTGTAGGGTTTACAGATCTCCATGGTGTAAATGTTCACACTGAAAATTTGTTGATCAACTCCCCTAAACCTTTATGAGTTTCTTACAGCATACCCTTGTTACAGCAGACCTACCGGTTTTGCCACAAATTATACTGCTGCTGGGAATGCAGTTTTCATGTCAGTCC
The DNA here is from genome assembly GCA_028646575.1 of Pseudocheirus occidentalis. Lineage (NCBI taxonomy): Eukaryota > Metazoa > Chordata > Mammalia > Diprotodontia > Pseudocheiridae > Pseudocheirus > Pseudocheirus occidentalis. The sequence continues at coordinate 71,740,531 of CM053597.1, forward strand.
AATTCCTCTAAAGTAAAAAAAAGATAAATCAGCTACTGAACATCTTAGATCAGAGTGCTTTATAAGATTCATTCTTATCCATTAACTCATTTTTATTCTTACACCCATACAGTAAAGTAAATAGTAAAGATCTTATTTTCATTTTACAGATGAAAAAACTGAGTCTCAGCAATTTACTCAAGGTAATACATGTAATACAGTTAATACATGTAGAAGCAGACAATAGAACCCAGGAACTGTAACTCCAACAAAGGTCTTGGTTCTTTTCCTTATACCTTTGGATTTAACTCTCCATGGTGGTCTCTCAGAAAGTTGTTTTTTCCAAATATTCTTAAGAGAGAAGCAAAGAGCTAGCCCTCAGGGAAATGAAGATTGTCAGTGTGGTACATTCATAACCTGCTAAAATCTTTAGTTTCCTCTGGTGCCTAAAATTCCACCCAGAAGAGTAAAATCCTGCTCCACTAAAGGCCATAGTCAAAATGTAAATATCTCTACTGGAATGGGCAATATACTAACACATTAGCATTCCCTGACACTGATTAGCATATCAGAGTAACTGGGAATGGGACAGAAGAGAAACAATACCTTCATTTACATATTTATTTGTGCTTTCTGAAACCCTTTTGAATCCAAGTCCATTTTTTTCATTTTCTGCTCATCATCAATCCCTGAATTTGGCCAAGCAGGGATAAGTATTTTCATTTTACAGACAAATAAACTGAGTTCTGAGAAGTTAAATGACTTTTTCCAAATTCCCACAATTAAATTGAAATAGAGCATCAACTAGAACCCATGGCCCCTTATTTCTATTCTACTTCTTTTACTATGATGTCATGATGCTTTCCTGTAAAAAAAAAAAAATGTTGATTGAAATGAACTGGAGCAATAAGCATTATCCAGGGAGGATAATCATGACAACCAAAAATGGAGGCTTAGTCAAGAACCAATGAACAAGACTAAGAAAAAGGTTAAAGGTGAGATGAAGGAAGCTGCAGGCACCAAAGACTTGTCCCATTCATACTGATGAGGTGTAGGCTCTGGGAGCCCCCTTGAGCTCTCCTTGAATCTTTAAGGTACATACTCTGGGAAACTCCTTGAAGTCTGATTGAATCTTCCCACTTGATGAGGCATTTGCAGAGACCAAAAGTATTTCATTGTGGCTGGGCCCAAACCTCTGCTACTAGCCTGGCCCTCCATTGTCCATCTGCTTCCCACCATGGAGCCTATCATAATATCAATATACTCTTGCATTGACTTCATTAACTCCTCCTGAAGACCCTCCCCAAACTCCTCCTTCTAGACCACCCCTAGATTCCTCTGTATGTAAGAATCCTATCTTCCCTCCATGTGGTGTGAGAGTGCCACAGAATGCTCTAATACAGGCTTGCTCTATGAGAGCGCCATAGAATACCCTAGCACAGACTTGCTCTGTGTGAAAGTGCCATAGAATAACCTAGCATAGACTGGCTCTACCTCATATGTGGTATTTGGGGATCTCAGGCAACCCTAACACTCTTTGAGCGCCCTCTTCAATATTTTGCACAGATCAAGGCCTAGTAACATGACAGCAAGTGAATGAGCCACTTAGACAACATGTTACTCAAGGACATCATTACCTCTCTGAGTGGGGTATACGCTCTGCAACCTCTATGAAGACTCCTCAGAATGAGAAGGGAGATAAACTATCTGGAAATCAGAGACAGAAATTAAACAGCTCTTCCCCCTTCCCTTGTTGTCATCAGCATTAGGCCCCTTTGAGGAGTTTTAGACCTCCCCCTTTATATACCACACCCTCCACCCTCCTATACCACACCCTTAAGAGCATTAGGCCCTTGTTCAGGAGTTTTTGACCAACACCCTTGCTTGTGACCTTTTCCCCTCCCTTGCTTGGCCTTAAGGACTTGGATAATACCTTGCTCCCTGTCCCACTTCCCTGCCAATAGGAGATAGTTGTGGGCTTCTTTGTTATCCCTCATTGGGTTAGATTTCACACCAAGGCTGAGAGACCACCTCCCAGCCAATGGGAGAAGAGACAGCCAGGGGGAGGGGGCTTGACTTTTTCAGGGTATAAGTTCTTGTTCAATCTTTTGTAACATGCCTCCTCTTTTTGTGATGAGGTACAGGCTCTGGGATGCCTCCACCTTGAGCTCTCCTTGAATCTTTGAGGTACAGGCTCAGGGAAACCCCTTGAAGTCAGATTAAATCTTCCTACTTAATGAGGTCAATGCAAGGGTGGATTGATATTTTGATAGGCTCAAGGGTGGGAAGTAGATGAACAGTGGAGGGTTAGTAACAGAGGTTTGGGCAGTCAGGGAACCATAAAAATGAAGAGGTTACCCATAAAGAGAGTTAGGGTTGCACAAGACCCCAAGATACCAACAGGCTGGATCCTGCTGAAAGAATTCACCTCGTCTTCTCAGCCAAAGAAAATTAAAGTTTATTAATAGTTTACCATACAGGGTAGACTCTTAAGGAGCCAGTCTCTAATAGGTCATTCTATGATGCTCTCATACCTCATGGAGGGAAGATGACGTCTTATATACAGAGGAATTTAGGAATGGTCTAGAGGAAGAGTTTGGGGAGGGTCTTCAGGAGGAGTTAATGAAGTCAATGAAAGGGTGGGTTGATATTTTGATAGGCTCAAGGGTGGGAAGTGGATAAACAATGGAGGGCCAGGTTAGTAACAGAGGTTTGGGCAGCAGCCACAATGAAAAACTTATGGCCTCTCTAAATGCCTCATCAAGTGGGAAGATTTAATCAGACTTCAAGGGATTTCCCAGAGCCTGTACCTCATCACTTGATCCCTGTAATGGAGAGGACCACCCTCTTCCTGAGGGGGAAAGAGAATAAAACTTCCTGTTCCTTCCTCAAGATACCTCTGACTTTTGATTTTTCTTGGGTAAGGGATATTTAGTGTCCCCATACCCCACACAACTCCAACTTTTAAGTTGCTCGGTTGTACCAGAATCTTCATGACCCAGTATGGGGTTTTCTTGGCAAAAACACAAGAGTGGCTTGCCATTTCCTTCTCTAATGGATTAAAGCAAACAGAGGTTAAGAGACTTGCCCAGGGCCACACTGCTAGTAAGTGTCTGAACCTGGAATTGAACTCAGGTCTTCCAGACTCCAGGCCTAGCACTCTATCCCTGAGCCACCTAGATGTCTCTGCTACCCCCAATCCTATCCACAGAATGAGTAGCAGCTGGAGCTGGGGATATATTTTGTAGCTGATCATAGAATCCCAGAAACTCAGAATGCGGAGGGACTTTAGGGACCATTTCATCCAACTGGCATCTAAACAAGAATTCTTTATACAAGATACCCAGTAAATAGGGAGCCCATTTTGGGGAGATTAGCCACCATATGAGGAAGAATTAGCATGCAAGAAGGCTAAAGGCAGACATGGTCACTGTCTCAAAGTACTGGACCTGGAATTAACAAGACCTAAATTCAAATCTAGCCTCAAATATTTCATAGTCATGCGCTCTTGGACAAGTCACTTAATCTATATTTCCTAATTCGTACAGTGTGGATAACAATAGCATCTAACCTCAAATAAGTTCCACTTAAGATGACATATGCAACGCTTCAAAAACTTTAAACTACATATGGTAGTTGTGTTATGTTTGCTATCATTATAATTATTATAGTATAATTGGTTTACTTTATAACTATTTTTTTTTTTTTTGCTTTTTGGAGGGGAGAAGATAGGGCAATTGGAGTTAGTTGACTTGCCCAAAGGTCACACGGCTAGCTTTTTGTGTTAAGTGTCTAAATTCAAATTTGAACTCAGATCCTTCTGACTCCAGGGACGGTGCTCTATTCACTGCGCCACCTAGCTGTTCCCATAATTATATTGTATTTCATGCATTTAAAAACAGTATTCTTAGGGAAGAGAGTCCTTCATCTCCACCAGACTTCCAAAGGAGTGAAAGACACCAAAAAAAGGTTGTAAACATCTTCTCTAAGGTCTATGGCAACTCCAACATTCTGTTATTCTTGGACTAAGGAATTGAACTTAAGCAATATAGTAAAGAAGAAGTGTTCATCTAAAAGATTTCAGGACAAAATCAAAATGTCACATACTGCCCATTGAAGAAGAGATTGGCTTTAAGAGATACAAAACTTCAGAATTCCCTGAGCACATTTGTTGCTTAGGGGCCCAGCTTGGCTAATGCCACTCTTGAACACTGCTGTTTTGCCATTCTGCTCTCTTTTGAAGCAGATATTACTGTTCTGTTAGTTATCATCATCTAAAATAAATGTTCAACTATTTTTTTGAATGCCAAGGGAAATGCTTTCTCCATCACTGGGGCTTATCTGCATTAATCCATCCAGTCACCCTTAGCAAATCTCCATCTTTGAAAAATAAGAAAAAGCCAATCCTGCTTATAAAACTGCTGCTGTCCTCAAAGCAAAACCCCCAACCACTTACCCTCAGAGAATGCTGTGCATTAGAAAACAGTCACCGCTGAGAAAGTATCAATGTCTGCTTCTAAATCAATCAGTCAATCACATTATGTACTAGAGGCTTTGGAAAATGCAAAACATTTCTGTTCTAATAAGATGTATGGTCCCTGACCTCAAAAAGTTTACTATAATAATAGCTACCATTTATGTAGAGCACTGAGGTTTGCAAAGTGTTTCGCTCCCATCAGTTGTGTGACATAGATAGTGCAAGTACAATTATCTATACTTGAAAACTGAGGAAAGTCCTACTTCAATGTAACGTCACTATGTGGAGGTGACTCTGGGTTTTCTGACGCTATTGCAATGAAGCACACCTTCTTGGATGTTTTATCCTGCCATAACATCTTAAAAAGTAGCTCTCACAACTGATGATTCCTGCTTTCCAAGGGCAAACCTAGAGAAATATTGAGAGGCAGTTTTGCACAGTTGACATCATAACAATTATCCAACTCAATTTTTCTCAGTAAATTTTTTAAGTACCTATCATGAATTAGCCATTATATATACAGTTCAAACAGCAGATTGTGTATCTCCAGAGATTACATTCTTCTGAGAGTTTACAACATGTAAGACAAGTCAGTAAACATTTATTAAGCACCTACTATGTGATAAATATATACAAAGTACATACCTCCAACTGGAGGGCCAGTCAGTGACAGCTCAATCCTGAGACTCACACAGATACTTTCTTCCCATCAGGTGCACTTCTTGGACTAGATTTCACCATGGTCTTGCCCCAGGGAAACCTCATCACACAAAAAAAGATCATCATCCTTTGAGCGTATATTAAAGCTAGGGGAAGCTAAATGGTGAAGTAGATAGAATTCTGGTCCTGGAAACAGGAAGACCTGAGTTCAAATCTAGTCTTAGATACCTATTAGCTGTGCGACCTTGAAGAAGTCATTTGACCTCAGTTAGCCTCAGTTTCCTCATCTCCAAAATGGGTATAATAATAGCACCTACATGCCAGAGTTATTGGATATTTATAAAGTTAACTCTTCATTTCCTACCAGCTCTTACTCCTTGAACAAGACTTCACCATACCCTCCTTTGAGTAATCAGGTACCTTCTCCAAAAGGATTTTCAGCTTCTTTTTGTATATTAGATTGTAAGCTCCTTGAGGCCAGGGACTGTATTTCTTGTACTTATCTGTACCAGTGCTTAGTACAATGCCTGGTATATAGTGGATGCTTAAGAAATGTTTATTGACTGACTGGTAATCTGACTTTTTTATAGAAATTCATTATAATATGGAATGAAAGTGTAAATATGTTTAATGTGAAGGTACGTGTAGAATCTATATCAGATTGCATGCCATCTTGGGGGGAAAGGAGTAGGACAGAGAGGGGGTAAAAATTCAGAACTCAGGAGCTTGTGGAATTGACGGTTATAAACTAAAAATAAATTAATTAATTTATAAATATATATACATGGAATGGAGAAAATTGGTTCTTTGCATCAGAACATGAGTAAAAATTCTGTTTCCTATCCATGTTCTTTTTGGTTTGCTAAAGAAAAGAACTACAACTTAGCGGACCATACAAAAGGTCCCAGTGGAGAAACTCACTGCTTTTTTCTTACTTTAAAACAAATGCTGTGAAGATTATTTCTCTAACCTTAAGGTAGGAGGGAGAGAGAGAGAGGGGAGCTTTCCGCCTTACTGAGCAACACTATGAACCCATAACTTCCCAGATAAACCTTTGTCTAAGACTGGGCCACCACCATTTGTGTCTTTTTTCCATTGGTACGGGAAAACACTATAAGGTTTTGTAAGGTTAGAGGAACAGAGGTTCAGTGACTGAAGTCCATACCAGTTTGCTGGCCACTAAGCCAGTGGAGCCCTGAAGATAAATCTGCTTAACTCACTCTGAAAATGGACATATCCAATATTAATACACCTTGTCCTGCAAGCAAGGGAAAAACTTATCCAACAGCTTTGGCTTTTTTGGAAAAGGAATGACTTTGAAGTTTAGCAGTACTAGAAACATAAATAGCCTTGACCTCATGTTTTCCTACACATGAGCCTCACTAACATTATGTTCTGTGGCCATTCTTGTTACAAACAGTATGTATATCAAGGAGTATAAACACTGGGTATACTGAGGGAAATGTTTTGTAACAACCACTTTCATTATGCTGTATTAGTAAATGTTTCTGCTGGGAGCCAATTTTATCTTGTGACTATTGGTGGGAAGCACACTGGTAAGGGCTTTTAAGCTTTCAGGGGCCCAGAATCACAATCATGTGGGACCCAACCTATAAGTTCAAGGGCAAGGTGGGGATGGGAAAGATAATCAAAGAGTTGGTGCTACAAGATGAAGAAAGCCTATTGATCAGACGTACAGTTAAAAGAACAGTCCACAAAACTACTCCACCAGCAAATCTATTTGGGAAAGAAAGTGCAGATGGATAATAACCTAGGCTGGTAACTGAGCAAGAAGAGGAAAGGTAGACACTGCCTTAGGGAGATCGCATTGCTCTTTTAATGACTCCAAGTATCTCAAACTAAGACCCATCTTTTTATCACAAATATTCTTCTGGTGCTGTGAACCATAGAACACTGTAGACTCCAGAAAGCTGATGTTAAGGATCACCTAAGGACAATATGAAAACGTAGGGTGGGTGTAAACAGGCTGCAGTTCAGTACAGTTGAAGTAAAGACTTAAAGGAAGCATTGTAAATGGGGCAATAAGAAGCATCTATCACCGGGAAATGGAACAGGAAAGAGATGTAGCTAAAACAAGAGACAACAATCGTATAGCCTACATGTTCCATTGCTGTCCATATCTTGTTAAGAGAATAAGAGGAAGGCCCTCAGCATATCAGGTGGACTTCTGTAAGACAAATAAACACAGCACAAGTTCACTCTTCATCTGGTCAGACAGAAAAGACACTAAGAAGGGGTTAATAATCTTATTTTATTCTCTAGTCTAGTTTTCTCAGAAGAGGACTGCTGATAATGGGAGGATAAACTCCTTCAGCACTCCCTAATTGCCCTTCTCACAGGGCCCTCAAGCAGGCACAACTTGTGCATCCTCCTAAATCCCCTCAAGTCTCAATGGGGGCCAGTTGAGGCACTCACAGCATTCCAGTTAGCTCATTCAACCCTAAGTGTTTCCCCCAAGCCTTGATGGGGGCTGATCAAGGCACACAAAGCATTCTAACTAGTGCATTCAACCCTAAGTTTCCCCATTCACTGACCAATGCCCACCTGCTTTATAGAGCAACAAACAAAGAAGGCATATTACCAGCAATAGCTTCACAAGTTCTCGTCAACCCATCCCTGTATTTCACTTTGCTGTCACAGTAGATGTTTATGTTATTTATCGTTATATAATACTGTCCAAGCATGGTGGAGATGTTTTGAACCATAATTGTGGGAACTCCCATCTAATGCCTGGGAACAAGAGATTGCTATGGCTATGGATCCTGGGAAACTGAACTTTAAGAAATAATAACAAAAATCCACTTTACACTAAAATCCACCTTACTTACAACCCCCTATGGCATATTTGTGGGAAGTCATTGACATTAATTTCATAGAATAAACACATATGGATGAGCAGTTGTCTACTTCACTAGAGGGAATACTCCTCATCAATTAGATTACATTCCACTGAAGTATACAAGCAAGTAAACTAAGTAAAAAGTAGAGGGGCACAAGAGAGTAAACTAAGCCTCAGAGAGGTAGTACCTGGCCCAAGGTCACAGCTAGCATTTTAGTTGTTGGTACAGAACTGATACCAGTGAAATAATTGGAGAATAGTTAAATGCTAAATTGCATAGAACTAATTCCAAATGCAATTGCAGCTCAAAAAAAGGGAGAATTAAATCTGGACTGACATAAACAAGGAAGCCTTCCAGGAAAAGGTGATATTGGAGTTGTGCTTTGAAGGATGTGGAGGAGGGAATTGGATGAATAGAGTTAAAGGAATTTTCTCCCATTTTTAAGTTTAGGAGTTCCATCAACCATTATATCAGCAACTCCCATTCTCTGCTAAGGGAGAATTAACTGCTCTGATTAATGACTAAGAACAAGTGAGTTTATGGGGGCTTTATGAGTTAATGCTTTATTTATTCCTCCTCAGTACCACAAAGCAACACCTAGTTTATTCCACATCTTCAGCAAATGAACTCCCATAGAGCTTTTCCTTTTGGTGCCAATTTTTTTAACTACTGACAGTTTACAGACTGTTTCTTACCCACCTTTCCTCCCCTTCCTCCCAAGCAGGAGCTATATACCCAGAGACCCTGAGAGATTGACAGTTTCCTCCACCAGCTCCCACTTTGATTTAATTTCTAACCTATTATCCACACATTGCCTTTTTTTCTGTTTGAAAGAATAGTTTCTCCCCAGCTCTGATGATGGTGGTGATTCAGAGAAAATTTAGGGAGAGTAGGGCTACCAGAAGGCAAATCTAATTAGCAAGAAGCTATGGATTAAGACAGAGAAGTGAAGGCAGCTGTGGTTAGGTACACACATCTTGCCTTCCGTTTTCTTTGTCTTTCTCTTGAGAAAGTGACTTCCAGGTTGTCAAACTGAGAATGGAAAGCCATCAGCCACTGAAAATGCCTGACTCTCCCTACTTGCCTCATACATGAGGAGAAATTGAAGGCTGATTCATAGACTGCTATAGTCTGAGGCTCTGTCTGAGGTGTCCAGTACTGCAGGAGAGGTAGTTGAGATCAAGGCTGTACATATGATCCAGATACTAGAGTAGATGAATGAGGAAAGATGGTCCTGAGGATAGCATCTCCCTTCATTCTTTGCAGAGGTGGGTGACACTGAAAACAACATAAGACTTTGTTGATGTATTAGTTTTGATTAAGTGCTCCCCTCCTTTTCTGGGACCTACTTTCCTGAATGGTGAGTTCCTGGGTAAGGGTTGCTATTTCATTAGAAGCCACATTCACGTTCTCTCTCAGGTAAATTCAATCTGAGCTGTTCAAACCACTCACCAAAAACTATCCCCCAAGGTGACAACTCCATGATTTCTAGTTCCTTTTAAGTTTTGCCCACACCTATTAAAATATAATCTCTTTGAGAGCACAAACTATCTCGCTTTCCTTCCTTACATCCCCAGTACTTTGCACCTTGGCACATAGTAAGGCTTAATAATTGCTCTTTCACTCTATCTTGCTAACTTTCTATCCACCCTTCTATTTATTTACCACTATTTGTTATAAAGGACAAATCTCTACATGGAGGAGTGCATAAATTGGGAAACAAAGGTGATATAAAAACCAAAGATAAGAATAATGTTTTTCTTAGAAATACACATATGTATGTAGCCCACTTGCCAGATCATATTAAGAGAGTGAAAATCCAAATGGCACAAAAAAATAGATGTAAATTGTGAAAATGTACCACTATAAATGTGGAGGCATAACTCTTATCTTGGCCACAAAATTAGCTACTTATTGCTGTTGTCACTGTGTGACTCGCTGTTGCCCCATGAGTGACCCACAATATTAATTCTTCAGAAACTGGGCTATTCTATGACTCACAGCTATATAGCATTACTAGAAGAATATTAATATTAAAAAGATGGGTCTTAATTTCAGGGAGAAGCTTGTGGTCATTAAAAACACCACACCATGTCTCAAGGGAAGTCTTTCCCATTCTCTTTCTTTTACTCAATTCTGGGCCCAGTTTACTGTTCGTTTTCAGGATCTGAGCCAAACATATTTACTGATAAGCCAGATATCTGGATTTCCAATCCAACTGCATATCAAATTCTAGGTAACAAGTGTTTTTTATCTACTGGATTATTCCTGTGCATATAGTTCAGTGTATCTCTTTAGATCACAAATGGATTTGATTTTGGAGACTCCTTATATTGTTCACCAACAGGAACATCTAGGGGACCTCACAATCTGTAGAGAATTCCTCTTCCATTTGGGCTCTTCTGGACACCTTCCATGAAGATGACAAATACCCAATGGCCAGCATGAGTCTTTCTGTTTTGTGCTTTTCTTGATATTAATGATCAGATTCATTGAAGTTATTTCTGTTTTAACATCTTTTGAGGAATCTTACATGATTCTGACGTATGCATGGGAGATACCTTATTGAAGGATATTCTTTAAGGCAACATTTTGCTTTTTTTCTAGCTAACACAATCATTACAGAAGAATATTTCATTCTTTTATACCTTTTAGTCAATTGTGTGATTAGTCAATTGTGTGACTTGAGAGAGAAATCTAAAGAGAAGCCAGGTACCCTTTCCATTTCTGAACAAGTAAGGCGTTTGAAGGAGAAAAAATATCCAGATTTGCTAGTCCTCATATCTGAATCCCTTGTTGGTGATTGAGAGTTTGAAGATTATAAATTATTAGTGGCTTTCTCATTGCCCATTAAATGAAGTATTAACTCTTTATCCTAACATTAAAAGCTTTTTAATGTCTACTAGCCCTAATTTCATTTTACTCCAACATACTCTGTTAATGAAACCAAATTTCTCTCCTTCGCTCACTCTCCATTCTTTTGGCCTTTAATCAAACTGCCCTGAAGCTAAGGAACAGATTTATCTTCTTCCCTAATTCAATATCCATCTATTGAAAACCCTCCTTTTCTTAAAGGACCAACACAAGTGCTACTCCTTCCATAAAATTAGCTCTGTTTCCCTCTTCCAACAAACATTCAATGAGTACCTACTATGTGGGAAATGATTAATTTAGACCCCTAGCTTATTTCCGGAATTATTTGGTTAATATGATTCTGTAGAGATAAGGATTGTTTCTGTTTTACCTATCCATTAATATACATTTAATTATATTAGTACATATTTACATATTTTACACATTTATATTTAGGGATAATTAGATAAGGTTAGATGAAATTATTTCTTGTATAAGATCCCAGGACTTTAAATTACAAGTTCACTTGCTCAACCATAGGATGCTACCTACAGTGACCTCTACGCTTTTGGCCTGATGAGTGAGTGATGAAGGCTACTGTGGGTGAAAGGACCTCTATACTTCCACCCCTGGTTTTTTGCCTACTCATCCTGACCAAGTCCAGTATGAGAGAGACAGAAAGACCTCCAATTTATTTTTGTTCCTCCAGACCACCCTATATTGCCCAACACGAGAAGGTGCCAATTACATGACTAGCAGAGATGCCCCTTGCCTTGCCCATTCTATGACTACCCATGTTGATGCATCATCTCCAGCCCTTTTGAAGAGTCAAGATATAGATCTGGAGAGCCAACATATAGATCTGACAACCAATGAGACTGTGTATTTTAATCTGCCTTATCTATATAATTTGGGTATCAAACACTATAAAACTAAAGAGCTGGAGTAAGGGGACACCTCAGATCATGAGGAAGACCTGAGATCCTATTCATTGAAGGAAGCAGGGGTCTGGTCCTTTTAATAAATGGTTATAGGCTCAGATCTTTGCCTCAGTAGCTTTTTTTTCAGATTGGGCAATTTTTAGATCCCTCAATTATGTGCCTAGTAGTGTGCTACAAAGATTATTCCTTCAAGATCACCAGGAAAACATGTAACTAGGAAAGACAAGAGTTGTCTCAGTTTATAAATGGAAAAATTGGAGAACCATAGAAATGAAGTGACTTCCCAAGGTCACACAGATAATCAGTAGCAGACCTAGGAGTCAAAAACAAATCTTCATATGCCAAAGCAGTGTTCTTTTGATTTATCCATATTATTTATCAAAATACAGAATATTTACTCATTACATTTAGTATCATCTTTGTATAATTTGTTTTCTGAAGTTTCCTTTGAACTTCTTTTTATTTCCTGCCTCTTAGATTTCTTTTTTCTGTCCCTTAGGCTTGTCTTAAGAACTATGCAATTCTACCCACTTCCACAGCCCAATCCTGTAGTTCTACTTCTTGAAAGAGCCTTTTTACACTGAATGTATCTTCTGATTATTTTCTCTTTCCCTCCTAAAGTTCCCTCATTCACCTCCCACTTCATTTCCTCTTTTCAGAAATCCATTTCCTCTGAACCATATCCTGCCCCAGTCTCCTCTTCTCAGCAAACATTGTTGTTTGCTTAATGACTCTTTATTGTACCTGTTCATCTCTCATTCCCTCTTTTTCCTTTCAATTTTTCCCAACTATGATGTGAAAACTACCTTCTTTATTCCCACTCCTATCTTCATGAAGCCCTGCCTTAGTACCTTCTCTTTTTCATAGTACCTGGATGCCTTCCTATATTTATATGGCCAAATTTCACCAGTTTGATGATTTCTATTCAACTTTCTATTCAAGTTCTGGGCCATTAACACTGGTATTACTCTGTCGTCTATACCCATTACTATGTTTTCTTCCTGGGAAACTGGTACAAACATGCCATCCCTCATCACATAGACTAGCATAGCCTTTAAAAAAAGTTTCTGTTATGGTTTTATTCTCTATACACAAAACACTCAGTGTTCAAGCTACACTCACTAAAGCTACCCTCAGGTTATTTCTTCAGCCATTTTTTTTAGCATGTCTTGAAATGAAATGTAGAACTCTCATGGCATAATGGATAGAGAATTGCCCTTGATCAAGCATAATTGCCCATGTCAATTAAAAAATCATATCATTATATCAGTAAATGAAGAGAAAGCTTTTTATACATGTTATTATCATGTTTAAATCATGTTGTAATTTTTTCTAGTTCTATGAAGTAATTTGTTGATAGATTGATGTTATGGTGCTGAATAAGTAAATTAAATTTAGATAGTATTTTTGTTTTTATTATATTGGTTCAGTTACCAATGGACAATTATTTAGATTATTTAGAGTTATTTATATCTGTCTTCATTTGTATGAAGAGTGATTTGCAATTATGTCTAGATAATCTCCATGTGTCTTCTCAGGTAGACCTCCAAATATTTTATACTGCTTGGAGTTATCTTCTGCTCAGTTTTATTGGTAATACATAGACATGCTGATGATAGATACATATATAATATGCAATATTCATTCCTATTAAAAATGCTACAAAGCATAGGAATAAATGGAGATTTTCTAAAAATGCTAAGTAGAGTTTCTCTAAAATCAAGGGCAATCATTACCTACAATAACAATATATTAGAAGTGTTTGCATGATAATGAGTGGTAAAGCAAGGGACTCCATTATCACCAATATCATTCAATATGGCACTACACATGCTAGTTATAGAAACAAGACAAGAAAAAGAAATTGAAGGGATAAGCATTGGCCAGTGGGAAACAAAACTATCAATTTGTCCAGATGATATGATGGTATACTTAGAGAACCCTAGAAAGTCAACTAAAAAAACAGCAAAAGCAATTAAGTTTCAGGACATAAAATAAACCTATATAAGTCATCAGCATGTCTATGTACCTTCCCTTTCTTCTTCTTCTTCTTCTTCTTATTATTATTATTATTATTATTATTCATTATTAATATTATCATTATTTATTTATTAATATTTTTGTTATTAATATTATTTACCAATAAAACTAAGCAGGAGAAGAAAACTGCAAACGGTATAAATATTTGGAGGTCTACCTGACAAGACACGCAGGGATTATCTAAACACAATTACAAATGACTCTTCATAAAAATAAAAACAGATCTAAATAACTTTGAGAAATATTAATTGTTCATTGGTACACTGAACCAATACAATAAAAATGAAAATACTATGGAAATTTAATTTACTTATTCAATGCCATAACATCAAATTATCAAAGAATTACTTTGTAGAACTAGAAAAAATAATAACATGATTCACTGGAGGAAAAAAAGATTAAGAATATCAAAGGAATCAAAAACAACAACAACAAAAATGTGCAGGAAGAGGACCTAGCCATAAATATCTACATTACAAAGCAGTAATTATCAAAACAATTTGGTACTGAATAAAAAAGTGTTTGATCAATAGAACAGATTAGGTATACAACATATGGAAGTAAATGAGCACAGTAACCACTTAGTGTCTGATAAAACCAAAAACCCTAGACATTAAGGCAAGAACTCAATTTCTGACCAAAAAAACCTGAAAAACTAGAAAGAAGTCTAACAGAAACTAGGCACAGACCAACATTTCACACTACATACCAAAATAAGCTCAAAATGGGTATATGATTTAGATGCAAAGGGTGATATCATAAGCATATTAGAGGAGCATGGAAAAAAATTCTCTCAGATCTATAGATAAAGAGTTTATGACCAAATACAAGATAGAGAATTTCATGGAAGGTAAAGATGAATAATTCTCATTACATAAAATTAAAAACTTTTTCCGCAAACAAAATCAATGCAGTCGAAATTAAAAACAAAGCAGAAGCTGAGGGGAAATTTGTTGATAATGCTTTTTCTGACAAAAACATTTCTCAAATGTATAGAAAACTGAGTCAAATTTACAAAAATAAAATCCATTTCCCACGTGATAATTTAACTGGTCAAAAGGTATGAACATTCCATTTTCAGGGGATGAAATTAAAGTTATTCATAGTCATAAGAAAAAATGCTTTAAAACACTCATAAAGAAATGCAAATTAAAACAAATCTAAGGTACCACTTCACACTCATAAGACTGGTTAAAATGACAGAAGAGGAAAATGACAAATGAGAGAGGGGAGTTTAGTATATAGTAAATGGTTCCATGGACTTATAATTAGTTTTTTGTTGACAAAAAAAAAA
>CM053597.1:71756135-71770285 GCA_028646575.1 Pseudocheirus occidentalis
GACCCTCCCTGCCCTACCAGAAAATAAAAGAGCAGAGCAGGGGATGGGCTTTACAGTGGGATTGCTGTTTTAGGGGTGGGACAGGGGCAAGATGGGGAGAAAATTTGTAATTCAAAAATGTAATGAAAATGAATAATGTAAATAAGAAAACAAATAAAAACAAAGTTTTAAAAAAATCACCTTGGCAACTGAGTGGAGGGTGAAAGGGAGATGGGAGAGACTTAAGCAGGGAACCAATTATGAGGCTACAAGAGTGGCTGAATCAAGAGGTAATGAGGGCTTGGACTACGCTGGTGGCCATATAGATTGAGAGATCATAACTTGATTATCCAAAAGCATTTTATTTGGTATAGCAAAACTCATTCCTAAAGCCCCCCCTCCCCCGATAGCTATCTCTCCTGAAAAATATCAATGTTATTCTAAATTCCTTAAAAGATTTAACAACAGAGACAGCCTTGATTGATAACCTCCTGGTTATCAATGTCATTTGAAGCATAAAACAGAGAGAAGCATAATCATTAAAACTATTAACCACTCTTACAGTACAGAGATTCAATGGAGAGTCTAAGATGAAGAGGTATTCCTTATGGATGGTAAATTCCTCCTCTAGCTTTGTAACATTGCAAAGTCTCCTAAATGAGATTAATAATTAATTGATAATAATTAAAAGAGTTCAGCCTTATTAGTAACACAAAAAACAAAACAGAACAAAACAAAAAAAGTAGTTGATGAATGCTAGCCTGTGACATGCCTTTGGATGAACAATCTATAGAGCTCATCTTTATGTGTAAATATAAATGAAGAGTATTTATATAACATAATTTATACAATAACATAATGTTTGTAAGCATATATATGTACACACACTATATATAGGGGGAGAGAGAGTGACAGAGACAGACAGACAGATACAAAGACAGAGACATGGACAATGAATGAGGAAAAAAGTAAAATTTTGGATATTGATTTGTGGGGTTCTTTTAATGACCCCAAGTTTCTCCCTGAAATAAAATCTTGTCTATTTGTCACTGATGATGGAGCATGGCTGCAAATCATGGATTCATTATTCCGAAGTTATGTAGTCCCTGAGGAAGTGATGTTGAGGATCACTACAAGGAAATGAAAATGTACTTGGTGGACATGAACTGGCTGCAATGCAGTACTAATAAGAATCATGCAGGAGAAACAACATAAAGGATGTCAACAAAGAAATGCCTCCTCTGAACATCCTCCTTGTGTTCCAAATGTTTCCTAATTCCTCTCATAAATGTGTCTGTTTTGTCTTCCATTTCCTAGAGCATTGGTTCTCTGCAACTGATCTGGCATAACAAACAGCTGAGTGGGGGGTAGAGTGAAGATGACAGAGTAAAAGCAGGAGAATTTGCTTTAGGTTCTGTTCTAACCACCTCTAATACCTGTAAAAAATGACTAAATATAGAACACAGCATTCTCCTCTCTGGAAGTAGTGTTCTACCATAGCAAGGGGCTCAAAAGTCAAGTAATTGGCTGTCAATATGAGCAAACAGAGGAAACATTATTAATCTATAGAATCATATTTTGGTAACAAAGATGATCAAAACATAGAATCAGAAGACAACAAAGTCAAAATTCCTGCATCAAAAGCCTCCAAGAAAAATATGAACTGGTTGCAGGCCATGGAGGAGCTCAGGAAGATTTTGAAAATCAAGTATGAGAAGTAGAGGAAAAATTGGGAAGAGAAATGAGCATGATGCAAGAAAATCATGAAAAGGGAGTCAACAGCCTGCTAAAGGAGACCCCCCCCAAACACCAAAGAAAATAATATCTTTAAAAATAGACTAACTCAAATGGCAAAAGAGGCCCAAAAAGCCAATGAGGAAAAGATTGCCTTAAAAAAAAAAGCAGAATTGGCCAGGAAAAGAAATTTCAAAAACTCACTGAAGAGAATAATTACTTCAAAATTTGACTGGAGCAAATTGGAGATAATAACTTTATGAGAAATCAATATACTATAAAACAGATGCAAACAAATGAAAAAAATAGAAGGCAATGTGAAATATCTTATTGGGAAAACCACTGACCTTGAAAATAGGTGCAGGAGACAGAATTTAAAATTTATTGGACTACTTGAAAGTCATGATCAAAAAAAGAGCCTAGACCTTGTCTTTCAAGAAATTGTCAAGGAAAATCGCCCTGATATTATAGAACCAGAGGGCAAAATACAAATGGAGAGAATTCACCAATTGCTTCTTGAAAAAAGATCCCCCAAAGAAAAATTCCAGTAGTATTATAGCCAAATTCTAGAGTTCTCAGGTCAAGGAGAAAATAATACAAGCAGTCAGGAAGAAACAATTTGAGTATTGTGTTTGTTTGGGTTGTTTTTTGCTTTTTTGGGGGGCCAATTGGGGGTAAGTGACTTGCCCAAGGTCATATGTCTAGTAAGTGTTAACTCTGAAGTGATTCTTTAATTATTGGAATTTCAAGCAGGAGGCTAGGGAAAATAACTGAGGGGGGGTATAAAGTAACCCTTTGAGTTACTCTATATCAGAGGCCACTTACTTTTCCTGCATCTTATTTTTCTTTACATTTTTGTAAATGATTTGCTGATACACAGTTCAATTCTTAATGAAAAATAACTCATGTCTAGCAAACGGAACCAATTTTAAAAGGAATCACTCATAGTGATTTAGTAGATTGTCAGGTTTATGTTTAATAAATAACAAAACAGAAATTAGGAGTGTGTCAAAATACATTAGCACCCACACATAAATAAAAATGATTTTATTAGAACTGGTAAATTGTACTTAGTTAATTCACACTGTCATGCATGACACTTTGTTCTGTATCCTGTGGCTTTTCCACTCTCTCACTGTTAATTCAGCAAGACAAACATACTAGGTAACTGATATACTAGGAATGCAGTTGTGAGTAAATAAATCTTGTTTTTCAGTGTTTTATTTAGTGACATTTGGCTCTTCTTTCCTTGATGCATTAGGGCATGGTTTAGTGGAAATGTTCTTTCTCTCTAGACCAAGTGTGGAAAACAAATGATGCCCCCCCCCAAATTGTTTGACCAGCATAAGGACCCAAAGGAAAGAGGAGCTAACCTTTTGCTGGTACCTCTCACCTTTTCAGTTGTTTTGGGAGAGGAAGTTGTCCGTGTATATGTATTTAAAGAATTAACTTGAAGTATAATTCAGAGTACAATATGATTTCTTGGCCTTGTCAAGAACACTAGGGTCTCAAATCAGTCAAGAAATGTGTACCAATAGCATACCCAGAACTGTGCTACTCCATGCAAAGGATTCTAAGAAATAAAATAAATAAGAACATTATGCTCTATATGGGACAATAGACTATCACATGAAGTAAGAAGAGAAATATACAGAACAGTATAGTAATAAAGGGTAAATTGTGTCAAATAGATTTTATATGAGAATTTCAGAAATATGGGTTAGAGTTCTTAGGGAATGCTTCTTGAGGGAAGTGTGATTTTTAAGGAGATACCACAGATAGTCTTCTCTTAAATTAGAAGCAATACTTTACTTTGGGAGCAGTTTGGGTATCATGGTGAGTAGAGCTCTAGACTTGGAGGACTTTGTTCAAATCTGGCCTCAGATACTTACTATCTGTGTGACCCTGGGCAAGACATTTAACATATCTCAGTTTCCTCATCTGGAAATGGAAATAATATCACTCTCTTCCCAGGATTATTGTAAGGGTAAAATGAGATATTTGTACAGTGAGTTGCAAGCCATAAAGTCCTATATAAATGCTGTTTATTATTATTATTATTATTATTATTATTATTAGTATTATTGTAATTACTAAGGCATCCTTAGCCTAATAGGAGTTTAAGAGAGGCAGAGTATGTCTCCTTACCTGTGCCTCTTTTGATATCCCTAATCACTGATAAGTCCTCTTCCCTCAATCCTGGGTACATTGCTTTCATAATTGTATGTTTGGGCTTTCAAAATATTCTCTTAGGGCAATGGGGAAGTCTCAGAAAAAGCCCCTTATTAAAAGAGAAATTTGATGTTATTTCTGAAAGCCCCTCAAATCACTGACTCATCTCAGACAAGACATTGTCCCCTTGTGTGACACGTGGTATTATTTGGAATACTGTGTCCTTGAGACATCAGATACTTAAGGAATGATTCATTAGTCACATATATTCTCTTCCTACTTCTTCCCTTCTAGTTAATGTCTCAGGAAGAGCATGTAGATATTCGGCCATGGCCAGAGATTTTTTTTCCATTGGAAACCCAGAAAATATAGCAGCCTACTTCTTATGCTTCTGAACCTAAACTGATTCTAATTCTCACTTTGTATATAGGTTGTCAGAAATGACGTAAAATAACCAAGTCAGCTAGACTAATACCATTTATTGGCACTGATAGAAACTATTCCTTTTCCTTAAACACACCTGGTAATATACACTTTTGGAATGGCTTGCATTTATTTTGAATTTGTACTTGATTGTTTATTTGAGATGATGGTGATGTATTCTGGGATCTATTTGTAATCTATTGTACTTATGCCCCATAAATGGAAACTATAACCCAGACCCTTAATGTGACAACTTGTTATGTTTGTGGGGAACCAAAGCTTGCTTGGTGGCTGTTGTTCCTGTCACCTTGTTAGCTGTAGGGAAGCCCCCATTGTCATGTCTCTTCAACCTTTGACTTTGTGATTGTGTTTCTGTCAAGGATTTGACAACTCTCATAAAATGAAAGTGAGCAATGTTGTGCCTAAACCCAAATCCTAGGTCACCTGCCCACCACTTGATTCGTGGCCCACCTTGTGCTCCACCATTAAGCCCCTCTTTATTTCTGTCTTTGTCTCTGTCTCTGTCCTATATCCTGTCATAGCTTGGAACAGCTGTAAGGCACGATTGGGCATTGCTCAGGGCAAAGTTCCCTATTATATATATATATATTCCCCCTTGAATCATTATGAATGTATAAAGTACAGCTCAGGGTTATGGCGCAGCATAGAGACCTTGTCCTATTCCGTTAACCAAACAGGGTCCCCACACCCTCTGCCTGGAACATGACCCTAGCTTGTCCTGGGACTTTCAAGTTCCCCCATACCCCATGACCTGCTACCCTGCTCTGGAAAGAGCTGACTGCTCCTGTTCTTCCAAGGGACAGCTGAGTCACAGGAGGTTGCACCCCTGTACCCTCACACCATACTTCAAAATTAGCCCTGAACTATAGGTCTAATCAATGACTGTTCTTTTTGCTTCTGTTGTCATGGCTTCTGCTTTTGTGGTTTTGACCTATAAAATCAATTCTGTAAGGCCCAAAGGGGACTGCCTGATTTGAGTGTACACTCCAGGTAGTTGCGTGCTTGATCAATAAATCCACACCTAAATTTATCTTGAACCCAGGTCTCGGCTCGCTCTTATTTTCTGCACAACAGTTCAATGCAGGTCAGCTAAGAGAACTTAACTGCTTTCTCCCTCCCCTCCTATGCTCTCTCCTTCCCCATTGCTGAAGCAGCCAACCACTGTCACCTTCAACACAACCATTAGTAAACTATACTGCCTCCTTAGTTCCAAGGCCTTCACTGTTATATCTCACCATGCCCAGTCAATGTCTTCTAGACAGAGTTTTTCATCCAGCCTCTTCTATAAAATTTCTCCATTAGTTGTGAACTGATACAACCATTCTGGAGAGCAATTTGTAACTATGCCCAAAGGACTATTAAAAAGAACCTTACCTATCAGAAAATCACATAGTACTTTGTTTACATCTCTTTTTTTTCTTTTTCTTTTTTTCTTTTTAAAGGGCAATTGGGGTTAAGTGACTTGCCCTTGCTTACAGAGTCAAGTACAGAAATATGTAGGGTAGGCATACCCTTTGACCCAGCAATACCACTTCTAGGACTGTATCCCAAAGAGATCATACAAATGGGAAAAGGACCCATATACACAAAAATAGTCATAGCAGCACTTTTTGTGGTGGCAAAGAGCTGGAAATCAAGGGGATGCCCATCAAATGGGGAATAGCTAAACAAGTTGTGTTATATGAATATAATGGAATATTATTGTGCTACAAGAAATGATGAGCATATGAATGTCAGAATAACTTGGAAAGACTTATATGAACTGATGCTGAGTGAGGGGAGCAGAAACAGGAGATCACTGTACATAATTACAGACACATTATATCTATGATCACTAACTTTGATAGACTTGGCTCTTCTCAGCAATACAAGGTTCCAGGACAACCCCAAAAGACTCATGTTGGAGGAAGCTGTCTGTATCCAGAGAAAGAATTATGGAGCTTGAATGCAGATTGAAACAAACTATTTAGTCTCTCTTTTCTTTTTTGTTTTGTTTCTTCTGTCTCGTGGTTCATTCCATTGGCTATAATTCTTCTTTACAACATGACTAAAGTGAAAATATTTTTAATGTGAAGTCTATAGAGAACTTATATCTGATTGCATGCTGTCTTGGGTGGGGGAGGGGGAAGAAAAGGAAAGGGGAGAAAATTTGGAACTCAAAAGCTTGTGAAACTGAATGTTGTAAAGTAAAACCAAATAAATACATTTATTTAAAAAAAAACCTTCTTCATTGTATGTCCTATTCCTAAAGGGTTCTGTCATTTGCTAACTACAAAATGGTTGGAAAGTGTTTTTATTTGGATCAGCTGTGTTGATTGGCAAATGAGTTACTCTTAATTGAAAATATTTCTTAACTTTGATAAAGTGGTGGGAATTTTCAGACACCATAACTGGATTGTGGGTAGGTATATTTCTTGATATCCTTCTAATCTCAACATCTGCACAGCCACCACGTGTTAATTGTCTATTCCGTAATGACCCAACATGATTTCTGTTTTTCTTCCAAATGATCCATTTTGAGTAATCTCTTTAGCTCATCTTCAATGAATATCTCTGGCATTCATCTTTTAGCACAGGTGAACATTATTATCAGAAATACATTTATAAGAAAAGGCCAATTGTTTCTTTATTGAATGCCAAAAATGGCTGCTTAGGAACAAAACCAACAGAGAACAATCCAACAATCCTTACATGGGACAGTCTCCTATTCAAGTCGATAGGATATGTGTGAGGAAAAATGGCTGAACATCATCTTATGCTCAACCTTCTATTTGTGTCATGCTTACTTCTACCTCCACAATGTTCTCTTCTGCTATTGGGGTCTGACAGCCATTGATTGCAAGTGACCTCTCACACAGATATACCCAGGGAATGGGAAAGGTTTCAGGAGGTGTTTTCAAGGACACAGTTGTCTCTAATCTTGTGAAATAGTTGTCATTAGCTTTGGTGTATTCTACACCCAAAAGCCTAAACAGTTTGAAATAGAGCACGATGGATTAAAATTTTCACAGGAATATATCCAAGAGAAGGAAACATATAGACATACAGGCTAATCTGTCCAATTACCATTTCCACAGAGATATACTACTTTGCATTAGAAAGATATAAAAGAGTTGTTTTTTGCTTTCCTTCTTACCCTTCTTCCTCCTACCTATACAAATCCTATTCATCTTTCAAGATTATGTTTTACCTTTTCTTCAAAGCCTTACCTGACTATTCCAGTTCATGCTAATCTCCCTCTTTTATGAACTATTACATTTATAGCTAATATAAGCTTTGTTGTTTTTGTCTCTCTATTAAACTGTAAATTCCTTAAGATCAAACATTATGTCTTGTTTTCAGTCAACAAGCAGTCATTAAGCACCTTTGATATGCAAAATGCCATGATGAGTACTGGGGGAAATTGCAAGGTTTAGTTAAAACATAGTCTAACATGACTATATGACACCTTCATGCATTCTTATAAAATAAAAATAATGATCTCTTCATAAGAGAGATGTAAACAGGGCTGGCTAGGTGGTGCAGTGAGTAGAGCGCTGGCCCTGGAGTGGAAGGACTGGAGTTCAAATCTGGCCTCAGATACTTGACACACTTACTAGCTGAGTGACTTTGGGCAAGTCACTTAACCCCAATTGCCCTTTAAAAAGAAAAAAAGAAAAAGAAGAAAAAGAGAGACGTAAACAAAGTACTATGTGATTTTCTGATAGGTGAAGTTCTTTATAGATTGGATGGATAAGGGACAGTTTTGTGGAGAAGATGCCATTTGTTTGCCTTTAAGGATGATTTGGAATTCAACAGAGAAAGAAGGAAGACTATATACCTGGCACAAGCAACATCTTGAGCAGGGCATTGTGGCAGAAAAATGAGTTTGTACAATGTATAGTGTCTAGTCCAGTTTGGCTAGAGGATAGAGGACAAAAAAGGA
The DNA here is from genome assembly GCA_028646575.1 of Pseudocheirus occidentalis. Taxonomy (NCBI): domain Eukaryota; kingdom Metazoa; phylum Chordata; class Mammalia; order Diprotodontia; family Pseudocheiridae; genus Pseudocheirus; species Pseudocheirus occidentalis. Next base: position 71,764,390 of record CM053597.1, read on the forward strand.
AATAATGTAAAAGGAGTATTGAAAGGTATGGTGGGACAAGATTGTGGAGGGCCTTGAATATGAAGCTAAGGAGATGAAATTCTATATGATAGGAAATAGGGAATTATTAAAAAATTTAAGCAGAGAAGTAGTATGGTCATTATATATAAAGAAGATTACAGTCTGTTAGTGATATTAAAGATGAAGTAGAGGGAGGAGAGACTGGAGATGTGAATATTTGCTAGGACATTGCTGTAACAGTCCAAGTAGGTGGCAAAATGGGACTATTCTAGTGTGATAGGAGAATAATGAGACCTCTGCCACTACCTACGTGTATGCTTCTAAGCAAGGCATTTGACTTTTTGGTGATATGGATCTATAAATAGAAAAATAGGTATGGAGATGTAGATTTTAGAGATTGCTGATGCAGAGGTGATAGTTGAACCTGTAGGTACTCCTTAAATATTCTTCAATTGACTGTTAATTTCTCTATTTCCTATGAGCATCCTACTCTGAATAAGTATTTCATTTGTCTACTCATTCCCCCAGGTTTTTTATTTAAAGTGTTGCTGGGGTGACAGACTAATCTAAAATTCTAGGGGAAAAATCAATAATTTAAAACACTATCTCTGTGATTCTGTTCTTATATTTCTGTAGCATCAATAACACATTTCCATTCCCTCTAGTTGCATTCTCCCTATTTCTTTAAAAAATACTTATCTCAGCACTACCTCTCTGTAAGTAGGCATGCAGCAATAGAAGTTGCGTGCCTTCTTCCAAGTCACTAGGGCAATGGGAAAAGTTAGCCCTTTAAGTTAACCTCACCAGGCGATTTAAGCTGATTTCAAATTTAAGGTCTCACTGCACTAGATGGGGTTGGTATGGTTTCAGTTATCATGGAATCTGAATGACAATGTTATTGTCCATCATACTCTAGTAGCACATTCTGCATTCCTCAAAGTTTGAAACTTTGAAGGCAAGGGAGAGGTGCTACTCTCTTCAGGCTTCAGAAAAAAAAGCACACCATCTAAATTCATTTTCTGGACATTCAAACAGTCCTCTATAACCTGATCATTACCTACTCAGCCTTATATCCCATCTTTCACTATTTCCTACATGACCTCTCTGCCCCAGTCATACAATTTACTATCCCTTGAACACAACTTGTACATTTCTTTGCATTTAATAATGCCATTATTCCTCTTCACTGCCACCATCTGTGCTGGTGCCCTCCTCCTTCTTTTACATCTCCAATCCTACTTGTTTTTCAGACTTTAATTAAAATTGCAACTTCTATGTGAGTTCTTCTCTAGCTACTCAAGCCCATAGTGATCTTTCCTCCCATTTAACTCCTAGAGCAATTGTTTCTAGCTCTCATTTAATGTCTATGTTGCTGTTTAACTTTTGAGGAATCTAGTTTTTATCTCTGCAACTGGGCAGTAAATTCTGTAAGGTTTAACCCACCTCAATGCCTGGTACAGTATCCTTGAATATGATATAGACAACACTACTATGAATGCTTTCAGTTTCATCTTTAGAATGTAGATGAAAAGGAGGTAAGAAGTAGAAAAAGTCAGAATGAATAGCAGTACTTTTTGCTTTAGTAAAAAAGATTGGCCTTCAATTGCAGAATTGCTGAAGGTATTGTGGGATATTTATGCTAGGGAACATGCCTGATCTGTAAGAAATGACCAATATGAAGCAAAACTTTGAAAGACTTATGTAAATATATCCATATAGAAGAAAACAGAAGCAGGAGAAGAACATACACAACTATAGTCATGTAAATGAAAATTGATACTGAAAATAATGAAACTCATTACTTGTAGTAACCAATTTTGGTCCCAAGAAATGATAATGAAACACACCTCCCTTCACAGAGAGAGATGGAGGACAAAGGAAGGGATTGTTGCATGTGCTTTCAGAACTGAGTTTTAGCTTTGTTTTACTCTTTTTCTTTGTTACAAGGTAGGGTTCATCACGGCATTATGAAATTTGGAAAATAAATGATGTAACAAGCAGAAGTAAATTAATAAAATAAGAGGGCATTAAGAAGTCATGTTTTATAGGTCAGTAGTGACATGTTCTAGACTAGTAGTTCAGGTTTGAGATTAGAAGGAAATTAAATACTCAGGGAACATTAATGAAAAGGTTCTCTTAACCAAGCATGAAAAGAATGTAGCAACTTAGTTTGAGGAGATACAGCATCAGCTTAATCTTCATATAGGAATATATCTGATCAGCAGAGAAGGTTTTAGTGACTTGAATGACCATAGGTCTGAAGGGTATTGACTCCTCATGGGGAATGACCTTTTTATGGTCTTCCCTAACCAGGAAATTGGTCAAGGGCTTAAGGTGTTGGGAATTAATATTTTTGGTGGAAAAAAAAATCTCGCCTGACTTATATAACAGAGAACCTGGTAGATATTTCTTCTACCACAGTATGCTAAGACAAAATGCTTTCTCAGATAGTGTTGTTGCTAATTTCAGATAGTCACAGAACTATATACCTATTATGATAGGCACTCAATAAAGACTTGTCAATTGACTGATGGATTTTTTATGAGGAGGTAACCCCCAAATGCTAGAGTTGGACAGGACTTTAGAAATTATCTAGTCAATTGCTTCATTTTACAGATGAGGAACCTGAATTGGAGCTTTCTGGTTGAGTTTTGGGATGACAGTTAATCTCTCTTAGCTTATAGATATTTCTACTGAAATGGGTAAACAGGTATTTTCCCCTCTTGCTTGACAAGCTGTCAGAAAACATAATTCCAGTGCTGTATAGTCAAGCCCCATTATCATTGCTCTTGCTGTTATATTGATTTGCATTTATCTTAGCATCTAATCATGCCCTTGGAAACGAAAATACATAGCAAATGCCTAGTAATACACAGTTAGCCTCTGAGGCAGGTGCATGTCCCATCCCCTAAGCCCATTTTCTCCCACACTCATTTTTAAGTTCAACTGGCATTGCTTTGAAAATATGATGCTAGAAAAACCAGATGTATTTGTTGGAATCAACAAAGTAAAGCTCATCATCTGATGTGTTAGCTGAAACTGCAGCACTTTCTGGTCCAGGCAATGAAGCATGATGGCAAAAATACATAGAGGTTTCTGGCATAGGCATCAGGGCTGGAGATAATACCTTCATACAAGTTTTTATTTTCCCTATATTTTTAGGCTTATGGAGAGACTTTTTTTGGTGGGGGGGAGATAGAGAGGCTATTGGGATACTGTAACACAAAATTTCATCATGTGGGCAACTGCCTTATCTAGTCCAACTTTGGGCTAGTTCTATGCTTCACAGCTAATAAAGAGAAATCTACTTTCTCAACTTCATTCCTCCCTTCCATAATTTTCTCACTAAACTGTCTCCTGACTGACCAACTAGTCCTGCTCTATATCATGTTATTCCCTACCCCCTTCTTTCATATCACCATCCATCTACTACTTTCTGGGGAAAGGCATAATAGTTCTTTTTTATTCTTATAGAGAAATGGGTAACTGAGGGATGCTTTGGCTTAGGCTTTCATGGTTAAGGTCATATCTACATGAATACCTAAAGGTTAAGTTATGTATTTATAAGACACCTTCAAGATTGGTCTTTAGTGTTCTATGTCTCCACTCATGAGGAGTTATGAGCAAGGGATTTGATCAGATTCCATGGAGGGGATTTTCTGCTTTCTGTTTACACATCAAGCTCAGAAGCTATGGAGGCTCTATTCTTATGGATTTCCATCAACATTGTTCTTCTCCTTGCCATTCAAACACAAGTACAGAGCTCTAAGCTTAGCACAGCATGAAATTTATCTCATGTCTAATCCTAGGTATTTTAGTAGACTAGCTGATCCATAGGCCATTCAAATCAGAAGGGCTCTAGAGAATATATAACCCTGCATCTTGCCCAAAAAATCCAGTGACTGAATAGAGACTAGGACCTATCTTCTGACGCCAAGTAACAATTTTTGTTGTTCTTATTGAAACAATACTAGTAACTCATTTTGACCATTTGGTCATGACTTATCAAGGAAATGCGCTAATTTCAACCATACCCTTGTGGCTGTCATTTGATAGCATGGCAATAGAAAGAATATGGTGCTGGGAGGTATGAGTCTTGGGTTCTAGCCCAATTTTGTCACTACCTATTGTGTTACTATGTTTAAGTTACCCAGCTTCTCTAAATCCAATCCATTAAGGATAACAATTTCTTTTGTTACAATATCCTTGCATCAAAATGTAAGGATCAAATAAGAACTAAGATTATGTATATATTTAAATTCTTTGAAAATTGCAAAATGCCTTGTAATTATTACAGTTATTAATAGTTTTAACATATTTGTGCACATCACTTCATGAAAAAAACATACAGGATTTAGTGGAATGAAAGTTGAGTATACATTAGCAATATGATGTGACTGGTGCCATCTTAGGCTACATTAATAGAAGGGTTCATTTCTGATTGCCACTTTTATTTTTTTATATTTATTTTTAGTTTTCAACATTCATTTCCCAAAGATTTTTGAGTTAAATATTGTCTTCCCATCTCTCCCCTACCCTCACCCCAAGATAGCAAGCGTACTGAATACCTCTTCCCCCAATCTTCCCTCTCTTATATCCCTCCTCATTCTCCTCCCTCACCTTCTTGTAGGGCAAAATGTGTTTCTATACCACATTACCTGTATATCTTATTTTCTGGTTGTATGTAAAAAACATTTTTTTAACAATTGTTTTGATTACCACTTTTTAAGAGGGATTTTACAAACTGAAATGTATACATAGTAATAGGTGACTACAATGGTGAGGGGACTTAACACGTTTTAGAGTGTAGCATGATTGAAAGAACTAGGGATGTGAGGCCCAGAGGAGAGTAGATAAACCAGGACATAACAAATGCTACCAAATGCCTGAAAGGATGCTACAGCAGAGGAATTAGTGATATTCTGTGCAGATGCAGAGGGCAAACTTAATAACAACAGACTGAAGCTTCCAGAAGACTAAGGCTGAAGCATGTGTCCCATCTTGTCAGAGGGATGATGCATTTTGCAGGTATAGAATGAGGTTTATGTTTTCAGATGCGACCAGTAAGCAACACAGATTTGTTGACTCTACTTGTGTGTTACAAGGAACAACTTTTATTTGTAGAGGGAGAAGTTTTGTGGGGGAGAGTAGTGATAGAAAATAATGTCAATTAAACATTGAAATATATTGAAAAGAGTAAAAGAAAGTTCATAAAGGGACAGAAAGAAAGCCAGTTTTGGTACTATGTAGAATTCAATGCATACTTTAAAAAGTTGGATAGAATAGCTTCATGATTTTATATTCAATCCTCTTTTTCTATATTTCTTCCCATGTAGAAATATTTATGTTTCTTGGTAATATGAAGTCCATAATAAAACCTTATTTTACATAAATGAATATGATTTTTAACCCTTTGCACTCCGCTGTCCCCTCTCAGGGGACATCGGAATTCTAGCATATCACTCGGATGTCCCCTCTCAAGGACTAAAACAGTTGCATACAGAAAGAATAATACTACGCTTCTTGCATGGAAAGATAAATGAATTATTACCATGCTCACCAATTATTATAACACAAACCTACAATCTACCCAGAGAACATTACGTGGTGGACATATCGTAACAGTCAGTAAGCCTGAAATGGTGTCAGAATATATGGCAAATATGGGTGGTGTGGATCGTGCGGATCAATACGCTTCGACATATTGTTTCCTCCGTAAATTGGGACAAAGAAAACGGGACTGCATTGTGTGTTCTAACAGGAAAACACCTGGTGGCAGGCGTCAAACCACTTATTACTGTCAAACGTGCACTAACCAGCCTGCAATGCATATTGGGGAGTGTTTCAAAACTTATCATACTGTACAAAATTATAAACAATTAAATATTGGTTTTTT
>CM053597.1:71770385-71785259 GCA_028646575.1 Pseudocheirus occidentalis
GACAAGTCCCAAAGAAAAATAAACTGTCTTGTGAGGTAATGAGTTTCTGGTCACCAGAGATATCCAAACAGAGTTTGGATAGTCAATTGTCAAGGCCTATATTGAGGAGATTCATGTATCAGGCAGAAGATGAAACTCACTGGCCTCTAAGATCCTTCTAACTCTGAGGTTCTATTATCCTACTTTCTCTCTTATTCTAATGGCTAGTTAAGGTCTTCCTTTATTGCATATTGGCTAATTAGGTATATTTAAATTTAAACTTTATAAGGGATATTTGTGCTGGCATTTATCTTTAAATAATACATTGAATATCATCAAATCATATCAACTTTGGGAAGTATTGACTCAGTGCCCTTTAGAGGTATAACTCCAAAGCAGCTAATTGACAACTATCATAGTGGACTTCTGATGCTATTTCCTACTCCAGTCCTGACAGCAACGACCAAACAGCATGTCTTACAAGGCCATTATTATTCATCCAAATACCAATAAAGTTCTTGTTCAATGTGATTTATTTATCATATTGATCCAAAATCCCAAAGCCAAAAGCAAATTAAATGAGTGGTTGGCTGGGGTTACCATGAAAATGCAATACCAATAAAAATCAGATTGTTATCTTCTGCATACTTGAAGGATTAATTGGGAACCCTTTTCGTTCTGCCTTCAATTTAATGTGTTAAGCAGATGCTTTGGGAAATCATGGCTTCTGTGTAGTGTGGAATTTATCACAAGCTATCTCTGTAGAGGCAAAGTATCTAATTAGCAATATTGGTAGTTAAAAAAATAGGATCAGTGCATTGATACCACCTCCAAAATACCTAATGAAAACTTATTTCTACCTATTTCACATTTTCTTAGACCCTTGTGATATATAAGCTGCAACCTAGAAATTAATCTTCTACAAACAATGTCATTTCAATTGGCAATATGCTTTTGCTTAGATGATATTTTATGGAGAAATGTTTTACTGATATGATGAGTGGCAGATGTCTTGTGGAAAATGACTCCTATGTAGAGACTTATGGGGATTTAGAACACATTTTACAAATGTAGAAACTGAGGCCTGCAGAGATTAAGTGACTTGCTTAAAGACAAATATATAGTTAGGCCAAAATTTGAACTTTGGTCCTCTGAGTCTAAGTATGTTTTCCACTCTACCACAACTCATAGTTAAGAGAGATTTTAAAAATAAAGCCTCTGAAAGATATTTTTGGTTAAATTTTTATCTTTTTGTATGGCATCCTTGCTGTCTTAAGTAGATTGTGAGATAGACAATCTACTTATGACAGCAAGGATGAGAATAATTATTTTCTCCTATTTCCTCCTTTCTTCCTTTCCCCTTAGCAAAATTTTGGAGGAAGGACAGCTTGTTTTTTCTACTTCCTCTTGGCTCCTCTGCTATGGTTATTCCTCTACCTCATACCTCATGTATCCAATGTTCTCACCTATCCAAAGTCTCTTCCTTGTGGTGCCACACCTACTTTAACTCTATCTTGTAGTTCTCCCATCTTCAAAAGACATTGCTCTAATTTCTTCTCCCTCTAGCCAAAATCAGTGATATGTCAGAAGGAGAATCAGGGATAAAAGTCATTAACTCCAAAGCACAATGACTTCATTTTTGCATATTTTAAAGGTTGTTGATTAACCTAAATGAATATCATATTAAGTTTCCTAAACTTAATGCTTCCTAAACTAGAATAAGGAGAACAGTAAGATCTGTGTTTCCAGAGTTCTGACTTAAGGCAGAGATGGTAAATAGCTAGTTCTCAAATTAGATTAAAATGCAATTGGTAAATATTTAACAAAATAAATAAAAAGACAATAGAACAAGGCTCATGTTAATATGTGGTTTTCTAAGTCAGTATGTGACCTGTGGGAACCTTATTATAGTTGAAATCACTGACTTGAGGGAAATCCTGATGGGTGGATGGAAGGAACATCCTTGGGACAGTGAAGATTTTTGAGTCTTTTTGAGATTCTGAGATATGCTTTCACTAGCCTTTTAAAGTCAGCATGAGAACATTGTGGAGGAAAAAGAGGTATACCTTGAATATATTGTGGATTAGGTTCTAGACCATCACAGTAAAATGAATATCACAATAAAGCAAGTCACATTTTTTTTTGTTTTCTACTGTACATAATAATGTTTATACTCTAGACTATTAAGTATACAGTATCATGTCTAAAAATGTATATACTTAATTAAGATACTTTATTGCTAAACATACTAACTCTCATTTGAGCCTTCAGTGAATTTGTAATCTTTTTTGCTGGTGGACAATCTTTCTTTGATGATGATGGCTGCTGACTGCTCAGAGTGGTAGTTGCTAAAGGTTGGGGCAATCATGGCAGTTTCTTTGACTAAAACATAGTGAAGTTCATGGCATCGATTGACTCTTCCTTTTGCAAATGATTTCTCTGTAGCATTTTACCCACAGTAGAACTTCTTTCAAAATAGGAGTCAATCCTCTTAAAACCCACCGTTGCTTTATCTGTTGAATATCTATTCTCCCTTTAAAGCCCAACTTAAATTTCGTTTCCTCCATGATGCCTTCCATGATAATTCTTTCCCATGACTTAACATAGTTCTTAATTTTGCAGAGTTATAATGCGTAATGTGGTATAATTATCTGTCTTTATGTTTCACCTGCTTTTAGGAATATAAAAACCATGGTCACTGGGACCATATCTTAGTTAAACTTTTTATCTCCTCCAGAGCCTAGTTTAGAGCTCTAAGTAGAGTAGACAATAAATATTTGTTGAATGAATAAATGAAAAAACTGGAGGCTTTCTTAGGTACAAATCACTGATCTAAGCAATGGAGAAGATACAGAGATGAGTAAGCTATTTTTCCTACCTTCAAGGAAAGTACAGTTATTGAGGGTGTATGTGTGTGTGGGGGGGGGGTAGAGATAAGACTCGTAAACTATAGTTAAAAATTTAACTTATAGCCTGAACAAATTTACCTCTTAGTGCCAACCCTTCTTATTTATCTTTATGTGCTGTGCCCTAAGGTCCACTGGGCCTTTCCATCTAACTTGTAGATAAAACCTCTTTCTACTTAATCTTCCCTATGAAATAGAATATGAGTTCCTTCAAAGTCAGGACTGTTTTTACCTTTCTGTTGTTAGCCAATAGCTTAGTGAATAGACCTCTGGAGTGAGAATTATGAAGATTTGAGTTCAAATCTTGTCTTAGACACTAGCTTTGTGATTCTGGACAAGTCATTTAACTTCTTAGCCTCAGTTTCTCCATCCGTAAAATGGAGATAATAATAATACCTATCCAACATGATTATTGTGAGAATCAAATGAGTAAGCATGTAAAGCACTATGTATACCTTATAGCATTTTATAAATGCTATTTTCTATTATTGTTATAAATATTACTATTATTTTTAGTAGTAATCATAGTAGTATCATTATTAGTATCCTCAGCACTTGGCATAGTGCTTTGCATATAGTAAGCACTTAAAAAATTCATTTGTTCATTCATTCGTTTGGAGCAGGTCAAATTGCAACCCAATTTATTTCTATGTTCCAACTCCACTTTCTTTAAAAGTATCAGTTTCTTATTTCTATGGAAAGTGGAGAAGGCCCCGTCATGTTGTCTAATAGCCGCCCTAAAGGCATCTAGCCCCACCTCTCTCTCCTTCTTTATTCAAAGCTTTGGGGTAATGGAAAGGAATGTAATTTGAAAAAAATCATCTTTCAAGTACATAAAAAAGATCATGTATGAAGAGAGAGGAAGAGAAATGGAACACTGACTGAACCTGAGTGCTTCAAAGAGGCTTAAGAGGAATGAAAGGATGGAGCAATAAAATGTTTACAGCCTTGTAGGAATAGTTGAATATTTCCTGTTTTGTTGTATTGAGATTTTATGAGCCAAAACATGGGACTTTTAAAGCTTATTTGCTTTGCTCTTCACTTGGTTTAATTAAGTTTGGACTTGAGGCTCGAAGTTCTCAAAAACTAGAAGATTTAAAAAACATAACAAAGAACTTGCCACATGGTTGTGGAGAGAGATCATCTATATAGATGCTGAACCTTCTGCACATTGTCCTAAGGTTTGGATCTAACTTACTCTTTTTAAGCACTGAAATGGATGAAAATTACCATGAGAAAGGAAAGTGAAATGGAAAAATACTATTGAAAATGTATTTTATTTGAACAAAATGAAAGGACCCAGACTTCTAGTGCCAAGATGGTGGACTGAGGAAGCTACCCTCTGAAGCCCTCCCATATTCCACTCCAACAACTAGAAAACCACTTCAGAATTGATCTAGGAGCAGGGTGAGAAGCTAACTAGCTTGGTAGGAAAGGTCTGTCTCACTGAGATAGGAGAGAGGTAAAGTCCAAGAGCCGCAACAGCAGAAGCATCAACCAGCCTCATAGCAAGGGGCTTGCAGCAAGGCTCCAAGCCTTGGGAAATTGAACAGTGAAGCCCCCACACTTCTGCAAGCCAGCAGCCCACTAGGCAATTGAGCAGTCTGTGCAGTGCAGCAAAGCCCACCCCAGCAACCTCACCCTTAGCAGAAGCCAGCAGCAAGGCTTTGACTCCATTGCTAACCAGCAGTGAAGCCCCACTCCAGGGCAGGCCAACAGTGAGATCTCATCCCTAGGACTTACCAGCAGAGAGACCCTGTTCCACAGCAACACAGTAGTAGGGTCCCATGCCTGGAGCAGGCCAGCAGCTAAATTTGACACCCAGGGAGGCCAGCCCAGTGCAAGCCAGGGGGAAGTCTAGTCTCTAGAGAAAGCAATTAGTTAAGCCCTGAAGCCCAGTGAAAGCTAGCAGTAAGACCCAAAGCCCCAGCACAAAAAATCTGGGACAACATAGAACCAGAGCTCAGCTCTCACAGAAAAACACCAAGTCACAAAAAAGCAGAAAAAAATGAGCAAAAAAGGAGACTGATTATAGAAAATTACTATTGTGATATGGAGGGTCATGGCATAAACTTAGAAGAGAACAATAACGTCAAAATCATTACATGTGAATCTCAAAGAACAATGAACTCAGGCCCCATAAAAATTACTGAAAGGGCTTAAAAAGGAGTTTAAAAAGCAAACTAGAAAAGTAGAAGAAAACTTGGGAAAAGATGAGAGCAATGGAAGAGAATCGTGAAAAAAGAGTCAAGAGCATGGGAAAAGATATAGAAAAATTTACTGAGGGAAACAGCTCTCTTTAAAAAATAGAATTTGTGGCAATCAGGTATAGAAATCCATCTTGATCCTGCCCTACAAGAAAGCGAGGGGAAGTATGAGGGGGGATATAATGGAGGGAAAACTGGGGGAAGGGGTATTCAGTATGCTTGCCATCTTGGGGTGGGGGTAGGAGAGAAATGCGAAGAAAATCTGTAACTCAAAATCTTTGGGAAATGAATGTTGAAAACTAAAAATGAATGTAAAAAATAGAATTGGCTAGATGGAAAAAAGAAGTACAAAAGCTCATTGAAAAAAATAATTCCTTAAAAAATGGAATTGAATAGGTGGAAACTAAGGACTCCCCAAGACATCAAAATGTGATAAAACAAAATCAAAAAAGTTTAAAAAAAAGACAACATGAAATTTCTCATTGGAAAAACAACTGACCTAGAAAATAGCTTTAGGAGAGATAATATAAGCACTACCTACTTGAAAGTCATAAAAAAAGCCTGGACAATAATTTTCAAGAAATTATAGAAGAAAACTGCCCTGATATATTAGAACCAGGGGGCAAAATAGAAGTTGAAAGAATCCATTGATCACCTGAATGTGATCCCAAGATGAAAACTCTCAGGAAAATCATAGCCAAGTTTCAGAGTTCACAGATAAAGGACAAAATATTGTAAGCAAGCAAAAAGCAATAATTCAAATATCATGTAGCTGTAGTCAGGATCACACAGGATTGGGCAGCTTTCACATTTAAGAACCAGAAGGCTTGAAATGTGATGTACTGGAAGGCAAAGGAGTTAGGATTTGAATGAAGAATCACCTACAGAGCAAAATTAGATATAATCATTTGGGGGGAAAATGGCTATTTAACAAAATTGAGGACTTTCAAGCATTTCTAATTAAAAGACCAGAGTTGAATAAAAAAAAAAATTGACCTCCAAATACAAGACTCAAGGGAAACATAAACAGGTAAATAAGAAACAAGAAAGAGAAAGCAAATTCAATAAGGTAAAATGGTTTATATTTCTGGATGGCAAGATAATATTTGCAACTCAAAAACTTTATTACTATAAAAGCAATTAGAAAGGATATATGTAGACAGAGGGTATGGATCTAAGGTGACTTTGATGGGATGGTACTCCAAAAACAAAACAAAGGGGTGAGAAATAAAATTGCAGTGGAAGAAGGATGGGGAAGATTGAATGGGATAAATTATTCCACATAAAAGAGACATGAAAGAACTATTATAATGGAGGGGAAGTTGGAAGAGTGTGTATTTGTGGTGGGCAAAATTTAAACCATACTTTCATCAAAATTGTTTTAAAGGTGGAATAACATCACTCAGTTGGATGTAGAAACTAGCTTACCTATAAGGAAGTAAAAAAGCAATGGGGATAATAGAAGGGGGTGTGTTGCCTGATAAAAGGGAGAGTATATTGGCAATGGTGGTGATCAGAAGTAAAACACTTGTGAGGAGGGAAAAGGTAGAGGTAAGAAAGAGAGAGGGGGAATAAACAAGAGAAAAAATAATGGAGGGAAGTATAGTTATCATAACTATAAATGGGAATGGGATGAACTCACCCATAAAATGAAAGCAGATAGCAGAATGTGTTAAAAACCAAAATTCTACACTATGTTGTTTAGAAGAAACATATTTGAAGCAGACAGATGCACACAGGGCAAAGGCAAGGGGCTGGAACAGAATCTATTAGGCTTCAGCTGAAGCAAAGAAAGCAGGGGTAGAAATCATCATCTCAGACAAAGCAAAAGCAAAAATAGATCTAAAAGAGATAAAGAAGGAAATTGTATCTTGCTTAAAGGTAGACAATAAAGTCATATAAATAGTAAACATATATGGACCAAATGGTACAGCAGATAATTTTTTGAAGAAGTTGAATGAGTTATAGGAGGAAATAGTTTATAAAATTATACAAATCTTCCCCTCTCGGAACTAGAGAAAGTTTTTTAAATTGAATTTTGTTTATTTTTAGTTTAGAGCATTCATTTCCACAATATTTTGAGTTACAAATTTTCTCCCTCTCTGTCACTTTGTGAGTTCTTTAGTTCTAAGATTTGTTAGAGTCATATTATATAGGTATTTGAGGTGGTTATAAGGGGAGTTCATGATTCTATACTGCCATCTTGGCTCCAGCCCAGAACTATATAAATCTAACAAAAAAATAAACAAGAAAGAAGTTAAGGAGGTGTATATAATTCCAGAAAAGTTAGCTAAGATAGATCACTGGAGAAAATTGAATGGGAATAGAAAGGAATATACCTTTTTTTTTTCCTCAGCAGTGCATTGTACCTACACAAAAATTTACCAGTATCAGGATGGAACAATCTCACAATCAAATGTAGAAAAGCAGAAATAGTAAACGTCCTTTCTAGATCATAATAAAATGAAAGTGTATTCAATAATGGGCAATGCAGAGATGGAAATTAAATAATCTTATCTTTAAAAAAAGTGGGTCAAAGAACAAACCATAGAAACAATCTATAATTTTATTGAAGGAAATGACAACAATCAGACAATATACCAAATTTTGGGGATGCAGCCAAAGTGGTACTCAGTGGAAAATTTATATCTCTAATTGCTTACATCAATAAAATAGATAAAAAGCAGATCAATGAATTGGGTATGCAACAAAGAAAATAGAGAAAGAACAAATTAAAATACCCCAATTAAACACCAAATTGGAAATCCCGAAAATCAAAGGAAAGATTAATAAAATCAGAAGTAAGAAAACTATTGATCTAATAAAACTAGAAGCTGGTTTGATGAAAAAAAAACAATAAAATAGACAAACTATTGGTTGATTTGATAAAAAAAAAAGGAAAGAAGAAAACCAAATTACCAATATCTCTTGCAGAGGATGAAGAGCTAGTTAAAATCCTATAAACAAATTGACAAGATTCTTTAAAACAGAAAGAATTTGGAACTCAAATCTTTAAATAAAAATGTTTTAAAAAATAGAAACCAACTGTTTCTAGATAACTCAATAAATTTTTTTCACCCATGTTTCATGGCATGAATACTTTATTTGAAAAGAGATCAGGTAAACTGTACTCTTCTCAGCAACACACAGTTATAAGCTAACTCTACAAGTCTCAGGGTAGAAGGAGATATCTACATTCAGAGAAAGATCTAGAAAGAAGAGTTTAAATGGGCACTGAAGCAATCTACATGCTATTGTTCTTCTTCATGTTTGGTTCTCTTTCTTTTTTCCCATTGTTCACTCCATTGGTTACAACCCTTCTATACAACCAGACTAATGTCCAACATGACAATATTTGCAGATCCTATACTTGATTGCATGCTGCCATGGTGGGAAGGGGGGTGGGTGGAGAGAGGGGAGAAAAATTGAAACTCAAGGGATTGTGGAGCTGAATCTTGTAAGCTAAAACTAAATAAACAAAAATTAAAAAAAAAGTTTAACAACTGATAACATTTTGGTAAAATTTTGGATTTCTATGTTTGTAATGCAAAATTAAATCGCTTGACAGATAATTTACTAAAGTGAAAAAATACAGAAAATAAAGATAATTTGTATAAAAAAAGAAAAGAGATCAGGAAAGTCATTTCCCCCTTAAAGGGCAAGGGAAGAAACATCAATCCATAAGGCAAGAAATAGTTTGTTGTTTTTTTAGTCATACAGTCATATCTCTTCATCATGGACATTAGTATGCCAGGGTCTTCTATCCTCCACTACCTCTCAAAGTCTGTCCATTTCATGTTTGTTGTTTCCATGACACTATCTATCCATCATTCTCTCCTGTCCTCTTTTTGCTTCAATTTTTTCCAACATAAGGGTGCTTTCTAGTGAGTCCTTTCTTCTCATTACGTGGTCCATATTTTTAAGCTTCCGCTTCAGTATTTTACTTTCCAGTCAATAGTCTGAATTAATTTCTTTAAATATTGACTTGCTGTAGAAGAGACTGTCAAAAGTATTCTCTGGCACCACAATTCCAAAGAATTGATTCTGCAATGCTCAACTTTCCTTATAGTCAAAGTCTTACACTCATATATTGCTACTGGAAAAACCATGCCTTTGACTATCTGAACCTTTGTTCAAAAGGCAATATCCTGCTTTTTAGCATTATGTCCAGATTTCCCTCAGCATTTCTTCTAAGGAGCAATTATCTTTTAATTCCATGGCTGTAGTCACCATCTGCAGTGATCTTTGAGCCCAAGAATATAAAATGTGACACTACTTCCATTTCTTCCCCCTCTATTTTATAGAAGTAATAAGATTAGTTGCCAAGATCTTAGTTTTTTTTGATGCTAAGCTTCCAGAAAGCTTTTATATACTGTCTTCTTTCACCCTCATCAAGAGGTTTCTTAGTTCTTCTTCACTTTTTGCCATCAGAGTAGTATCATCAGCATATCTGAGATTGTTGATAGTTCTCCTGGCAACCTTAATTCTGGCTTTTGATCCATCCAGTATGACATTTCACAAGATGTACTCTGCACATAAGTTAAGGTGACAATATATAGTCTTGTCATACTCCTTTTCCAATCTCAAACCAATCAATTGTTCCATGTTCCATTTTAATTGTTGCTTTAAAAAAAAGATTTTATTTTTGTATTTATTTAGTAATTTATTTTTACCCAGTTACATATAAAAACAATTTTAAACAAGTTTTTAAAACTTTGATTTCCAAATTCTTTCCCTTCCTGCATCTCCTCCCCACCCCCATTGAGAAGACAAGTAATTCCGTATAGATTATAAATATGTAGTCATGCAAAACATGTCAATAATAATCATGTTGTTAAAGAAAACAAAGACAAAAAAACCTCTGGAAAAATAAAGTAAAAAAAATGTGCACTTCATTCTGTATTCAGACACCATCACTTCTTTCTCTGGATAGCTTTTTTCATTATGAGTACTTCAGAGTTGTCTTGGATTGTTGTATTGTGAGAACAGCTAAGTCGTTTACATCTGAATCATCCTACAATATTACTGTTACTTCGTACACAGCACCTTCCACTGTGCATCAGTCCATGTGAGTTTTTCCAGGTTTTTCTGAGAGCATCCTGATCATCATTTCTTATAGTATAATAGTATTCCATCATAATTACACTCAACAACTTGTCCATCCATTCCATAATTGGTGAGTATCCATTCAATTTCTAATTCTTTACCCTGCCCCCAGAAAAGGACTCTTATAAATATTTTTGTACATATAGGCCATTTTCCTTTTTTAAAAATCTCTTTTGGGATAGAGCTCTAGTAATGGTATTGCTAGGTCAAAGGGTATGCATGGTTTTATAACCCTTTGGGCATAATTTTAAATCACTTTACAGAATGGTTGAATCAGTTCACAACTCTGCCAACAATGCATTAATGTCTCATTTTCCCCACATACTCTCCAACATTTGTCATTTATCTTTTCTATTCTATTAGACAATCTAATAGGTATGAAGGTTATAATATTCCTGGTAGTTTTTATTTTGGGATCTATTTCAATTTCTATTTTACCTTCTGGTTCTAGAATATCAGGGAAGTTTTCCTTGATAATTTTTTGAAAGATGATGTCCAGGCTCTTTTTTTTTAACATTGCTTTCAGGTAGTCTATTAATTTTTAAATTCTCTCTCCTAGATTTATTTTCCAGGGCAGTTGTTTTTTCTAATATGATATTTCACATTGTATTTTCATTCTTTTGGTTTTGTTTTTATTGTTCATTCTTTCTTGATTTCTCATGGAATCATTAGCTTCCATTTGCTCCATTCCAATTTTTAAGGATTTATTTTCTTCAGTGAGCTTTTGTAGCCCCTTTTCCATTTGACCAAGTCTGCTTTTTAAGGCATTCTTCTTTTCATTGACTTTTTGGACCTCTTTTGCCATTTGGCCTAATCTGTTTTTTAAGGTGTTATTTTCTTTAGTATATTTTTGTGTCTCCTTTACCAAGTTGTTGATTCTTTTCTCATGTTTTTCTTGTATCACTCTCATTTCTCTTCTCAATTTTTCCTCTACCTCTCTTACTTAATTTTTAAAATTCTTTTTGAACTTTTCCATGGCCTGTGACCAATTCATATTTTTCTTGAAGGTGAGAGCTTTGATTTTATTAACTTCTGAGTGTGTGTTTTGATTTCTCTTGCTACCATGATAGCTTTCTATAGTCAGAGTTTGTTTCCTTTGTTTACTTCTTTTCCCAGCCTGTTAGTTGACTTTTAACTCTTTGTTAAAGTACGGCTCTGCTTCCAGGGTGGAGGGCATACTGTCCCAAGCTTCAAGGGTTTTGTGCAGAGATATTTTCAGAGATACTTCTAGAGACTTATGTTTTCAGTCCTTCTAATTGGTGGTATGATCTGAAGAGAGATGTTTATTACTCTCCTGGCCTATTATTTGCTCTGTGAGTGACCAAAAGCACTATTTTCTTCCCTGGAAATATGAGGAATATTACCCCTTCACTGTGGCCACAAGCTCTTCTATGCTAGTGTTCCTCCTTATCCTGTGATTGTCACCCAGACCTGGGACCCAGATCTGAGTATAGGCAGAGGAACACAGTCCTGCCTCAGTGCTCACAAAAAGACCCATGTAATCTCCTTCTGACCAGTTTTTTTTTTGACATCCTTACCATCTGTGGGCTGAGTGCTTTGGAAGCAGCTGCTGCTGCTGCCACCACTGCTGATTTAGTCACTTCCAAGGTTGGCTCCAGGTGTGCTGGGGCTGGGGCTGAGGCTGTGCTGGCGTGGCCTGAGCTGGACTGTGCCCAACTCTCACCCAGGTGCAACAACCCCTTCCTGTTGACCTAAGTTGCCTTTGGAACCTGTGGACTGAGAGGTATGGAAACTGCCCCTGCTGCCACTAATTCAGTAATTCTGAAGCCTGCTTTGGGTTTGCTGAGTTTACAGCCCATTCTGTGCTGGTATAGCCTGTGCTGGATTGAACTACTCTCACCCTCATGTAACAGACCTTTCTTAGTGACCTTCCACATTGTCTTGGGCTGGAGATTTGTTTCACTCTGTCTTGTATGTTTATATATATGTATTATATATATATATATATATATATTTTGACAAAACAAATATACAATTTGTTTATAGGATTTAACAAGCTCTTTATCCTCTGCAATAGATATTGGCAATAAGATCTGATTATTTTTGCTTCTTTTTGCTTCTGAGCATTTCAAAGCAAGGTGATCAAGTGTTTCATGAAATGATATTTCTTGTTGTGTTTGGGCTCTTGACAAAACAAAATCCATTAATTACTATGTTTGGCTCTCCAAGGAGAACCTGTGAGTCATCCTTCCATTTAGATGAAACATATATGTATGTAGCACTCTGTGCTAGAATTTTTTTAGAGTCATTTTTAAAGGTATTTGGAGGTATTTGGGAGAGAGTTCAGGTGAGTCCACTAGCTGTTCCTTCTTGACTTACAGACAAGTTCCTTAGGAGATAAATAAGATGATTTGGTACTCTCTTATCTTTGAGAACTTGCCACATTTTGTTGTGATCCATGCATTCAAAGGCATTGTTATCATCAATGGAGTAGAATTAGATTTTTCTGGAACTACTTTGCTTTCTCCATAATCTTGTGAATTTTGGCAATTTGGTTTTTAGTTTCTCTACTTCTTACAAAAGCAGCCTGTTCCTTTGCTTTTTCTCAGTTCATATGTTACTGAAGCATCTTTTACAGAATCTTAAGCATTACCTTGTGAGTGTACAAAATAAACGAAATTGCTCAGTAATTTTAACATTCTTTGACATTGCCCTTAGTTAGGATTGGGATGTAAATTTATGTTTTCCAATTAAGTGTACATTGTTGAGTTTTCCAGATTTGTTTGGAAATGGGTGTCATAAGCACCCTCTAGACATAGAAACCACTTTATTCAAGCTGAAGTAAGTTTTCATTCCTTTCTGTTTAAGGCAATGTCTGGACTGTCTTGGCCTCTTCTATGTGTTGACTACTTTAAATTAGTTAAATTTTTGTGGAAATGGTGATAATCAAAATCTCTGTATTTAAATTTACCAATTTTTCACTACTGTTGACTTATTTAAATAGGTTGTTTTGAATTTGTTGCACTTCTTCACAGAATTACCTTATTTGGATTAAGTATGGAATAGTGGATAAGAGGTCCTGAAAGGCAGAAAGAGATGGGGTCTAACATAAGCTAGCTGGATGACTCTTGGCAAGTCATTTAACTTCTGAGTGCTCTAGGCAACATTCTCAGACTATAAATTTCAGAGTAGTGCTGACTGGTACATGTAGAAGGAGTTTTCTCATTTGAGAATTCCCTACAGTAACAAAATCACAGGTCCTATTCCTGTTCTCTATCATCTTGTCATTTTTGCTTTTCTTCTAATTTAGTATTGATGTTTCTTCTATCTATTAGGCTATGAAAACTGATTCTTATATGATGTACTTATTAGTAAACAGTTGTTTCCTGAATGTCAAGGTTCAGATAATTATATTTTTGTATTTAGTTTTATTATGTTGAACCCTTTCCATATTTACTCTAATATTCATGATATGTAGGTATGAAGTTTCTGAGTAGTCTACAAGTCTTTGGTCCCTGTTTTTTCTCTATTTCATCATATTTAAAAATATTAAAAATTCTCTGTACCTATTTTAAAATTGAAGTCTAATGATGACCTGTTTTAGAGAATCTTGTCAATTTGTTTATAGGATTTAACAAGCTCTTTATCCTCTGCACTAGATATTGGCAAAAAGATCTGATTATTTTCGCTTCTTTTTGCTTCTGAGCATTTCAAAGCAAGGTGATCAAGTGTTTCATAAAATGATATTTCTTGTTGTCTTTGGGCTTTTGACAAAACAAAATCCATTAATTACTATGTTTGGCTCTACAAGGAGAACCTGTGAGTCATCCTTCCATTTAGATGAAACATACTTTCATCTTGTGATTTCCTTTAACTAAAAAAGTATTAATATTGATTTAATTCAGTTTTTTCAATATTATGTCAATTTATTAGTCAAAGAATAAAATGCTCCATTTTGAGCACTTCCATTAAATTGAAACTTCTCAATAGTCTAAGAATTATTTGCAGCTTCATACCTTTTCTCCCCTTTTTTGTCACTTGATCACTCTTGCTAACAAAGTAGAAGGGCAGGGAGAGGTTCATAGACCTGAAAAACATTTAATTTTTGAAAAAAAATTTAGTTTGCTATGGGCAAAGAGATCATTACTTAGTGGCCAGCCTATTGGTGATGAGCTTTTCCATTCTTCATTTGGTTCTTAGTGGACCTAGTTTGTTACAAATACCAAAAAATATCTGAAGCAAAGATGCCATGGTATAAAACTCAAATGAGCAACATCTTCAAGAGCATTCATAGATGAAACTGGAGGGAGGGAAGCAAGTTGATGTAAAGTGGGAAATATTTGTTGGTATTTCTATAATGATCTATTTTCCTTAACAGTTATAGAACTACCTCATTTAGAATCTGATATCATAGTCTTTGATGAAAAACGAAATATGATGTGCAAAGGAAAAATGGTATTTTGGCAAAACTGAGAAGAACAGTTATAGAAGACCAAGTATGCACTGAGAAGAGTCATGCTGCAGGCAATTTAAACCTGAAAGCATTATGACACACTTTGCAGATATTTTAGGGAGGAGAAGATTGTGAAAGAATGAAACAAAAAATCGGGGAGGGTATTTATGCACAAAGAGATTTAGTATCTATTGATCCATGAACCTACTTTCTTATTACCAGCTGCCTATTGGACATTTCAAACTGGAAGTTCTAGAGACAA
>CM053597.1:71785759-71806208 GCA_028646575.1 Pseudocheirus occidentalis
GCAAATTCCTCCCACACAGGCTTCATATGACTACATTCAGCCTATCAGGGGTCAGAGTTTATCTTCACAGCAGGAGAGGTCTTCAAACTCCCCCCTAGGTCTATTAATGGGCAGGGAATATCTTCAGATTCCCATTCCCATTATAGGACCCAACTGACCAGTTCCAGTTGGTCAATGCTGCTATTATGTTCTTCTTCCTATATCTTGGGGCTTGAGGGGCTAGATTTTTCCCCCTATTTGTTTATTCACTCATTATATCATTTGTTTGGGAAAAAACTGGGACAATTTATGTAGTTTTCAATTATGCTTTCTTGAAATAAAACTCTGGTAAACCAGTTTTGATAATTGGAATTCAAATGTTGCTACTTAATTATGCCTTTCAACCCAAATCACGTTGGCTCTTAATGATTGGCCAATAATAGGTCCCAGCCCAAGTCTCACTTGCTCATTGTTTGCATTTTGATGCCTCAGAGTGAATGTAAATAATATTTGTTCTTGTTCTGGCTACAAATCTTGAGAGTCTTCTCTTCCCAGATTGATTCTTTTGGGATGTCAAATTAGGTCATCTTGTGCCTCAATTCTTACCTAACCTTTAATCACTGAATGGGTGTTGCCTCAGACAAACTGAGGCTTAGGAAGGCTTCTGGGTTTGTCCTTCATTCTTGATGAGGACCGTGATAACAGGGAGATGATGACATGGCTTGCAGTTGACTTTGATTTGAGTGAGGGAGGACTGTGCAAGGTCACCAGCCTCACTTTCTCCTCCAGAGTCATCTGGGTGCAGTGACCAGATATTCATCAGGATGACTCCTCTACTAGCTCTTCCACTGCCTTTCTTCTTCCTCCTCATCATCACAATTATTATCCCCAAAGTCATTCTCTTTGAGGTACTTCAAGTATCTAATAAGGGATCGAAAGAAGTTCTGGAGAAAAATTAGAAAGCAAAGAAATACTGCATCTTTAGGATGGAAAAACCTACAGGCTTCATATTTTTATTCCAACTGAGGATCAAATTCACAAAAATAAACAATATTCTCCACAGAAACAGAACTATTGGAACAGCAGGGGCTCATTTCACATTTGATTCAAGGTATAATATCAGTTTCTGCAGAACTGCCATGCTGAAGGAAAGTATCAAAAGCTTCTATGGAAACTGAGCCCAGCCTATTCCCACCCCAATCTGAACCCCCCAAATTCCCAGTTTTGAAAGCCTTAGCTAGGTGTTAGGCAATCCAATTATCTGATCAAAATAATTCACAGTAAAGTGTGAATAATCAATAGGCTTAACCCTCCCTGGAGGGATAAGACAAATGTTCCATTTCCTTCTGAAAATTATTATTCTTGGAAGGTCTCTAAGAGGATTTTTTGCCAGGACTCAACTCATGCAAAGAAACTGACATGTCTCCAAATGTAGTTTGAAGTTCAAAAAGAGCCAGAGTTGCAGAAAGCCACCCAAATTCAGGGGAAAAAAACTGCTTCTCTGTAAAATATTTTTCCCTAGGAAATTAATGTTCCTTCAACTGTAAACATTTGACAGTGGTTCTAATGGTCACAAGCTGGGGTTACAGAGGGGGATTCCTCAAGGGACTTGGGAATAGTTTCAGGATTGGCTTATGAAATCACAATTACCAACTACACCTATTCCCAGACAGTCAGTGTGGGGAAGTGGGAAGAATGCTGATTTGGGGTTACAGTCCCTGGATTTTAATATTGGCTCTGACACATATCACTTCTCTGAATTTAGGGAAGAATATAAGCTCTCTAGATGTCAGTTTCCTTATCCATAAAATGAAAGGGGTTGGACTAGATGATTTCTAAGGTCTTTTCCAGGTCTAAATCATTGTTTCTAAAGTTAGAACACATACATACAACAGTATCAGCAAGACAAAGGTATATTCTACCTGATTTCTTAGTTTAGGGTAAAGATAGCTTTCATGGGAGAAATTCCTGGGTTAAATGAACAGAAGTATTTGAGATGAAGAAAAAGGAGACAGAATCATGAAATTCATTTACATAGTTTTGGATTGTTTTTTAAGCTAGAGATAGAATTTTGGGAGAAGAGACTGGGAGGACTTTAGGGGAAACAAAGGAGGAGAAAGACAATAACAAAGAGCTGAACTGAATGAGAAGGGCCAGAGCTAAAGTTAGGAGGAATGAAAAATTGAAGAGAAGCAACATTAAAGGAGAATGGCTTGAGCAGCAATATAAGCAAAATTAGAAGGAAAAGGTGATGGACTGGAGAAGAAACAAGAGGAAACAAAGAATTAAAAGGAAAAAGATCTAAGCTGAATATAAAGAAATAAAGAAGAAGAGAACTCTAAGAGAAGAAAAGAGAAGGCGAGAGAAGTAAGACAAATTGATAACACAAGATAAAAACTTAGTAAGAAAAAAGAAGGTGAGAGTAGTCATCAAGGCACTAAGGAAATGTGAAGAGTAACAGCTCTGGACTTGGTGATTACCACAAGCAGAAGTCCCCAGTGATATATTTCAATGAAGCTAACAGCTAAGGAAACTAGAGATCTTACTTCCAGGAATTATGAAGAACATGGAAAATATAATGTTTGCAATTCTGAAATCTGTAGATCTAATCAAAGTGGGTTTAACCTGAAAGAGAAAATTGCCTGTGTATTTCCTGAGATTGGAGTAAAAAATGTTGCTATATTAAAAAATAAAAGATAAAAGCAGAGTTTGTACAGTTTATAAACCAGGGAGCTTAACTACAATTCCTGACAAAATTCTACTACATATGAAAGGGGTGGTGAGGGAACATATGGAAAAAAGTGATGACTACAAAATCAGCAAAGCTTCACCGTCATGCTAGACCTCACTTCCTTTAATAAGATGGTCCTTAGATCAAGGGTAGGAAAAAGTTTTAGATATAAAGTACCTAGATTTTAGTTAATCATTTGACAAAGTTTCTCACGTTCTTGGGTAAAAGATGGTGAGATGAAGACTAGACAATACATAATTAATTGGATTTGAGAAAACTGAATGGCTAGACCAAATAAGTAGCTATTGATGGTTCAATGCCAAATTAGAAAGAGGCCTAGAGTAGAGTCACTTCAGGGATATTTGGTCTTGTGGTTATTTAACATATTTATCAATTATTTAAATAAAGATATAACTAAGTGCATCAAATTCCTAGATAACAATAAACTGGGAGAGATAGCTTAGACACTGGATCAAAGAGTCAGATGGATCAAAGATCTTGACCAGATGGAACACTGGGGAGAATATGATAAGATGAAATACAGAGAATCATAGAATAACAAGATTGGAGATTTAGAAAATAACTCAGTGGCTAACAAGTCCAACCTAGAACCAAAGGGAATTATTACTAGAGTATACTCCACAAGTGGTCATCCAGTCCAGTTAAAGACCTCCAAGAGGTAGAAATTGCCATCTCTTGATCAAATCCACTCACAACTCTCATCCTGCTTCTAGATACTTGAAGACATATCATGTACCTCTACCCTCTTCTCTCATATCCAACTCTTCTCTATTCCAGGTTAAATTGCACAAGTTTCTTGTACTGATCCACAAATGTACTCACAGATGCAAGGCATTTCACAAAACTGGTTGCCATTCTCTGGATACTCTCAAGGTTCTCAGTATCCATATTAAACTGGGGTGCATAGACTTCACTAGACAGTAAAAAGGGCCCATGACACAAAAAGGTTAAGAATCCCTAATCCAGACACTCTCCAACAGTTCAGTGTCTTTTATAAAATATGGTGCCCAGGGTGGAACACAATAATCCAGATGAACTCTGACAAGGGAAGAGTATGGTAAAATTATTACCTCCTTCCTTTAAACCATGCTTCTCTATGTACTCCAACATTGCATTAGTCTATAAGACTGACATCATACTGCTGACTCATATTAAGCTTGGAATCTGCTAAAACCTCCAATTCTATTTATATCTGAGTAACAATACTGTTAAGTTTTAATGGGGGTTTTATAAACTCAAATTACAATACTGAGAGAGATGACTTGAAAGCAATTTATTTGAAAAATATCTAGGGTATTAATGATTTCAAGCTCAATATGAATCAACAGTGTGACAATAGGTGAAAAACTAAGTGCAATCTTATGCTGTATTAAGAGAGAAATATTGTCCAAGACTAAGAAAATAACAGTCCCACTGTACATTTCCCTAGTTATACAATTTCAAGGGTACTATTTTCATTTCTAAGTCTCAAATTTTAGAAAGGGCATAAATAAGTAACAGAACCTCTGGAACATGGGGTTTTAACCACTTTGTCATTTGTCCCCCTTGCAGGTGGGGATACCTATGAACACCTTTTCAGAACAATGTTTTTAAATTGTAAAATAAACCAATAGGATTATAAATTAAATTAATTATACTGAAATACAATTATCAGGAACTTTTATTAATTCATTAATTCACAGGTTAAGAATGTGTGGTTTTAGGGGAAAGTGAACAGGGTGCTGGAGGGCCTTGAATTCATTTCATAAAAGGCCTGATTGAAAGAACTTGGGAAAAATCCATATTTAGTCTGGACAGACAATATTGGGAAGATGATACAACTTTTCAAGAAAAGGCTGTATGATCAATTATCAAGTATTATTTAGCAGACATTCTTGTTCACGGACGGACTTAACTAGATGGCCTCTGAGATCTTTTCCATCTCTTGGATTCTGTAATTCTGTAACATGATCCATGAGCCAGAAGAGGTTACAGTTTGCAAACATCCATTTAAATTAGATCCATAGCCCTAGGGAAGTAATAAAGTATTAAATTTGAAATGGTACTGACTCATCTAGCTCTGAGGAAGTCACTTCCCTTCTCTGAAATTCTGCTTTCTCCAGCGGAAACTGGTAGAAAAAAATGCCTTTCTCTATCCTTTTCATAGGCAAATTCAAGGAGTAAGGGTAAAGAATCATGTATGACAGATTTAGAACTAAAAAAAGACCACTGAGGTAATCTAGTCTATCACTTTTATTTTCCAGATGAAAAAACAGAGGCTCAGAGATTACATAATACCTGACTACAAAAAAACAAAATGGTACGATATGACTAAAGATCTTGAATGCTCCAGATATAACATGTATTATTAGCATGTTCTGCTGGGAAATATTTTCCCTAGCTTCTTCAAAGCATAATTTAAGTGCCCTTTATAAATGAAATATTTCTTTATTACTGGTGCTTTATTCTTTTTTAATTCAATAAATTTGTGTATTTTTTATTTTAAACTTAAATACAAAATGAGAAAGGGGGAAAACATTGCATGTACATATCAGACCATAAGAGAGGTACCAATATAAAGCAATAAATTTCCATTTCAAGAAAACCTATATAATGAATACTGGACTTTGGTTTCAAAGTTGTCCAGCTTTTCTTTGTTTCCTTCTCAGTTTTCTTTTGTTCTCTTCTGTATACTTTTTTATTTTATTTTTTCTTCCCTCCCCCCGCTTCTTCCACACTAAAGAAGGCCAGAAGGACTCTGACTCTGATGGCTGAACAAGCCCTCTCAGGTAAAGAACCTGCTGATGGGCCTGGATTGGTTCCCCATCCCCCAGGAAAAAGCTCAAACACACAGGTGTGAGGATTATCTCCTCGAGATAAGCATGGCAAATACACCTACAGCCTGAGAACAAAGAACTGCACAATGTCCACAAAAAAAAACAAACCACAATTACGAAGGAGATTTGGGACTCTCTTAAGCTTATGCCTGGAAGAATAAACATTGGCTCTCTACTTTCACCATTCTGGGAGCCCTGTCTCTTTTTATATACCTCCTTGCAACCTCTGGTTGGGGATGGCAGAGTTCTCATGCTTTCTTAGCCCTGCTGTAGGATGGCAGGGCTCCCCATAACTGGCTCCCATAGCTCCCACATAACTCCCCATAATCCCAATACAATCACATCCTATCTGAGAAATTGTCTATGAAAGATTTTTCTCCCAATTTTCTGCACTTTCTCTTCTTAGCAACATACGTTTTATTTACACAAGAAAATTTTAATTTAAAATAATCAAAATTATACTTTTTGTACTACAACAATGCTCTTATCTTATAATATAGTTTGAGGTCTTATACTGCTGAATCTACTTCCTTTACATCTTTTTCCCCCCTGGCTTCTTTGAAGTTCCTTATCTTTTGTTCTTTTACATTAACTTATTATTTTTTTCCAGCTCAGTAAAAAAAAATTTTTTTAGTAATTTAATTGGGATGACATTGCATAAATTAGTTAGGCGAAATTATTGTTTTCAAAATTACACTGGCTTCATCTTCCCATGAACAATTAATATTGCTTCAATTATTTCCATTTGAGTTTGTGTAAAAAGTGTTTCACATCTATGCTCATACAATTGCTACGTCTGTCTTGGCAGGTATACACTCAAGTATTTTATACTGTCTAGATATTTTAAGTGGTATAAAACAGTACTGAATAATATTTCTGACCCATAGGGTAGTTTCTCTATTTTTCACTTTTGAGTAAATCAATCTATTTTAACTTTATCTGAGATCATGATTAGTATTCCTGTTGTTGGTGGTTTTTACATATTAAATTCTACTCTGCCCTTTATTTTATCTTTGTGGATATCTGTAACCACAAACAAGGTGGGATTTTTGTCACTTTTCTTTTGTAGTTCAGTTTCCCAGCCTCAGCCTAAACTGTAAATATCTGAAGGATTAATCCCTGGTAATCCACAACTATAGCACAGTAGATGCTGAGGGTAGCTTTCATGCTTTGGGCACCAAATCAATTAGATGCTGAAGTGGGAATGCTTTCAATCCTTTGGGCACTGGGTCAGTCAGGTGCTAAATTTCCTCACTCCTGAGAACTTATCATGTCCTGAATGGGATTCTGGGTAGCCATTGTTAAAGGGTCCCCCAGTTATGAATGTGATCCCAGAAGAAGAAAATGAGAGAAAATGAAGAAGAAAATAAGCATTGAAATTGGAGCATTGAGAATGCTATGGGTGGCAGAAGTCACAGAGGTTTGTTAAGGAGCTTCCTGGTTATGAAAGTGAATTGAGCTAAAGGGCAGAGACCTGACCACAGGAAGGAGGCTCAGTTTAAGCCCCTTTTAAGAGCTATTATCACAAAGGCTCCAGGCTTTGAAAGTGAATTGAGACAGGGGTGCTGGTAATGTGTGTAAATATGGTTGATGCCCTATTAAGCTTTGTTTTCCCAGCGTAAGAATCTGCCGGCAGGAGCCCAAGGAGCCTGCAGTTAGGCAGGAGCAAGGAGACCCTAGAGTGCAACAGTCCATTCCCCTGTGAGCTGAGACAAGGAGCAGAAGCAGAAAACTGCCTTTGTGTGAACCCAGGCAGGAGCCAGGAGTGGTCAGCCCACAAAGGAGGAGCCACAGGACTCAGAAGTCAGCCAGGAGTCAAGATGATAACTTTGCAGCAAAGCAGAAGCAGTGAAAGTGCCAGGTAAGAGCCTGCGACTTCAGCATGAGGAAAAGGACACACCCCCAAACAGAATTTGCTTGGATATTTTGTATTGAGGGGATTGTAACTTACTGCGACGTAGGGGTAGAGGGTGTTTATGTTTTCTGCTACTCATTAAGGAAGTGTTGTGCTAGGGAAGACTCTGACCTGGGACCCCTCATTGTATAAACAACTATTTGGGGTTATGCATGCTATGTTATATATGGAATGCAATAGTATATGCTATATGTCATGTTACATACTGAATGTTACATTATATACTGGATGATATGTTTTCTTTAAGTTCATGTGACCACCTTAGTAATAAGTTATGTTGTTATGAATTGTAAATACTTTCTTGAATAAATTTTAGTTCTGAATAGAGTATCCATTATACCTTGTGATTAGAACCTTAACATTATTCACAGCAGCAGCCCTCAAGTTTGCTGCCTTAATTGGTGTTACAGTATCTTTCATTTTTATAATGTTTCTTGAAAGCTTATATTGTTGTATTCAAATTTTTAATTTGCTATCTGTTTCTGTTTTATGGATAAATTCATCTCATCCACATTCTAAGATACAATCATTTGTTGGGTATTTTCCTACTTCCTATTTTGCCTCACTAGCCTTCTCACCCTATTTATCCTATCCCTCTTCTTTCCTCTAATTTACTTCTACCTGCTACCTTGCTGTCCTATTCCTTAGCCTACCCACCCCACTAAGAGTTCTTCTCTTATCTTTTCCCCCTACTTCATCCTCTTTTTTCCAAATTTAGGAGACTTTTTTTTACCCTTCTAGATACATATGTTGTTTCCTCTTTAACCCATTCCTGTTGAGAGTAAGATTGTAGCACTACCCACTCTCCCTCCTACAAGCTTCTTCTGTATCCATTTTTCCTTTTATACCTCATTTGTATGAGATAATTGCTCCTTTTTATCCCTCCCTATACAGTTTTATTTTTTCAGAATCATCCCATCATACTCAGCTCAGCCCACACCCTTCTGTTAAACTACCCAAGTAATGATGACAATCATAAGAGTACTGCTCATGTTTTCACATATACAAATTAAACAATTTGACCTTATTGAGTCCCTTATAACTAGTCTTTAATGTTTACTTTATATTTCTCCTGGATATCACATGTTGAATTTTCCCTTAAGTTCTGGGGTTTTGTCACAAAAACCTGAAAGTCTTTGAGTTTGTTAAATTCCAATTATTTCATTAAGGATTATACTTAACTTTGCTGGGTAAGTTTCTCTTGGTCAAAACACCAGATTTTTTGCTTTACAGAATGTAGTATTCCAAGACCTACAGTCTTTCAAAATAGTTACTGGGTCTGGTATAATCCTTATTGTAGCTCCATGATATTTAAATTATTTGTTTCTTGTTTCTTCTAATATTTTCTCCTTAACATGGGAGCTTTGAAATTTGACTATGATATTCCAGTAAGTTTTCCTTCTGGGATCTCTTTCAGGTGGTGATTGCTAGATTTTTTTTTCTATTTTTACTTTGTTTTCTTGCTCTAAAACTTCAGGGCAATTTTCCTTAATAATTTCTTATAATGTTGTATCAAGATTCTTTTTTTGTTGTAATTTTCAGGTAGTCTTACTATTGTATTATTTCTTCTCAATCTGTTCTCCAGATCAGTTGTTTTTCTGGTGATTTATTTCACTTTCTCTTTTTTTTTTGTTCTTTTCATTGTTTTATGATTTTTTTTTGGTGTCTTAGAATGTCATTAGCTTCCTCTTGCCCAATTCTAGTTTTCAATGAATTATTTTCTTCCTTGAGTTTTTGATTCTCTAGTTCCAGTTGCTTGACCTTCTTTTCATAGTCTTGATTTTCTTGAACTGCTTTTATTTTTTTCTATTTTTTTCCCTCTATCTCTTATTTGAAAATCCTTTATAAGTTCTTCCAAGAACTCTTTTTATGCTTGGGATCATCTGACATTTCTTACTGAAAAAGGAGTGGCTTTTTTAGTTTCATCATCTTCCTCTGAGTGGGAACCCAGATCTTCTCTATCCCCATAGTAACTATGGTTGGGTTCTTTCTCCTTTGCTTATTCATTTCTTAAAATGTATTTATTTTGTTTTATCTTATTTTTAGCCATTATTAGTGATCAGGTTTTAGTCCTGAGGTATGGGGAATGATTCCCCAAGCCTCAGGTCCTTCTTAGGTCCATCTTCGGGCCATAACTTGGGCTCTCCTCTACACTCCTAAATCATAGCTAGGGCCCTCAACCACAAATGATCTTGCTCCTTATGAGGACTTCCAATAGCTGCTCTTTGCCCCAGACCTGAAACCAGGGATTCTGCTCTCCTGTAATTGCCCTCAGCCAACAAGGTCCCTGCCTCTTGCTACTATACTCACCAAATGTATGCTAGTTCCTCCCTACAGCCACAGCTGAAAGACATCCCATCATGCCTCAACAGCAGGAGATCCTTCAATCATTTCCTACTCTGCTATTAGACCCCCATACTGTCTGTGAGTTGAAAGTTTCAAAGGCTGAGACTACCTCTCAACCCAGCTGCCCCCAGGGCTTGTTTGTGGATTATCAGAGTCTGCCTAGAAGTGTTTGTGCTTCACTCAGGCCAAACCTTTGCCTCTGGTCTTTCCTTGGGCCTTCTCAAACTGTCTTAGGAGGACAACTGTTTTACCGGATGTTTATTTCTGCTGCTCTAAGGTGACATTCTTTGTCTTTTTGTGAAAGAAATTGGGAGAGCCGCCGCCACCACCACCACCATTCCCTCTCAACCTCTAATTATTCTTTTATTACCTTGAATCTGTGTTATATTTGCTTGTCCATGTACATGCCATAGTACATGTACAGTTTTCCCTAGAAAAAATATTTTCTTGAAAAAATGTAAATTCCTTTCAGGCTGGGACTATTTTGTTTTCTCTTGATATCACTAGCACTCACATCAATAGACTTTTAATAAATGTTTATTGCCAAAATGAACTGAAATAGCCAGACACAAATAACTGAGAATCAATGCCTTTGTCACAAAGGAACTATCCAAGACAAAGCCATTCTACAAACATTTAGTACCTCCAATATGATGGCTCTCAAGACCCTGCAATGCCTGGTTAGCAGGGTTCTAACAACCTCTGACATGAACACTCTTGAAAGAATAAAGAAAAGCTTAGGTGCTGACAAAGACATAGTTGTTACTAATTTTGCAACACAATTGTTATTGTCCAGCTTTTTGACATTCTCTGTATTTAAAGTATCAAGAAGCTTATGATACAATCCAGCATAGGGGACTTTTCGCAGCATGTACACAAAACAGGTGAACACAAATACACAGGAAAAACTACCCAGGTCACCAAATTATCCAGAGCTTCCTTATTCTTCCACACAAAGTCTCTGGCTCTGACTCTTCTTCCTTTCTAAACAAGTAACTTAAACATTATATTAAAATACATTGCCCTAAAATCAAAGGTTCAGAGTCCATCTAATTTTATATTCTGCAGCATAAGATTAGTAGAGAAGTTGGAATCCTCATTAGAGATATTAGCAATAACTGCTAACTTCTTGCTCCACAGATCAACTACCCGGCTTTTCTCCTGGTTATAACAAGGGCCTTTAAAGATCTTATAAGTATTTGACTTTTTTCAGGTGGAAAATTTGGAGTGGGAAGAAAAATGAGATAATTATGGGGAACTGAAATTACAGAGATAACATTGGACTAGATATGGTATATAATGGAGGTGTTTTGAGTTTTTTTCTGGGAAGTATTCTCCATTTTATCTAGGGTTTGATTGAATAAGATATTACTCTATCACTCCATTACTCAGTAAACATATCATATTCTCTTTTTTTTTTCTTCAGCATATTTTTGGGCCTCCTTTAGCAGGCTGTTGACTCACTTTTCATGATTTTCTTGCATCATTCTCATTTGTCTTCCCAATTTTTCCTCCACGTTTCTTACTTGATTTTCAAAATCCTTCTTGAGCTCCTCCATGGCCTGTAACCAATTCATATTTTTCTTGGAAGCTTTTGATGCAGGTGTTTTGACTTCTTCTGTTTGCATGTTTTGATCCTTTTTGTCTCCCAAAAAAGGATTCTATGGTCTGATTGCACTTCCTCTGCTTGCTCATCTTGTCAACCAATTATTTGACTTTTGAGCTCTTTGCCGTGGTAGAACTCTGCTTCCAGAGTGGAGGGATCTGTGTCCCAAATCACTAAGGTTTTCATAGTTGTCAGAGGTCTGAGGAGGGTATGCTCTCTACAGCCACCACAAACTCTGGCACACTAGTGTTTCTCACCCCAGGAGCACCACCCAAGTCAGTGACCCAGATCCAAGAAGTCAAAGCAAAAGCAATTACCCTCTGAATGGTCTCTCCGTCCCCCTACAATCTGCAAGCTAGGAGCTCCAGAGGCAGCCACATGGCAGCAACTGCAGCCACCCACCTCCACCACCTCTCGCCACAGGAACAGGGGCCATGGACCACATTCTTCTCCACCCAGTTCAAACAGAGTTCCCTACTGACCTTTTACTTTCTCTCTGGATTTTATGTGTTGAGAAGTCTGGAAACTGCCACAGCTGCTGGTGATTCAATCTCCTGAAGTCTGCTCTGGTCATTCTGTGCCCCTTGTAGAGGCCACCCCAGGTGTGTGCCCGGGCAGCTCTTGTGGAACTATGCTGGGATCCTATCTCAGTGTGATAGACCCTTCTTGGTGGCCTGCCAGGCTGCCTTCAGTGGGAGATTTGTTTTTCTTTATCATTTTGTGGGTTTTGTAGCTCTAAAATTTGTTTTTTTTCTAAAATTTTCAGGTATTGGAGGTGGTTGGAGCAGGAGCTCAGCCAAGTTCCTGCTTTTACTCCACCATCTTGACTCTACCCTTCAACTTATCATATTCTCAAGAAGCTAAGATAAATACATGAAGTCATTCAATATCAAATAATTAAATACAAAATCATGAGATTAAAACTTTAAGTGCTGTGAGAATACAAAGGAAGCTGACATTTTATGTATTTCTTATTTTAAAAGACTATTTAATAAGCTAAGCCAGATGCCACAGTGGATAGAGCACCAGGCCTGAAGTAAAAAAAAAAAGATCCAAATTTAAATCTGGTCTCAGACACTTATAAGCCATGTGACTTTGGGCAAGTCACTTAAATTTGCTTAAGTTTCCTCTTCTGCAAAATGTGTTGGAGAAGTAAATAGCAAACCATTCCAATATCTTTGCCAACAAAGCCCCAAATGGTATTATGGAGAGTCAGACATGACTGAACAACAACAAATCAGCTAAGCAGGAAGATCAGAAGCCTCAGGAGATCAGTAGCCCTGGGGAGAGACCTGCAGTAAATTTAGAAAAGTGAGACATCAGGGGAGATTGCAGCAGTGAAGAAGCCATGGCAAAGAATGACACACCCACCTTCTACCTGCATGTTCCTTATCTAGCCCTTTCTGGGAAAGGATCACTGTCCAAGTAGCATGCACAGTCAAGAAGAGTCAACCACAGTCACTTGAGAAATGGAGAAACAGTTTGCTGTAGTGAAAAAAACTGAATTTGAGGCCATAAAACCTCAATGTGAAGCCTGGTTCTCCCACTTACTAAGTAGAGACTTTGGTGAGCCATTGTACTTCTCTAAGCCTCAGGTAATTCTTTCACAGAATGAGAGGTTTGAACTAATTGACAAATTCCAACACTAAGATCCTTTGATCCTACAAACCTATATTGTGTTATTTAAGGAGCCCTGAAATGCTCCCTACTCAAAAATTTCTCCTCAATGGTTCTTCCTTAGTTCATGAAATTTCAATATCATTTGCCCATGTAGGTCACAACATAGAAGACACTCATTACATCGATATGTATTTACTTTCGGATATGTATATATACATGCTGTCTCCCCCCACTATCTGCAACATTCATTGAAGATGAGGATCACATCTTATACCATCATGGATTCCCCATTCACCTAGTATAACACCCTGAATATAGTAAGAACTCAATGTTTTATGAATGCATGAATCCAAGAAAGGTGTCACTCACTGATAGCTATTAAGGACTAACAAACTATTAAGGTCTAATCATAATGATCATAAAAGCATCACATCATCTCTCTGGACCTCCATTTCTTCAGGTATATAGTGGGCTAGATTAGTGGTGACAAACTCAAATAGAGAAGAATCCCTGCAGGCTACTTATTGACTTAGAAAATCACAAATAATTGTTATATATATCCTATTATATGTATAATTATTTTCTTAAACATTTCCAAATTATATTTTTATCTGGCTAAGTCCTAATTTGAGAATTTTGCTGTGGTGAATTTGATATCTTTAGGCTATATTATAATCTCTAAAGTCCCTTCCAGCTTTAAATCCTCTGATCATATAATAATATTATACTATGAGATTAGCTTTACAAAGTAATCCTAAAATTGATCCAGGAAGGAATGGTTGGAAATGTGGAATCTGATTAATATACCTGGCATGGGCAATCAACAGCATGAAGGTACTGGTCATCTACTGGTAGAATGGGAATTGCAATGTCAGTTGTACTAAAAGGTAAGCTATTTATAGAAAAGAAGATAGTGTGATACAGATAGACTTAATGTACTCTCTAATTTTGTTTAAGGCCCCTCAGCTTATACCTAGCCAGCTGGAATTTAACATTCATACGACTGAAAAAAAAACTATGAAGAAGGCCTTAATTAAAGATTTAAAGCTGGAAGGGACCTTGGAAGTAATTGAGTTTGATCCCCTCATTTTCACAGATAAGGAAATGAGGCCCAGAGAGGTTGAATGTTTTGCCCAGAGTCAGATAGCTATCTGAGGCAGGATTTCAACACAGGTCTTTCTGACTCAAAGGCCAATATACCATCTACTATGCCAGGCACAGGAATTATAATTTCAAAAATCTGGATTCAAATCCTGTTCAGCCACTATTTGTGTGACCATGAACAAGTCATCTAATGTCAGCGTCCTCTCACCCTGATGACAGGTCTGTCAGGGTCACTTTTCCTGACAACAACTCTAGCAGGGGCAACCGGTTACTTACCACCTCAATTGAGAAAGCGCCAGCACCCTCTCTAGAACAGAAGAGTCTCAAAAGCTCAGAGGTGCAAACAGAAAGTTTATTGAGTCCTCTCCATTGGGGAAGCCTAACAGCAACATTTCAAGACCGACCTCTTACTGCCCCAAAACCTGAGTCTTATATATCATCTAGATTCATGTACCACATATGATAAACAGGACCCAGCTGCAAGGCACAGGATATAGCCAAATGTGGGGGTGGGAAGTTGCAGTTACAATGGCTTCACCTGGCTGCAAGGTAAGGAGAAGCTATATGGAAAATCTGGTTTCTACA
Organism: Pseudocheirus occidentalis; assembly: GCA_028646575.1. Classification (NCBI taxonomy): domain Eukaryota; kingdom Metazoa; phylum Chordata; class Mammalia; order Diprotodontia; family Pseudocheiridae; genus Pseudocheirus; species Pseudocheirus occidentalis. The sequence goes on from CM053597.1 coordinate 71,800,483, forward strand.
CGCAGGAGAACTTTAAGCATCGCTGTTCCCCATGGCCCTTGAGAGACCCAGAGAGTCTAGCGTGCCCCAAACTCTACGTGACCCAGACTTTTTCAGGGCCTCAACTCTCCTTGTGCCTCATCATAATTACCTGCAACCTGCAAGTATTTCCCAGACCCTCACAATCTAACATGCTGTGCCTCAGTTTCTTCATATATAAAAGGAAGAGGTTAGACTCAGTGGTTTCCATGTATCTTTCCAGATCTAATCTATTATTCTATGACCTATGATCCCGTGAATCCATTAAGACATGAATCACATGGATGAACATGTGGAGTACAGATGCAGGTAGTTAAAAACAGTTTTCACATTTTTTCTGCTTAAATAATCATTAAATAATAATAATCAGAGTATGATATTCCAGAGAGTAAAAGAGATAGGATTACAACCAAAAATCACCTACCCAGCAAAACTGAGTATAATCTTTATGGGAAAAAAACTGGATATTCAATGAAATAGAAGAGCATCAAGCATTTCTGATGAAAAGACCAGAGCTGAATAGAAAATTTAACTTTTAAATACAGGATGAAAAAGAAGTATAAAAAGGTAAACAGGAAAAAGAAATCATAAGAGATTCAAAAAGTTAAAACTATTTTATACTCCTACATGGAAAAATGATATTTATAAGTAGTAAAAAAAAAAAACAACCTTTCTCATTGTTAGAGCAGTTTGAAGGAGTATACACAGACAGAAAGCAGAGGTAGGAGTTAAATGTAATGGTACAATTATGTAAAAAATAAAATTAAGGGATAAGAAAGAAGATTGCACTAGGAGAAGGAAAAAGGGAGAGATAGAATGGGATAAATTATCTGACATAAAAGAGGACTGATAGAGATTTTACAATGAAGGGAGAAATGGGGGAAAAGGGGATAAGAAAAAGGGAGTATGATAAAAGGGAGGAGAGACTGGGGGAAGTAAAAGTCAGAAGCAAAACACTTTTGAGGATGAACAGGGCGAAAGGAGAGAGAGAATAGAACAAACAGGTGGAAAATAAGATGGAAGGAAATAACATAGTCGGTCATCATTACTGTGAAAAGAATTACAGTAAGTTTCTCTGATAAAGACCTCATTTCTTAAATATATAGAAAACTGTATAGAAATAAAAGCCATTCTTCAACTGATAAATAGTCAAAGGCTATGTATGAATACGCAGTTTTCAGGTGAAGTAATCAAAGCTATCTATAGTCACATAAAAAATGCTCTAAATCACTACTGATTAGAGAAGTGTAAATTAAAACAACTCTTACCTACCACCACATACCTATCAGATTGGCTAACATGACAGAAAAGGAAAGTGACAAATTTTGGATGAAATGTGGGAAAAATGAAACACTAATACACTGTTGGTGAAATTGTATACAGATTCAATCATTCTGGAAAGCAATTTGGAACTATAGACAAGGTCTATAAAATCATGCACATCCTTTGACCAAACAGTACTTCTACTAGCCCTGTATCCTAAAGATATAGAAAACAAAAGGAAAAGGATACACACACACACACACACATATTTTATATATGTACATATATATACACAAAATATTTACGTAATATTCATATATTTAGTGATGGCAAAGATTTGGAAATTGAGGGGATGTCCATCAATTGGGAAATGGCTAAATAAGTTATTGTATATGACTGTAATGGAGTACCATTTTGCTATGAGAAATGACAAGCAGGGGGCGGCTAGGTGGCGCAGAGAATAGAGCACCAACCCTGGAGTCAGGAGGACCTGAGTTCAAATCTGGCCTCAGACACTTAACACCAAAACTAGCCATGTGACCTTGGGCAAGTTACTTAACCCCAATTGCCCTCCAAAAAAAAAAAAAAGCAAAAAAAAAAAAAAGAAATGACAAGCAGGATGCTCTCAGAAAAATATTTACATGAAATGAGGCAAAATGAAATGGACAGAAGTAGAACACTGTACACAGTAACAGCACTATTGTATGGTGATATATTGTGAATAACTTAGCTATTCTCAGCAATGCAATGATCCAAGACAATTCTGTAGGAGTTATGAGGAAAGGTACTGTCCATCTCCAGAAAAAGAACTGGTGGAACCTGAATGCAGATCAAAGATAGCTTTTTCTTTACTTTCTCTGTTTTTCTTCTTGTTTTTTTGTCTGTGCTTTCCTTTACAGCATGACTTACATGGAAATGTGTTTTGCATCACTATATGTGTATAACCTATGTCAAATGCCTCCTCAATGAGGGGAGAGGTAAGGAAACAAAACAATTTGGAACTCAAAATTTGAAAAAACTGTTAAATTGTTTTTAAATATATTTTGAGAAAATAAAATATTAAATGAGATTTTTCAAAAGAAAAAGTCCTTTGAGGAAGGAAAATAAATGAAAACCTTTAATTGTTTGAAGCAGTGTGCTGGGTGCTATCCAAGGTTCTGAGTACTCTGCAAAATACAAAGTTGTTGATAATGTTGCCCAGTCACGTATGTATCATGTCCAAATTCCATAGATCAGAATAATTCTCATTAAGGAAGATTATACTTCTTTTTTTCTTTTTGGATGGGGGAAGGCAGGGCAATTGGGGTTAAATGACTTGCCCAAGGTCACACAGATAGTAAGTGTCAAGTGTCTGAAGCCACATTTGAACTCAGATCCTCCTGACTCTAGGGTCAGTGCTCTATTCACTATGCTACCTAGCCACCCCCAGATTATACTTCTAAAGATTTTAGATATTAAGAGATGATGGTTTCCTACCTATCAGAGACATATTAGAAACATGCATAGACTAAATGAGTAAACAAAGAGTCCAACGCCAATGGTTATCTGACTTATGCTAGGCCATTAGTATCCTCAGGGTTACTTTTGGTGCCTGCCATTCTGAATATATATCGGAAGATTAATGCAGGACTCAGTAACTGAGTAAATGCTACCTTTTTGATCACTAGTTATCTAGCCCTTTATTTACTTCAGAATGAAAGTTATAGTAACAGGGAACTGTCCACAGAACTAAAGTAACAAAATGTCAACAAACAAGAGAGGCTAGCTTTAAACACTATAGCACAAAAAAACTGATTATTGCCATTATTTTGACAGAGTCAAATTGGGAAACATCTGTAGGCAAGCATTTGTCTTATTTTGCCCAAACCAGGACTTCACTTTATATCCTACCCATCCCCATACCATGCAGCTGTGTAGTAGTAAATACTTGTTGATTTATTTAATGACTGATAGTCTCATGAGTTCTGAATATCCTATCCTTGAGCTAAGATAGTTGTCAGTAAGGACAAGGGTGAAAAAACACAGCTGGGGCCGTGCATCTGAGATGATCTCTGGACACTCTATACATGACTGAGTTAAATAAGAATGCTTTTATAAAACATGATCAATGCTGCTACATGCTTGTCATGTGTTACAGTAATTTGAAGATCTTCCCTGCCCCTAGGCCCTTTGATAGGCTTAAGTGACTCTGAGAACCTTTCCTGATTTGAAAATATACTCTGCCCCCTAATAGGCTCAATGTGGTCACATGGAGCCTGTGGCAGGAAGCTTGTTCTTCAGGAATGCCCACAACTTATTACTTTGTGATTGGGGCAGTGTGTCAAGAGGGTTGTGACATTCTCTGATTGAGGAGAAGGCTATATATACCCTGATGTGAGTTTTTGCTTTGGGGCTCACTTTGAAAATAGTTGTGTGATTTGGCCAGATGAGACTATGGGCACCTGTTGAACCCCCTGGCTTTGAAAACCCAGATGTTGACACTTCCCTCCCTGGTAACTAACTAGGTACGGATGTAATGGTCAGACAGCTGGAAGCCCTGTCTGCTTGTTATTTCTGTTTGTATTCTCTGAAGTTCAGGGTGCTGACTTTTCCCCCTAAACTAGGTAAATGATACATGTTTGATTGGTTAAAGTAAGATTAACTCATTTTGAGTTGCTTTCCTTTAGAAAAGCAGATCAAAGAACCTGTGCTAGCAGCCATCCTGAGTATGCTAGGGTGCTTGCTGCTACATCATAGCAGTCCTTTTTAATGGTGAGGTTTATGGAACAGTAGACAGGAAAGTGTGGGAGTAAATAACCAAGTAGTGATTAGGAGACTCATGTTACCTTGACTGTAATGACTTGATGTTTCTTCCTGTTCCTTAGACATTTTTCCACATTTTCATTTATTCATTCATTCATTTATTTATTTTTAGTTTTCACCATTTATTTCCACAAGATTTTGAGTTACAAATTTTGTCCCTATCTCTCCCTTACCACCACCCCAAAATAGCAAGTCTACTGAATACCCCTTCTCCCAATATGTTCTCTCTTATTTCCTCCCCCGTTATCCCCCCAACTTTCTAGTAGAGCAAGATGGATTTCTATACTCCAGTTCCTGTATATCTTATTTCCCAGTTGCATGTAACATGCATTAACATCTGTTTTTTGAAACTTTGAGTTCCAGAGTCTTTCCCTTCTTCCCACCTCACCCACCCCCACTGGGAAGACAAGCAATTCAATATAGGTTGTACATGTGTAGTTATGCAAAACGTTTCCACAGTATTTGTATTGTGAAAGACTAATTATATTTCCCTCCATCCTATCCCACCCTGCACTTATTCTATTTTCTACTTTGAACTTGTCCCTTTTCAAAAGTGTTTGTTTCTAACTACCCTCTCCCCCAATCTGCCCTCCCTTCTATCACCTGCACTCTTATCCCCTTCCCCCTGCTTTCCTGTAGGATAAGAAACTCAATTAAATGTGTATTTTATTCCCTCCTTAAGCCAAATTCAATGAGAGTAAGATTGACCCATTCCCTCTCACCTTCCTGCTCTTCCCCTCCATTGTAACAATGTTCTCTTGCCTCTTTTATATAAAATAATTAACCCTAATCTCTCTCCCTTTCTCCTTCTCTGAATATATTCCTCTCTCACCTCTTAATTTTATTTCTAAGATATCATCTCTTCATATTCAACTCATCCTGTGCCCTTTGTCTACATATACATGTACACACATATGCACACACTCACACGTATATATTTATAAACACATACACCCTCCTATACATATGTATATGTATACATATATGTGTGTGTATGTATATATATAACCTTCAACTATCCTCATTGAGAAAAGTCTCATGAGTTACAATTATTATTTTTCCATGTAGGGATGTAAATAGTTCAACTTTAATAAGCTCCTTATGATTTATTTTTCCTGTTTACCTTCTCATGCTGCTCTTGCTTCTTATAATTGAAAGTCGAATTTTCTGTTCAGCTCTGGTTTTTCATTAAGAATGCCTGAAAGTCCTCTATTTCATTGAAGGACCATATTTTCCCCTGAAGCATTATAATCAGTTTTGCTGGGTAGGTGATTCTTGGTTTTAATCCTAGCTCCTTCAACCTCTAGAATATCATATTCTAAGCCCTTCCATCCCTTAATGTAGAAGCTGCCAGATCTTGTATTATCCTTAGTGTGTTTCCACAATAGTAAAATTGTTCCTTCTTGGCTGTTTATAATATATTCTCTTTGACCTGGGGACTCTGGGATTTGGCTATAATATTCCTAGGAGTTTTCTTTTGGGGATCTTTTTCAAGAGGTGATCAGTGAATTCTTTCAATTTCTATTTTGCCTTCTGGTTCTAGAATATCAGGGCAATTTTCCTGAAGAATTTCTTGAAGGATGATTTCTAGGTTCTTTTTTTGATCATGGCTTTCAAGTAGTCCAATAATTTTCAAATTCTCT
>CM053597.1:71806708-71831107 GCA_028646575.1 Pseudocheirus occidentalis
AGTTTTCTTTTCGGGATCTTTTTCAAGAGGTGATCAGTGAATTCTTTCAATTTCTATTTTGCCTTCTGGTTCTAGAATATCAGGGCAATTTTCCTGAAGAATTTCTTGAAGGATGATTTCTAGGTTCTTTTTTTGATCATGGCTTTCAAGTAGTCCAATAATTTTCAAATTCTCTCTCCTGGATCTATTTTCCAGGTCAGTGGTTTTTCCAATGAGATATTTCACATTGTTTTTCATTTGTTTGGATCTGTTTCATAGTATCTTGATTTCTCATAAAGTTATTAGCTTCTAATTGCTCTAATCTAATTTTGAAGGAATTATTCTCTTCAGTGAGTTTTTGAAATTCCTTTTCCATCTGACAAATTTGACTTTTTAAGGAAGGCATTCTTCTCCTCATTGGGTTTTTGGACCTTTTGGCCATTTGAGTTAGTCTATTTTTTAAGGTGTTGTTGTCTTCAGAATTTTTGGGGGTCTCCTTTAGCAGGATTTTACTTACTTTTCATGATTTTGTTGTATCATTCTCATTTCTCTTCCCAGTTTCTCCTCTATGTCTCTTACTTGATTTTCAAAATCCTTTTTGAGCTCCTCCATGGTCTGTGCCCAGTTAATATTTTTCTTGGAAACTTTTGATGCAGGAGTTCTAACTTCATTGTCATCCTCCAGTCCTGTGCTTTGATCCTTTTTATCCCCAAAAAAGGATTGTATAGTGTGATTGTGCTTCCTCATCTAGCCAATTACTTGACTTTTAAGCTATTTGCCATGGTAGCATGGTAGAATTCTGCTTACCAAGTAGAGAAAGCTTTGTCCCAAATTGCTGGAGTTTTCAAAGCTGCCAAAGCTATTAGTTGGACACCCTCTCTATAGCCCCCACAAGCTCTGCCTCACTGGCCACATACCCCAGGACCACAACCTAAGACCACAATCCAGATCCAGGCAGGTCAAAGCAAGAACAATTACCTTCTGAATGGTTACTTAGTCCCGCTATGATCTGTGGGCCAGGAGCTCTGAAAACAGGCAGGCAACACTGCAGAGCCTCCTGCCACTTCTCACCCTGGGGACACGGGCCAGGCTACACCATTCCTTCACCCTTACAACAGAGTTCTCAACAGAGTTCCCTTTTATTTTCTCTTTGTCATTTATGGGTTGAGGAGTCTAGAAACTGCCACAGCTGCTGGTGATTATCTCTCCTGAAGTCTGCTCTGGCTGGTCTGGGGTCTGGTATGGGCCACTATGGGGCTGGAACCACTGCTCACTCAGGACTGACCTCAGCTCCTAGCACGCTGCAATAGACCTTTCCTGTTGGCCTTCCAGGTTGCCTTTAGTGCAAGATTTCTTTCTCTGTGTCTCTTTGTGGGTTATGTAGCTTTAAAATTTGTTTAGTCATTTTTTACAGGTATTAGAAATGGTTGAAGCTGGAGCCCATGCCAACTGTCAGCTCTGCCCCTCTTTTCCATATTTTCTAAAACTTTTACTTGATCTTTTACATGCCCACTCACTATCATCCTTTATTTCTTCAGTCTTTTTTTAATTAAGCTCCCTAAAAAAATCAGTCTACATGAAGAGCCTCTACTTTCTCTCCTTTTACTCTCTTCTGAAACTCTTATAATATGACTTCTGACTTCATTATTCCACTGAAACTGTTCTCTCCAAAATTAATAATGATCCTTTAATTGCCAAACCCATTGACCTTTTCTTAGTCCTCATTCCTCTTGACCTCTCTGCAGTCTTTGACATGGATGATCACCTTCTCCTAGATACTCTCTCTATGACTTCAAGATACCTCTCTCACCTAATTTTCTTCCTACCTACCAAAGTGTTCCTTTCTCAGACTCCTTTGCTATATCTTGATCCAAAGCATCCCCTCTTGCCATAGATGTCCCACAAAGTTCTCTCCTGAGCATTCTTCTCTTATCCCTTTATACTACTCCAATCAGTGATATTATCAGCTCCTATGGATTTACTAAAATCTCTATGCTAATGATTTTCAAATCTACCTATCATGCTCTAACATCTTTGCTGATCTTCAATCTTCAACTGCCTTTCAGACCTCTAAAACTGAAAATCCAGTAGCTATCTTAAATTTGTTATGTCCAAAATCAAATTCATCTTTCCCCCTCAGCCTTCCCCATCTCCTATCTTTCTTATTACTGCAGAGAGCAACACCATCCTTCCAGGTCCTCAGGATCACAAAGTAGGTATTATTCTCAACTCTTCACTGTCTCTCACCATTCCCATATCCAATATGTTGCCAGGCCTACTGGTTTTACTCCTGCAACATCTTGTGAATATATTCCCTTCTTTACTCTGCCACTAACCTGGTAAAAATCCTCATCACCTCACATTTGAATTATACCTACCAAAAACATCACTCTGATCCATCCTCCATCCAGTCACCAAAGTGATTTTCCTAAAGCACAGGTCTTTCATGTCATTTCTCAACACAATAAACTTCCATAACTTCCTATCACCTCTGGGATGATTATATGAAATCCTCTATTTGGCATTCAAGGCCCTTTCTTACCTAATTCCCTCCCAACTTTCCAGTCTTCTACCTTAATCCCTGACACATTATTCACCCCAGTGATATTGGCCTCCTTACTGAAAGAGATACTTCATATCTTGGCTCCAGGTATTTTTCTGATGATCTCCCAGTTCCTATAATGTTCTCCCTATTCATCTCTACCTATTGGTTTCCCTGTTCTCTTTTAAATCCCAACTAAAATCCCATCTTTTCAATTATTTCCTAATTTTCCTGTGTATGGCTTCTTTGTACATATTTGCTCATTTTTTTCCTTCATTAGATTGTGAGCACCTTGAGGGAAGGGACTGTCTTTTCCCTTTTTTATAAGAAACTAATGTTTCTTAGTAAATGTTTATTGACTGACTGTGACCTCCATTACTGACCTTCTGGGAGAGCCTGTCAGGAGTCATATGGTATTGCTTATTTCTCTGGATGTCTACATATGGACTCACAGTTGGGTCCCGTGCTTCACTGAATCCTAGGCAGAGTATATCAAAGAAGAATCTGCATAATTATGATGTGTGTAGAGATTTAGATCACTGACACACATCTGGTCCTCCATGATTGAATTCAATCCTGTTCCTTGGAAAGAATACCCATTAGTGGGCGCTATAACATGACAGGCCATTAAACTTAGATAAAAGTACCATTTCTTCTCTTTACCTAGTGAAAATGTAGAAAAAAGAAAACCTAGTTCTTGGGGTACTTTAGTTGTTTCAGGGTTAGAAAATATGTACCACTGTGGGATAGTTGAATCAATAGAAGATCACTGAAATAGGATGAAAACTTTGTTTATGGCATAAAAAAGACTATATGGGTGAAGTAAAAAATCATTATAGTAACCTAGGAGCAGGAGAACCACTTTTATTTGCTATGCTGAGATAATCATCACCAAAGCATGGAGATTTAAAAGACATTGGAATGTATTCCCTGCACCCAAATATCACCTCTATAACTGTCCCAAATTATTTACTTTATCTTGTCAAAGGGTCTGCTGTTTCAACTATTAAGATATTTGAATTAAAATGCAAATACTTCCTGCAGGCAAGTTAAAAATGACTACCAATCATTCTTATGTAAGTGTGAATTAGTTTAACTTCCTTCCATTATTACCCATACTTTATACCAATGATGGAATGGGAGATTTTTATGAATGAGGCAAAAGGATGATGATTAGAGATAATTTTCTGATATTGTACACTGCAGTTCAGAATTCAGTAAGGCATCATTATACCAGAGAGTATACAAAGAGCAATGGGAGAACATTGGGTACATAGAATATAGGTGATGGGTGGATTCCTAGAGATAGGAAGTCAAGAAGGCAAACCAACTACACTTCTGGGACAGCTCTGTCTTTGAGTGATCAAAGAAGAATGTAGCTGGTTGTGAAAGGCTCCAAATAACCTCTTAGCATGGCACACTCATTTGTTCAAAAATCTTTTTCTAACAACTTCACACTTACAATTCATTTAATTTAACACTAGTTTACCCATAAAATAGGTGTAACTGTTAGTGGAACAGACTGTGAGGAGTCTCCTTTTGAAAGAACTGCTCCTCATCAATTGATGACTATGATGTATTTTCCTACAATAAAGCTACTTCACACACACACACACACACAACAACAACAACAACAACAACAACAAAGACCCTCTGAGGATGTAAGTTGCTTCTGGGCATGGCCTCGACTGTCATTTTGCTCATATTTCTATCTCTAACAATTAGCTCAGTACCTAGCAAATGGTAAACACTAGATAAAAACACACTGACTTAGATTTCTCAGGGGCTTTCACAGAATGTAAAGGAAAAAGTAATGCCCTAGGTAGTCAGGAGGCCTGAGTTCTAGTCATATGACCTTGGGGGAAAAAATCACTTCTCTTCTCAGAGTCTTAATTTGCTTATTATTAAAATGGGAATTTGGAGAAGATAACAAAGTCCTTTTTACTTCTAACATTCTGAGAATCTAGGAGTCCTAGAAGCCTATGCTTAGAGTGGTGCCTTTCTTTACTATTAATACCTTTCTATGTGAATGATATAAACTATTCAGCAAATGCATCTGTGTAAGAGCTTAATACATACTCCAAGATTACTAAAGTATCTAAGAAGTCAGTGGCACTATGCCAGTAGCCAATTATGCAGCTACAGATGTAATTTCAGCATCCCCCTCAAAAGATACCTACAAATCCTACCACAGTATTTGAAATCCCTATCATCATGTATTCCTTTAGATTTAGACATTAAAGGTTCCCATAAAAGGCAACTTTTATCTTTGACTTATTGGAAGCCATAGGGTCTAAATGTAGAGTAAAAGGAACTTAAGAGGATTTAGTCTAACCCCCTTCATTTTACAAATAAGTAAACTGGATCCAAGGAATTGGATTCAGTTGATTGACTTGTTCAATATCACACAACTAGCAAGCAACATCTGGGATTTTAACCCAATATCTCTGACTCCATATCTAGTGATCTTTCTTTTTTTCCCAATTACATGTAAAAAACCCAATTTTAATATTCTTTTTTTTTCAAATTTTTAGTTCCAAATTCTCTCCCTCCTCCATTGAGAAGGCAAGCAATTTGACATAGGTTATCATATATACTCATACAAAACACATTTCCATGTTGTTTGTCTTTTGTTCTCCAAGAGGATCATGTCATCATGGAAGTGATGCCATGACATGCAAGTGAAATGGGTTTAAGTGAGGAAGGGCTTCCTATGCAAAGCTACCAGCCTCACTTTCTTTTCATGAGTCATCTAGGCCCAGTGGCCAGACATAGATCAAGACAACTGGAGATGGCCCAGGATGCAGTAGGGGACTTTTGCCTTTTCAAGTTACTGGTCTCAATTTAGCAGGCCCATTCACTAATTCAGATTTAATAATAAATGAGGCAGAGAAAGGCCTCTACCTAGTTAAAAAAAATTAATCTGGGAAGGGAAGATTTTCAGGGTTTCTGTCCAAAACAGAAACAATTGCTATTTACATTCATTCTGAGCCAACCAGGGCCCAGACAATGACCAGGAGGGACTTGACCTGGGAACTTCTGTGATTCAATCAACAATAGCCAGAGTGATTTAAGGTTAAGGCAAGTCTTTAAGGATAAAAATGTTTCAGAGATTAAAATTTACAATGCCTTTAGACAGGTAAGGGTCTATACCCTATGTGGACATAGGAGGGAAGGGAGGGAAGGAGAAAAGGAGGGAAGGAGAGAAGGAAGGAAGGAAGGAAGACACAGGGCAGAAATATCTTGAAAATGGGCAAGTACATGGGGTAAATTTGTCAACTGATCACTCAATAAGGATTTTATTAAGCATCTACTATGCATCCAGAATTGTGTGAGGCACTGGAGATGAAAAAGTAAAGAATGAAATAATCCATACTCTCAATAAGGGTACATATGTAATGGGGTATATATGTAAATATATGAAGAAAAATCATAAAGAGAATAAATACAAGGAATTAGCAATGAAATGGCTTCATGTAGAAGGAGGTACTTGAGTTAAGACTTGAAGGAAGAAAGTGACTTTATGAGATAGAGATGAGAAACACATTTCACACTCCAGGGACAACCAGTGCAAAGGCAAAGATACAGGTATTGTTTGGTTTTTTATGAGGGAAGGTTAGTTTTGATGGACCATTGAGTATGAAAAGTGGAGTAATGAATAATGAGACCAGAAAGAATGAGGTCAGGTTGTGAAGGGTTTTCAAAGCAAAGCAACAGATTTTATATTTTATACTAAGTAATAGGAAGACATTGGAGTTTATTGACAAGAGAAATAATATGATCAAATGCATGCTTAAGGAAAATCACTTTGGCAGCTTAGCAGAGGGAAGATTTAAAGAGAGACAGACTTGAGATAGGGAACCCACTTACAAGGCCATTGTAATGGTGTATGCAGGAGGAGATGAGGGTGTGAACTAAGATGGTAACTATATGAGTAGAAAGGAGTTCAATAGAATAAATGTTTTGGAGATAAAATGGCAAGACTTAGCAACTGATTGGATATGTAGAGTAAGGGAGAGTGAAAAGATTAAAGTAATGCTGAGATTACAAACCTGGAAGACTGGAAAAGTAATGGTTCCTTCAACATAAATGAAGAAGTTTGGGAGAAAGTGGGGCTTGAAGGGAAACATAATTAATTCTGTTTTGGGCATGCTAAGTTTGGCATACTTCAAAGGGATATGACAGTGAAAGGTCTAGGGCAGTGAGATGTAAATAAGGATGCCAAAATGGTAGATGCTAGAATAAGAATGAAGCACCATTAAATACATACTTCTCTGATATAATAATTTTTTTCTAGAGCTATCACTGGATATTCAAATGAACACCTGACAAGCTTTCAAGTCAATCATCTGTCCCACTGCTCCAATCACCATCCTTATGACCTCCCTGACCAAAACACCCTTACCTTTATACTAATCTCCTATAACTGTTACTATCCTTTGTTAAAGTATAAGCTCCTTGAGGGCAAGGATTGTCATGTTATTTGTCTTTGAATCCTCAGATTTTAGCACAGCTTTTGACACATTGTAAGCAGTTAATAAATGTGTTTTATTCATTCCTCCCATTAACTTTTGTATTTGTTCTGCCTGGATCTAGATACTCTATGGAAGGGATGGTCAGGAGCTCATGTGATCTATTTGTGTTCCCCCAGGTGTCTGTATGTAGGTCAGCAGCTGGATATTATATTGCTCTGGAACTCAAATACAGAGCACACCAAAGAGGGAGCTGCACAATGATAATTATTATGACATAAGTATGTGATCTTTCACAATGGAGCTCTACTCCCAAACCAAGGAAAAAGGTATTAGAGGTAGGTATTAGCATGTGTTCCATAAGCATGTTTATAGTTGAAAGGAAAAGAGACAGTAAGGTTGAAAATTTGTGAAAGGTGATGACTGATTATTCCAAAGGTGTGACCAAGGATATGGTCATGGAGAGAAGTGACCTCATCTTCTGAGTATAGAGGGAAGAAGGATAAAATGCATGAATACTTACAAAGGTTAGAGGAGTGGAAGAAGAAAGACAATGGAATACATGTTGGATGCTCTAGTTTTTTTTTTCAGTAAAAAGGCAAGGACTTAGTATCTACCAACAGGTGGTGAGAAGGTGAAAAAGTCTGGAAAAGGGGCTATGAGAAATGTAATAAACAACCAATAAGAGATGAACAAAAGGATTATCTCATACCAATGAGGGCTTGATTGACATTAGATAGCAAAAATCTGGATTGGACCCAATTCATTTTTTTTCCCTTCACTCCTTATTCCACATTCCTTCCACCCATCAAATCAAAGCTAAAGAAAGAAGGAGGAGAAGGAAACAGAGTGGGAGAAGACATTCCAAATCAGGGAACAGGAAGAGACCCAAAAGCGTGGATCCCAAAAGTACAGTACATTATTTGTTTAGGAGAAAGTGAGCACAGCAATTAAGTAAATCAATTCTCAGAGGAGAGCAATAAGGGAATGGTTAGAAAGACAAGTCTGAGAGACAACACAGAATAAGAAAGACTCTGGAGTTAGGAAATAGATTTGAATTATATCTCTGTGGCTCACTTGCTTAGTGACTTGGCAAGTCAATTTTTCTCCCTTGCTCTCATTTTCTCATCTAAAAAATGAAAGATTTGCCTAAGACCATTTCTAAGATCACTTCCAGCTCCAATGTTCTATGAATATTTGGGGCCAAGCTGTAGAATACTTTGTATGCCAGACTAAGCAACTTGGACTCTTTTTAAACTAGATTTTTCAATAACCGGAATAGCTGTGCTTTAACCAAAAGTCACAGTATAAATAACAGTGAAAAATAGACTCTTATTCTTAGTCCTCTCTTTTCACTGTTCCTCAAAGTCTCTTCTCAGGATGCCTGGATCCCAAATGACTGTCATTTCAACAAGATCATGATCACTGAATCTTAATTAAAAGCCATCGATTGTAAAATTTGGGGTTACAAAGGACAACTGCAGAGATGCCAGCCCCAAGACTGTGATAAAGGTTCCAGACCTCTAGGAAGTGATTTGCGCTGTCAGCCACTGTGCACATCCTTAGAGAGCATTCTAATAAGTTTAAAAAAAAAGAATCATACTGCCAATTACCTAGACATTGTTATGCATCATAGAAAAAAGAGGGAAAGAAAAGCATTCAGATTGAGAGATGCTTAGCTATTCAGGATTTAAAACACCAGCTTTTCTGAGACATTGTTGTGACTATATTTTCAGACAGATATGTTTTGATGTTTTCAAAGCTTTCCTTGAAGCTGGTCAAGACACATAGGGGCATTTGCATACTGAGTGTAAGACAACAATGTGGCCTCACATTTCCTGAATACACAATTGAAGAAAAATGACCTCTCCTTTCTCCTCTAGTTATCAGGACCAGGATGTGTTTTCTCCCTCCAGGAATGTCACTGAATGCAAATGCTCTGAGGAGTGAAAGAGTTCTCAGTCTTAAAAAAAGAAAAAACATGGCATAGTAAAAAGAACAACTAGACTGAGGGCCTGGAGACTTACATGAGACCTCTAGCTCTGCCACCAAGTTCACTGTATGAACTTGGGCTAGTCATTTTACTTTTATGAGCCTTAGTTTATTCTCTATTAAATAATCTGCCTAGTTTAAATGACCTCTGAGGTCCCTCCTAAGCCTACAGTTCTATAACTCTAAATCCCCCAGATAGATGCTATGATCAAACTGGTTGATATCACCCTATATCACCCAACATCACCCTAGGAATCTGTGATTTTGTCCCTCAACCAAAGTAAATCATGATCCCTCTAGACCAATGAGATTTGCTGTCACTGAAAAATTAATCAATGAGGAAAAGTGGTATAAAGTATTCAGGAGAATGAAGTATGTAGAAGAAATAGTATAAAGAACACTATCAGAGAATAAGGGCAACCTGACAATAGATGGAGCAGTCAGTCATGTCGCAAAATTATGGGATAAACTTTTAACAAAACTGAGTGATTCGGCTTTGGGAAAAGGGACAGTTCTGGTATTAGTTGAATTATTAACATATATTTCTCCATTATTTTCAATATTTTACATGAATGGTTCAAGATATTCCTAGCTAATCATAGATGAAGGATACAAGTGTGTTCCAATGGTATCCAAGGAATGTTAAAGTGAACTATATGAATCTGGTATGTTGAGTACTGCTTTCTGTGACAATTTAATGTAAAGACATGGACAAGAGTTGCAAAAGATAAAGAGGCAAAAATATTGCTATCTACATCACTAAAAGGACCATTTGCATTGACAATCACAGATTAGAGTACCTTTTGTGAATTCTACTAACTCTCAAGGCACTTCAGGCTCCCCTTGTCTCCTGATCTATGGGAAATAATCAAT
This sequence comes from Pseudocheirus occidentalis, assembly GCA_028646575.1. Lineage (NCBI taxonomy): Eukaryota > Metazoa > Chordata > Mammalia > Diprotodontia > Pseudocheiridae > Pseudocheirus > Pseudocheirus occidentalis. Next base: position 71,816,567 of record CM053597.1, read on the forward strand.
GGTGTGGCAGTTAGAGTTCTCATTTTCTAGTCATAACATTGGTTAACTAACTGACTAACTTCCAAACTCCTCTTCAAATCAGAAGTCATTTTCAGAATGCTACATTCATAACCTGTAATTCAGTAAGGAATATTGTCAAATGCAATGACTTCTCCCACAGAGCCCTGTGATAAGCATTTGGTTAATGCTCTACAAATGCAGCTCTAAGTAAGCCTAGTTTGTGATGAGCCTTAAATAATATTTGTCCCATTACAATTACTTTCCATTCCTGAATTAGGTCTAATAGACTTGTGCGAAGTTGATCACTTGCGAAAGCTACAGAATCCCTAAGGCTGAGTCATTACATTTTCCAAAATACTTACCATAATTATGTTTTGTTCAGAGATTAGCTCACTTATCCACTGGGGATCAATTACAAATCATCTTCAAGCCAGAAGCTAAAATTTTCAAGTAGGTCCTCATGGAACATATAGCTGAAGCTCACCACAATTGAGTAATATGATTCTTTGGGGGAGGGGACGTAGAGGAGATAGTAATATGATATTGCTGAAGTTAAGAAAATTTTATTCTATCTGATTTTTCAATATTTGGGATGAAAAGTTTGAAGTCTTCCTAATAACTAATAAATATGGCTAATAACTCATAAATGACCTATCTTCTCTTCTGGCTACCTCACATTGCATTCTGTATCATGGAGTATAGTACCCATTTCTAACTTTCTGAGGATACTTCCACCCAGACTACACTGATAGCTACCACTAGCAAATTTGCCCCCTTAATCTTCTGTCCCAATCCTGTCCACCATATTACATTGTCATTACCTATCATGACTGTAACTGGTACCAACACTTTCTTCATCAATGTCTCCCCAGCATTTCTGCAATCATTTCATATTTTAGTTTGACATTATTTCTGTCCATTTCTTGTACATTGTACTCATTTAACAAATTCTTATTGAACATGAAACTATATACTTAGCAATGTGCTAGGCAATGAGGAAGTCAGTTAAAAATATGATAGTCTATCTTTACAGAGTTTATAATATCTGTTCTTGATACCCAATTAGATGTTTTTGATACCCAATCAGATGTTAGTCCTAGAAACAGCCAGCACCAAGGTTAGGGAATAGTACTCCAGTAGTCAAGATGAAGACTAGGGGGAAATCATGTGGCAGGGCTACTTAAATTACCTTGCATCAGTGCAAAAAGTCTATTTCACGTGGAATATTTAAGGAGCATGTAGAGTTATTTCTAAGGTTGGAAGACTTTTTGTTGAGACTGATTTGGTAGATTTTAAGTTATTTATATTGTTCAGAGTGAGGGTAAAACCCAAGTAAAGCTGTAGGATATGGTAAGGATATCTGTAGGTTGCTTGAGTTACCTTAGGGGAAATTTCCATGACAAGGGCTTATCTTTGCTGGTGTTCAACCATCAGTGAAGCAGCCAGAGAGAATATGTAAGTGTGTACATCTCTTCCCCAAGTGTTTGGTGTTTTGAATTGGTGACTTGGCACTTTTCCTTTGTGACATAGGGTCAGTATTCCAGAAAGGACTGAGTCTGAGAAGACCTTTCAAAGACAGCTTTAGCTATATTTCTGCTACCATTTATTCTGTACCATTTATTCTGAAAACCTATTCCTTTATAGATGCGTTTTGATAACCCAGATATAGCACTAACTCTGCAGAACTGTATTTGCTAATCTGGTCAAGAAAACTTGGAAACATCAGAATTAGTTTGATAAAAACGATGAGGAAATTTAGAAGGTACTAAATGGAAAATGACAACTCTACAGGATTTGCCAGCAGGACAGTTTATCTGTCTCTAGGAAGACAGCATTTAACTTTCTCAAAAGTAAAATGTAAAAGAAGTTTATGGAGACACAGGATTTTGGGCTCAGTAAAGAAGCAGATAAGATTCAGTTTTATGCCAATAGCAACAATCCAAACTATTTATATGATGCTCTGAATATTATTTATGAGCCAAAGACCTCTGGTACATCTAAACTTCTTAGTGTTGATGGAAACATGCTGATCAGTGATAAGGACATGATCCTGGAAAGATGGGCTGAACACTTACATAGTGTTTTCAACAGACTATCATCAACCAATGCCAAAACCATTGACCATATACCTCAGATTGAAGTCAATCCCTCTCAAATCAAACTTCCAACTGAAGAAGCTTTGGATGTCATAGGGTCCTCTCATGTGGCAAAGCACCTGGTGCTGATTCCATTCCAGTAGAGACCTACAAGGGAAGGGGTCCACTGCTCATACAGAAGCTGATGAAAATCTTCTGGGTTACATGGCAAAAGAAGGTTATCCTCCAGGAGATCGAGGATGCCTCCACTGTCCATCTCTATAAAGGAAATTATTTGTCTTGTGACAAACTGTAATGGTAAGGGAATTTGAAGATCTTCCCTGCTCTTTAATAGACCTCAGTTGGAGCCCAATAAGAAAAACTTGCTTAGGGGAGGCTTGTTTCTCAGGAAAGCACATACCTTCTGTTACTTTGAAACTAGGCAGTGGGTCAAGAAGATTGTGATGTTCTCTGAGCCTGGAGAAAGTTATATAATATACCTCTGAGGTGAGGTTTTTCTTTGGAGCTCATTTATGGGAAGAGTTGTGTGATTTGGCCAGATGAGACTCTGAGCAGCAGCCAAGCTCCCCCAGGTTTGAAAACCCAGATGCTTGTGCTTCTCTCTCTGGTAACTAACTCTATGTATATAATGGTCAGACAGCTAGAAGCCCTGTCTGTTGGTCTGTTGAATTGTGTTATTTTCTCTGTCTGTATTTTTTTGTCTGCTTGTAATTTCTGTTTATATTTTCTGAAGTTCAGGGTGCTGACTTTTTCCCCTGAACTAAGTGAATGATTAGATAAGATAGTCAGACAGACAGACAGACAGACAGATAGATAAATAGATAGATAGATAGATAGATAGATAGATAGATAGATAGATAGATAGATAGATAGATAGATGATATAGATACAGATATAGATGTAGGCAGGTATGTATATATAAAGATAGACTGATAGATGTGTTTGATTAAAGTAAGATTGTTTTGTTGTTGTTGTTGCTGTTGCTGTTTAAAAAAGTAAGATTGTTAACCCCTTCTGAGTTGCTTTCTTTTAGAAAAGCAGATCAAAGAACCTGTGCTAGCAGCCATTCTGGGTATGCTATGATGCTTGCTGCTACACAAGCACAGGGTAGGGCGTGGTGGGGAGAGGTCTACTCTCTTAGTCATTGCTGGCAAGATTCTTGCCAGAGTCCTAGTTAATAAGTTGATCCTTCACCTGGAAGATGGTCATCTATCTGAGAGCCACTGTGGCTTCAGAAAGGGCTGAGGAATAGTTGATATGGTGTTTGCTGCCTGACAACTCCAGGAGAAATGCCAGGAATAGAATAGAGGTCTGTACACAAGGTTTGTTGACCTAGCCAAGGCCTTTGAAACTGTCAGTCATAAGGACTTGTGAACAATCATGACAAAATTTGATTGCCTGGAGAAGTTCATCAGTACTATATACCATTTTCACTATGGCATGCTTGGACAGGTTCTGGAAAAAGATGATGCTCTCATACTTTCCCAGTAACCAGTGAAGTGAAACAGAAAGTTGTCCTCACTCCCATGCTTTTTAACATGTTTTCCATGATGTGGCCAGACACCTTCAATGCAGATGAAAAAGGCATCAATTTCAGCTACTATACTGAGGATAAATTATTAAACTTGAAAAGCCTATAAGCCAAGACCAAAGTGGAAGGGGAGTTGGTGTACAACTTTTTTGTTCACAATGATTGTGCACTCAGTGCAGCCTCTGAGGCTGATGTGCAACAGTATGATTATGCTTGTGCTAATTTTGACTTGACAATCAACACCAAGAAAATAGAGTTACTCCCTCAACCAGCACCACACCATCCACATGTGAAACAATTGGTTACAGGTAATGGAGAAATTTTGAATGCTGTGGATAAGTTAACTTACCTTGGCAGTATACTTTCCAGGGATATCCACATAGAACATAAAGTTGATGCATTGCCAGAGCTAGTTCAGCATTTGGGAGGCTTCCAAAGAAAGTGTGGAGAAGGAGAGGTATTAGGTTGCATACCAAACTGAAAGTTTATACAGCCATTTTGCTGACTTCATTGTTGTATACCTGTGATAGGCATACAGCACTATGACAGAAAATTGAACTGCTTCCATTTGAATTGTCTTGGGAAAATTCTGAAGATTACCTGGCTTGATAAGATACCAAACATTGAGGTCCTCTCTTGAGCTGAACTGCTAAAGATTCAAATTCTACTGCAGAGAGTACAGCTCCAATGAGCTGATCACATAGGCTGAATGTCAAACATATGAATATCTAAAAGATTATTCTATGGAGAACTCACACAAGAAAAGCACTCACATTGAGGTCAGAAGAAGCATTACAAGGACACTCACAATGTCTCTGTGAATAACTTTAATTGGATTGTAATACATGGGAGATGCCAGCACAGGACCATCCAACATGATGTACCTATATCAAAAAATCACTATGCTCCATGAGCAAAGCAGAATTACAGTAGCACAAAGCAAATATAAGTTGCACAAATCTAGAGATATCACCATCCCAAATGTTCAAATGGATTATGTGTGCCTGACTTGTGAGCCATCCAAGCTCATATGGGACTTATCAGCCACAGTCAGACACAATGCACCTTGGCCCAACATCATGATGCCATTGGTCTTCTCGAATACAAAGGATGAACAACAATAATAGCATTAAGTCCCTTGAACACAGTAAATGATTAATTAATACCTCTTACTGATTAACATGGGTAAAGCTCCAAGCCTCCTAAAGGTTTAATGCCCATGTACAAGAATCACTTCTCCCTACAAGTGCTTCCCCATTTTTTTTTCTTTCTATAATAGGTAGTAATATAATTATATAAATTCCTGGCCAAAGCAAGGCTTTTCACACAAGAGTACACTTTAATTCAAAGCCAGCAGAGTTGAATACCATAGAACTAGCTGCCTTCTGAGCCAGGCCCAGCTCAGGGCAGTTCAGTGATTCAGGTTCAGAACTAGAATGCAATGTAGCATTCATGGATCTTAAAATTAGACAAAAAAAATAACATAATAAGGGCAAACAGGATACAATTCCTAGTTGGCATGATACCTCTTCATTCACTATGACAGTGGAAATGGTGAGTCAGAAAGATGGTCTCAAAGGACAATAATAATTGTACTAAACCTCCAGAACATGACTCCGTATAGACTGTTTATTACATACCTAGTCCTCTGGACCAAGCAAGTCCCCAGGCTGGTTTCTTTGTTTCCTTAAAGAGAAACCATCGAGCTTATATAGAATAAATACTGTTCTTACCAAAGGCTGATTCATTTAGATACTAGTTAAAACTCTACTGATGGAATTGACTTCAAACCACATGTCCAGAACCATGATTGAAATAATCTTGTTGGATCCAAACCATGGAGCAATGTTCACAGTAGGGATGGAGAAATACCATGGTTCTGTTTTTAGCAACTTTCATTCTGTTCCTCCACATCATAACAGCTATAAACTCCCTAAAGCATCACATTCCATTTTTTTCTCCCCAGTCTGAATGCTCCCCTTTTCTTCACTTCCTCTTATTTTGACCCCTGCCTTCCAAAGCTCAAAGCAGAACATTCTAAAGGGGCAAAAGAGGAGTAAAGTAAAAATCCTGTTTCCCTTTTCCCCACTTGTCAGAACTCAGAGATTCTGTTGAAGATATACCATTGGAGAAAGGAGGAAGTCCCCAGTCAGACGTTCCAGCAACCTGTCTTAGGGATAGCTTTTCCCTTAAACGACTGCATTGCCCTGTTTTCTCTGCCAGCCCCATGAAGAGAACACTCAGGAAGTCAGTCCTGCCAGGGAAAACAAATACAAAACATACCCTGGGCATACCTTTAAATCAACTCAGAGAACCATAGAAAATATACCAAAAAAGGAAAGAGACAGAGAAATATGGTGAAAATAGCACTGGCTCTCAAGTCAAAGAACCAAAATTCCACTCCCACTTCCCTACCAATGTGATGTTGGGCAAGTTACTTATTTTCTCTGGAAATTAGTTTCCTCACAATAAAGTTAGAGATTTGGATTAGATAGAATCTGTGGTCCTTTCTAGCTTTTGGTTTAGGATATTGATTCAAGTGACTGAGAATATGAGGATGAGGAAGTGTTTCTAAACTGATTTCAATGGTATAGTTTGATCCCCAGATGTGCTAAAATGCATACTGTAGAGACAAAACAGAATATAATACTGGCATTAAGGAAGTTTTGGTTTTAGGGCATTTTTTCTTCTACCAAAACACTTAATCACTCGATAAGAGCTAAGTACTGAGGAGAAAGAGAAGAAATAAAAAACATGGTCCTTGAATTCAAGAAACCCACAATCAGTTTGGGGAGATATGATTAACATATTAGCAATTAGAGAATAAGACAAGACTACAGATAATCAAGCACTACATTGTGTACTATAAGAGCTAACAGAATGGAAAGGACACAGAGAAGGTGAGAATCGAGCTTGAAAAACTAGTAAAATTTGAAGAAATGGTATTATAGGTGGCCGAATGAACAAACGTTTAGAAGCAGGATATAGGTGATATGACAAAATGGGCCTGACCAGAGCAGAATGTTTGAGAGAAACCAATCAACATGGTACTATTTTCTGTTACGGTAATGCCTCCTAACATCTACAGTGGAAAGAGAAGTTTATTCCTTGTGACAAAGCCATTTCATCTGAGCAGCAGAATGAATGTCTTATTGGAATAAAGGAGATTTTGGTGGCTAATTCCTTTGATATGCCTTCTCACCCTGAAGCAGCATACTCTCTATCACTTCTGTTCTCCAAAACTATTTGTCAGGCTGTGGAAAAAAAAAGGAACCAATGTTCACTCAGCCACACAAGCCCATGACAGATGCAACAATTAATTCCATTGAAAAGAAACATTTGCCTAACAAACAAATACTCACTGCAAACCAATACTCATTCCTTAGTTTATGATAACCTATGAAAAATATCTGGGAATGACTGAAAAGGTTAAGACTGTAGCCTTAAAATGATGAGCTCAGCTATGACAGATGATTTCTACATAATTGATACATTGACCTGGGGAATAATTTCAAAAGTATGGAGCTACAAGATAGTTCCAGTTAGGACACTGAATTTGGAGTCAAAAGACCTGGCTTACAATGCTAGCTAGGTGTATATGCCATGTGTATCTTCAGTAAAAATCACTTAACCTCTCTGGTCCTTAATTTCCTTAACTTTAAAATGGATCTGGTGATCTCTAAAGTCTGTTCCATCCCTAAATCTATGATTTTATAAGCCTATTCTCAAATTATTAGCATGTTAGCCATAATTTCAGTTAAATTTAATTCAACTTTTTGCATACTTAAAATGTTTCCCATACTTAAAACTTTTTACAGTATTTACATAGAATTGTCCATGGCCTTATATAGGGAAACTTATAAAAAAATCTCTAAGTACTTATGTATGGAAAACAACTTCCATACAAGATCTTAACAGGAAATTCATAGAAAGAAAGGAAATTCATATTCTGTTTTGTCTCTACCTTATGCATATTAGCACATCTGGGGATGAAACTATACCATTGAAATCAGTTTAGAAACACTTCCTCATCCTCATATTCTCAGTCACTTGAATCAATATCCTAAACCAAAAGCTAGAAAGGACCACAGATTCTATCTAATCCAAATCTCTAACTTTATTGTGAGGAAACTAATTTCCAGAGAAAATAAGTAACTTGCCCAACGTCACATTGGTAGGGAAGTGGGAGTGGAATTTTGGTTCTTTGACTTGAGAGCCAGTGCTATTTTCACCATATTTCTCTGTCTCTTTCCTTTTTTGGGTAGATTTCATGAAGGAAGTAACATTTGAAAACAACACATTTTAATCCATCTTGCACACTATTAATTTTCCTTAAGTGCCATTTTAACTCCTTTGATTAAGAACCTGAAATGGATCAAATTTTCCTACTATATCAAATCTAAAGTACTTTGCTTTAAAATTTCTTACAAATTGGCCCCATCATAATAATCCAAATTTACTTATATTATACTAATGTCAACTCTCCAGGCTAGTTCAGACATTCATTGTTTCACTAGCATAGCATGCTCAGAGCCAGCAAGATGGCACATTAGATAGAGTGTGATGCCTTGAGTGAGAAAGATAAATTCAAATCTGCTCCCAGAAACTTACTAGCTATGTGATGCTGGGTAAATAATTTAAGAAATAAAGAATTGAAAAGTGAGGGGATCCCTATCAACTGGGGAATGATTGAACAATCATGGTATGTGACAATGTTGGAATATTATTGTGCTATAAGAAACAATGAGCAGGATGCTTTCAGAAAAACTGACAAAGACTTACATGAGCTGATGCAAAGTGAAATGTACTGTGATCAAAGTAACAGCATTGTTGTAAGATGATCAGCTGTGAATGACTTGGCTATTCTCAGCAATACAATGATCCAAGGCAACTCTGAATGACTTATGATAAAAAAAATACTATCCATTCCCAAAGAAATGATGGTGTCTGGATACAGATTAAATCGTACTTTTTTTACTCTCCTTATTTTTCTTAAGTTTTTTTCCTTCTCTTTTCTTTCATAACATGACTAATATAGAAATGTTTTGCTTGACTATACATGTATAATTTATATCAAATTGCTTGCCTTCTCAATGGGAGGAAGGCTTGGAGAGGAAAAAAGGGAGAGAATTTGGAACTCAAAGTTTTAAAAACAAATGCTAAAAATGATTCTTACATGTAACTGAGGAAAAATTAAATACTAAATCTTTTTTAAAAAACAAAACTTAACAAAATATTTTAAGCACTGATTGCTTCGGTTTCCTCAATAATAAAATAATACCTATTTTACAAAGGTTTTGTGAAGCTCAGATTAGAAAATATTTTAGAATGCTTAGCATAGTGTTTGGCTGTATTATATAGGAGGGATTTAATAAATATCTTTTCCCCTTCTTTTCAGCTTCCTTGTTTTTCTCAGTACTAATTTCCTCCACCTGGAAGGCCTTCCATCTATCTTCCATCTTTTATCTCCATCTATGCTAATCCTTCAAAGCCATGGGCAAGTTTCGTTTTCCATGATGCCTCATTATTTTCAGCTTCCATGAATCTTTTCTTTTGAATTCCACAAAATTGGGCAGTTCACTATTCATTATTCCGTGAACATGTGCTTTGGTCTATCCATCCAGATTCTAAGTTCTTTGATAACAGAAATTACTTTGGCTTTTTTTCTGCATTCCCTACAGTTTCTAACATAGTAGTAAGTACATAGTAGATATTCAACAAATATTCTATAATTTATTTTTAATGCTCTGCTCTATACTCCCCCAATTCTCCCACTACACAAAGGTAGTAAAATAGATGGCAGCCTTTCAAGTCTGCTTTAGAGAAGAGTTCTTGGATCCTTCATTCCATGCTGAAGAACAATGCATGAGCTTCTCCCGCAGACAATGCACTGCTCATCTTCAATAACTGGTTTACTAAATTTGTTTGTCCATAATCTCTGTGTATCAGAAAAGACCCTTTAGGGCAGGAGTTCTTAACCTGAGGTCCTTGATTTTGTAAAATATGTAGATAATTGTACTTTAATATAATTTATTTCCTTCCTAATGCTATACATTTTATTTTATGCATTTAAAAATGTTATTCCAAGTAGAGGTCCACAGGCTTCATCAAACTGCCAGAGGGGTCTATTACACAAACACACAAATACACAGACACACACACACGCAGGTTAAGAGGCTCTGCTTCAGGCACTCTTACTTGGAGAACATGTTAACGATGGTATAAATTTGTATCAAAACCTGGTGTATATGTTATCTTCAACACTATATTTGGTTCTGGTTGCCATTATCATTAATGAATTGGAAAAGGTAGGGGGAAAGTCTATGGAGTGATCAAAGAAATAAAATGTGGATGTTATGGAGAAAGAGAAACCTTGTGAAGAAAGACTTTTTTAAAAAATAAGATTATTCAGTCTCAACAAGGCTGAATGGAGGCAGAGGAATACCCATTTTTACCCATTCCGATTTTATCACTCCATATTTTATTTTGCTCCGCATTTACCAACTCATTCATGATTTCTGCCAATAATTCTAGACATGTTTAAACAGATGCATGTAATAGCTTGGAAACAGTCTGAATTTTTACATATAGCAATCATCATTACAAAATTACTCAGAACACATTTTATATAACAATGGAGACTCATCAGTTGTATGTGATGGAATCCATGAATTAACGTAATGCATAACATTAAAGCCCTACTCTTGTGCATCATTTTGTCAGGGCCATACTGGGTTCTCAAAGACTATGCCAATGAAAATTAATCAATCTCTGAGAAGTTCTATTAAGCTAGAAAGGTTTGGCCTTGTAGTAGATTGTATGTTGTCTCCCAACCTAGTTACCTTGGAGCAGCTCATTACCAGTGTGGCTGTAGAATGGTGACTTTTTTTTTTGGTACCATTAACAACTCTCAAAAAAAGTTTCCAAGTTACACAGGGGTCAATGCCTGTGCTGGTAGGAGGAACAGTTCCTACACTGATGAAGTCACAGTTTCTTGAGAGAGTGAAAAATTCTACCACTAGGCAGCACAATGTACTAGAAAGAACATTGGTTCTAGACGCAAAAGGCCTCCTTCAATTTCTATGACACTTACTGTGTGACATTCAGCAAACCACTTTGCTTCACCAAGCCTCAGTTTCCTCCTCTATAAAATGAGGGACTTGGACTGGATGGCCCCTCAAGTCCCTCCCAAGTCTAAGTGTATGATACTATGGTCTCCAATATAATAATCTTCTGGTGGCTCTGTCTGCCTCAAGTCTTTCCGCACTCCAATCCATTCTCCATTCAGCCACTAAATTGATTTTCCTAAAACACACATCCACTTATGTCACACACACACACACACACACACACACACACACACACACACACACACACACACACACACACCCCAATTCAATAAAACTCCAGGAGCTTCCTGTTGCCTCCAGGAGTAAACACAAAACATTTTTAGCATTTTTAGCATTTTACACTGGCTTTTTACCCAATTTTATCTGGCCTTCAAAGCCTTTCATAACCTCTCCTACTCCTACCTTTTCAGTCTTCTAATACTTTACTCCCCAGCATAGACTCTTTGTTCTAGTAAAATTGGCTTCCTGGATGTTCCACAAGCAACACACTCCATCTCTTGACATTTTCTTTGGTAATCCCTCATGTTGGAAACATGCCCCTTCCTCTGCTCACTTTGGTGAACCTCTTGGCTTCCTTGAAGTCTCTATTAAAATCCTATCTTCTACAGAAACATCTCCCTAACCCCTCTTTAATTCCAGTTCTTTCCTTTTTTTTCATTATTTCCTATTTGTCCTGAATATAGCTTACTTTGTATATAATTGTTTGAGAGTTATCTCTCCCATTAGATTGTAAACTAATTGAGGGCATTGGTCTCTTTTTATATCCACAGCTCTTAGCACAGTACCTGGCAGAATGGTGTTCAGTAGTGACCCCATTTAGGGTTTTCTTAACAAAGCTACTTTAATGGTTTATCATTTCTTTTTTCCAGCTTATTTTATAGATGAGAAAACTGAGGCAAACAAGGTTAAGTGACTTGCCCAGGGTGTCACAGCTAAAAATTCTCTAAGGTCAAATATGAACTCTGGTTTTCCTGACTTTATACCTAGGTAGTCTATCCACTCTGCCACCTAGCTGCACTGACTGGCAGATAGTAGGAGTTCAACAAATTTTTATTAAATTGAATTGTTTTTTACTTTGTGAAATGTTTTCCAGTTATATTTTAATTTAGTTTGTACAGCACTCAAGAGTGCTGTGGGCTATTTGATGCCTTTGCTCCAGACTATGCTAGGGGTTACAAACTATAAATCAGCAAATCATACTAAACTGGAAAGCCTTTAAATAACAGTTAGGGGGGGTGGAAATGGGTATACACAGCAAACAGCCAGAGAAGTTTGGAGAAGCTCTTTGCCAGAAGTCTGTCCAGGGGTGAACTTTACACAATTCACAAAGTATTATTTAATACAGAATGAAGAGGTTGTGATTCAAAATAACAGTAGAAGTATCTTTGCTCATGAAAATGACATTTCTTCCAAAGTACTAAAGGAAGGATAAGTTGAATAGGGACTTTCCCTTGAAAGCTAGAATACTGGAACCTGAAAAATTTGAAAGAGGTAGCAATAGGAAGCCAAGAAGGACATATTACTGCATAATAAACTTTTGGTACCTGCTACAGGATGAAAATATGAATAGATCTCAAAACAGTCTTGAAAAATCCATACACAATAACTCTAGATCAGTTTCAATAGCAAAAGTTACAAGGTACCCTAAATATATCATTTACATTGATGAAAATGATGCTTTCCTCCAAAGTGCACTTTGTGTATGAGTATGTGATCCAACTGCATTGTTTGAGTAAAGAAGAGGATTGGCAGACCCTACTTATGACCATACTGGAATATCAGTGCTTGGAATGGATGAAATTTGCAAGTAATCTCAATGAAAAGACTAAAACTGGAGGGAAATCAAATGTCAGATAAATGATCAACTCCTCGATAATTCATATATTTTGGCAGCTAAGGGACTCAGTATATAGCAAATTGGGCCTGGAGTCTGGAAGATATGAGTTCAAATTCTGCCTCAGACACTATGTGACCCTATACAAGTCACATAACTCCTACTTGCTTCAGTTTCCTCACATATAAAATAGGGATAATAATTGTACCTCCCTCCCAGGGTTGTTGTGGGCATCAAATGGGATAACAGTCAAAGTATTTAGCACAGTGCCTGGCACATAGTAGATGCTAATGCATTTATTCTTTCTGGATGTTGTCCTGACTGATAGGTGGTAATGGATGAGCTACCAAGAATCCTGTTTATTGTAGACCCTTGAATTTGGTGTTTCATAGGCTACCTGGAACTAATCTAGCTTCTCATTTTAGATTTGTTCTCCTCCCTAAATTGCTCCTTCTCTACTACAGAAGGTAGTTTCTCTTTTTCTTCCCCTTAGCAACGGTTTACCTACTTCCTGAGGTAAGTTTACACTAATACAAGCAAAACAGACAACTCTGCATCCCTGACAAAGATATCATTGCTTGGACTAACAGACAATGGGTAAGCCAGCAAAGTCCCTCAAATATCCTTTCTAAATATTTCTCATGCTGTAAAATGAAAAGCAATTTTGGATAAAAATTTCAAACTCAGCATATATGCTTCATTCCAAAGAATAGCATCATAAAACATACAAAGTAGATTCTATTCTGACAAAGCCCCTAAGATGCCTCTTAAGTCCTTGGGCTAAGCTATTGTTTATCTTTGGCCATTGTTTCCGCCTCTGCTGAATAAGGAGAATACTATTTTCTTAACAAGATTTTTGTGTTGTTTGGGAGGGTTATATGCAAAGTCAAGAGATATAATGAATACGAAAGTTTTAAATTCTAATAATAGCTCACATTTGTAGAGTATTTTAAGCTTTATAATGTGTTTTGGTTGCAATACTACTGTGAAGTAGGTACTTTAAGTATTATCCTCCTCTTACATAGGGGGAAGAGAGAGGGAGAGGAAGAGAAGGAGAAAAGAGAGAGAGAAAGGGGGGAGAGAGAAAGAGGGAGGGAGGAAAAAGGAAGGAGACAGAGCAGAAAGGAGAGAGAGAATGAGAGAGAGAAAGAGAGAGAGTGAGAGTGAGAAAGAGAGAATGAGAGTGAGAGAGAGAGGGGGAGAGAGAGAGAGAGAGAGAAAGAATGAGAATCACAGAAATGATGTTACTTGGTCATGGGCACTTAACTAAAAACGCTGTAGCTAAAACTCAAAGCAAGTATTTCTAACTCCAAATCTTATGTTCTTTCCATTACACCCAACTACCCTATTAAAGAAATACATAAAGCAGTCAGAGTCAAAATGGCAAAATAAGAGGAAGAAGTATAGATAAGCTGTAACTCACTAATCCTTCAAACAGATTTAGAAAATATACAATTGAAGTCAGGATCAAAAAGTCCAAGAGAAAAAAATATCATGTTAACATTGCTGGTTTGGCTAAGGGAGAGAGAAGCAGAGATCTGGAGATGGCATCTAGCCAAGCACAATTTGAGGAGCATTCTAGCACAGGAAGAAGTTGTATATGAAGGCAAGAAGGCTCAAATCCAGCCCAGAAGAGCCTAAAATTGTTCAGGGTATAGAAATGTCTGTGCATGGGCCATTTGGTTGCTTACTACCCAGTTCTGCATCACACAAATCCAAAGAAGATCTATGCATTGGAATGGAATAACAAGGGTGAGGGTTGACTTGGACCCTAAACCAGACACTAAGCAAGGAACAAATTGAGAAACAAGAGGCAGCTACATGGTTCCGATGACAAAAGGAGAACAAAGTCTCAGTTTTAGTTTCCAGCCTAGTTTGAGGTTAGAATCCTCAATCCAGTACAGGAATCCCAGACCAAAGGGGAACCAGCAGTTCTGTCACTCAGAATCA